>CM042562.1:14822183-15072183 GCA_023630585.1 Cranoglanis bouderius | reverse complement strand
TTCTGTGTAAGTTAGGATAGAGCCAAAACATGGACGGTCTGGAAGGTTTAGCTATACAATTTTCTTTTTTCCATATTTATAGGGAACATTGTCTCAAAAAGTTTTAGAAACCACATGAACACATCTGAGATATTGCTCGACATTTGTGTCATTTGTGTCATGGCATGCAGTTTGCACAATGCTAAAGTGGTAGCTATAAGTTCATTCATTAGACTTCATTAGCTCCAGTGCAACACTAAAGCCAGCACTACATGTATGAGTTTCAGCCTGATTTTGCTGTTGTGGAAAAAAAATGCAGGTTGTAAAAGAATTGTTTGGTTTACACCCCTCACATTTTTGTAAATATTTTATTATATCTTTTCATGGGACAGCACTGACGAAATGACACTTTGCTACAATGTAAAGTAGTGAGTGTACAGCTTGTATAACAGTGTAAATTTGCTGTCTCCTCAAAAAAACTCAACATACACCCATTAATGTCTAAACCGCTGGCAACAAAAGTGAGTACACCCCTAAGTGAAAATGTCCAAATTGGGCCCAATTAGCCATTTTCCCTCCCCGGTGTCATGTGACTTGTTAGTGTTACAAGGTCTCAGGTATGAATGGGGAGCAGGTGTGTTAAGTTTGGTGTTATCGCTCTCACACTCTGTCATACTGGTCACTGGAAGTTCAACATGGCACCTCATGGCAAAGAACTCTCTGAGGATCTTAAAAAAAAGAATTGTTGCTCTACATAAAGATGGCCTAGGCTATAAGAAGATTGCCAACACCCTAAAACTGAGCTGCAGCACGGTGGCCAAGACCATACAGCGGTTTAACAGGACAGGTTCCACTCAGAACAGGCCTTGCCATGGTCGACCAAAGAAGTGCACGTGCTCAGCATCATATCCAGAGGTTGGCTTTGCAGAATAGACGTATGAGTGATGCCAGCAATGCTGCAGAGGTTGAAGGGGTGGGGGGTCAGCCTGTCAGTGCCCAGACCATACGCCGCACACTGCATCAAATTGGTCTGCATGGCTGTCGTCCCAGAAGGAAGCCTCTTCTAACGATGATGCACAAGAAAGCCTGCAAACAGCTTGCTGAAGACAAGCAGACTAAGGGCATGGATTACTGGAACCATGTCCTGTGGTCTGATGAGACCAAGATAAAGTTATTTGGTTCGGATGGTGTCAAGCATCTGTGGCGGCAACCAGGTGAGGAGTACAAAGACAAGTGTGTCTTGCCTACAGTCAAGCATGGTGGTGGGAGTGTCATGGTCTGGGGTTGCATGAGTGCTGCCGGCACTGGGGAGTTACAGTTCATTGAGGGAACCATGAATGCCAATATGTATTGTGACATACTGAAGCAGTTCCCTTCGGAAACTGGGCCACAGGGCAGTATTCCAACACAATAACGACCCCAAACACACCTCCAAGACGACCACTGCCTTGCTAAAGAAGCTGAGGGTAAAGGTGATGGACTGGCCAAACATGTCTCCAGACCTAAACCCTACTGAACATCTGTGGGGCATCCTCAAATGGAAGTGCAAGGTCTCTAACATCCACCAGCTCTGTGATGTCATCATGGAGGAGTGGAAGAGGACACCAGTGGCAACCTGTGAAGCTCTGGTGAACTCCATGCCCAACAGGGTTAAGGCAGTGCTGGAAAATAATGGTGGCCACACACAATACTGACACTTTGGGCCCAATTTGGACATTTTCACTTAGGGGTATACTCACTTTTGTTGCCAGCGGTTTAGACATTAATGGCTGTGTGTTGAGTTATTTTGAGGGGACAGCAAATTTACACTGTTATACAAGCTGTACACTCACTACTTTACATTGTAGCAAAGTGTCATTTCGTCAGTGTTGTCCCATGAAAAGATATAATAAAATATTTACAAAAATGTGAGGGGTGTACTCACTTTTGTGAGATCCTGTATATGTACATTTAACAGGCCATTTTTTTCTTGTCTGAAATGAACCGTATGAACTTCTACTGGATAAACCCAACCTAACTGTAGTACAAGGATGGGCTAGACAATAATTCTTTCAATCCAAAAGGTATGTTTGGTGCAAAAAAAAAAAAAAAGCACCAAAAGAACACCATACCCACGATGAAGCATGCTGGCGGCAGCATCATGCTTTAGGGCTGTTTTTCTTCAGCCAGAACTGGGGCTTTTATCAAGGTGGAGGGAATCACAAATGGCTACAAATACCAGTCAATTTTAGTGCAAAACCTTCAGGTATCTGCTAATAAGCTGAAGATGAAAAGGAATTTCACATTTCAGCACAACAATGACCCAAAGCATACATCCAAATCAACAAAGGAATGGCTTAACCAAAAGAAGACCAAAGTTTTTGAATGACCTAGCCAGAGCCTAAACCTGAATCCAACTAAATATCTGTGGGGTGACCTGAAGCGGGCTGTGCACAGGAGATGCCCTTACAATTTGATGGATCTAGAATGTTTTTGCAAGAAAAAGTGGGAAAATATTGCGAAGTTAAGCTGTGCCATGCTGACAGTCTCTTACCCAGAAAGACTGAGTGGTGTAATAAAATCAAAAGGTGCTTCAACAAAGTTTAAGGGGTGTGCACACATTCATCTAGGTTATTGTAAGTTTTTTTTTTCTTTCCTTTTTTCCCCCTAAAAAGTTTCTGATTGTTTTTCACTTTATACTTTTACAATTTCACATTAAATGTGGGAAAAGATCTGACATGATTTATCTTCAGTTTCATTCTTTTACTTCACAAAAACCTGCCATTTTAACAGGGTTGTGTAGACTTTTTATATCCCCTGTGGAGTGTGATTTCTCTAATTTATTTTGTAGTTTGGCCTGCTGGATTTGGTATCTAGGTGTGTACAGTGCCATCCACTAATATTGGCACCCTTGGTAAATATTAGGCTGTGAATATAAGGCTGTGAAAAATTGTCTTTATTGTTTAACTTTTTGATCTTTTGTTCAAAAAATTCACAAAAATATTCAGCTCTCATGGATATCAAACAATTGCAAACACAACATAGGTTTATCAAAAAAAAAAAAAAAAAAAATCCATAAAGAATCTCTCCAGATCCTTCAAATTTCCGTGTTTTGTTATTTAAGGTGTTGCACACTTCAATCGCAACTACTATAGAAATTGCAATTTCGATTCAAAATCAATGAATCGTTGTGCCTTAGCGAATATAATGTGATCACCCACACTCAATCAAGAGTGGATGCCATGTATAGACACATATGGGCACTTATGGACATAACACAATTACATGCAGACATAATTTGATTATCTCTCCCTTTGTCTCTCAAATCTGATTCTATATCCATGCCACAAATCAACATTAACAGATAGTGTTTCAGGAAGATTCTATACCAACTTCTATATGATAAATGTATGCATGAGTCATCCCTTCATTGTTCCATGCAGCCATTTTCTGCTGTTTGATTTCTCTACACTCTGATGCCCATGGGAAGTGACATGGAACATGGCCTTCAGCTCCTGGTCATCTGGGTCATATGGCAGCATTCTGTGCTCCACCACTGCCGTTATGTTTCCTGTATTGCTCCAGGCCCTTACAAGTCCATTACATGCCCACTTTACACAAATAACATTCTTTCATCCATTCATGGCTCACCGGCACAAAACCATGCTGTGATTTGCCCAAGGTCCTGACTTCTGTTCTGACCTTGACTGTTTCCATGCTCTGGAAGTCAAGTGTACATTATTTAGCTAAAGTTTCACCAACAAAGGGATGCCATGCACCGGAACGTGAAGGCTATGTTTAGCAAAGTGAGAGGTTGTGAAACATGAGTTGCAGGAGGAAAAAAACGGGCTGTTAGGGACTGATTTGTGCTGTACTTTGGCATAAGGTTAAGTGAATAAGGCATCACATCTCACTTCATCTCTGCTGCCTCAGCAATACAGTGTTGGTTAGAAACATGCTACTGTACATTTACATGAATCAGGATACATTTGAAAATGCCAATATTCATCACATAATTACATTTTTGGTATCAATGAAGCGTAGTCTATTAATTTGTAATTTAATGATTGAATTTAATAGTTGTCATTATGAATGATATATGTGTGTTGTATTTGTTTTATTTCAGCTGAGTGTTGGAATATTCCAGTAAACTGATAGTAGATAGGACTAGTATTAGACAAATAGATAGCTAGCTCAGGTTGGAACACTGCATAACAGATCTCTGAAGATGACTTGAGTTAGATTTGCTTTAGATTCCTCTCTGAGTTTTACTCAATTTTGCATGCTCTAATGTGAAACCATGCTACATAAATAATTGTTTCTTCAACAGTAAATAACATTACTGAAATTATGTTACTACGTCATACTGCAATTCATTAAGAGCCGCCAGAGACCCATGCCTAGCCCTCCGGAAACTCAATCGGGACTTGACTTAGACATATAATTTATTGACTACACATTTTATCACAAAAAAATAAAACCTTGTAAAGTAAAATCTAAATAACCAGTTATTGTAGCTGATATGTAGTCCAATATTTGCATGCATTAGTGGATTACACTTTTTGAGTCATGCAAATTATAAATAGTAACAGATTTAGCAGCTGCCCTTCTCCAGAGTAGCTTTATAGCTTCTATCAAAAACATATTATAGATCAGTATCTAAGAATACCATTAAACTAAAATCCTGTTAGTGAGGTTTTAGTACAGTAAATCAGTACAGCAAAAAAAAAAAAAAAATGCATAGTGCTTAATGGTTTACCCAATAATTTACCCAGTTAGTGTACACTGCGATGATGATGTTGGCTTTAAAAGCTGTGCATGTTCTTTATTGTGGTGGAAAAAGATTTTTGGCTTATAATAACTTGATTAATTTTCCATAAAATACTAGTGTAGGTCAATAGACATGAAATTATGCTAGATAACTAGTCTGTGTTTCTCTCTCTCTCTCTCTCACACACACACACACACACAATCTTGAAAGGTTAAGAAATGTTTGAAATGGAAAAAAGAATATTAAAACAATGGTGAATGTCTGTGAATGATTCAGAACATGAGCTGGTTTTTGGCATTCTTTGGAATTTGGTATGATTTATGGTGTATGAAAAAATCATTTATTTTTTTAGTTTTTTATAATGGGGAAAAAGAGATTTTTGCCATAAGAAGCACCTGGTAAAGTCTGATGCATTAAAAATTATTTTAATTGAATTTTTAAGTGCATATAGTAATATCCAAGCCACAAAAAAATTACAGTTATCAGTTTGAAGTTATCAGCATTTGTATGTGTCCAAAAACCTCCTAAAACCTTGTTTTGTTTTGATATCCTGAACTGTCTGTTAGCAGATTGCACTTTTTTCCCTGTGTGGCTGACTTTCTGAGATTGAATAGCTCAAACTGCAGTCTGTTCTTCTGTCATTGAATCTTGGGGACAATCCTCCCATGGCCTTCAGTCTACTCAGAGGGCATTTATCACAAACACACACACACACACACACACACACACACAAATACACCACATCCGATTCCCAGCCTGACTCCAACAGGAAAATAGGAACCGCAAACCCCCAGAATATAGAAGGGTGTTGGAAGTCTGGGCTGGATACAAGTTCCTAACCACACCTCACAATTTTCCTAATGCCAGGCACCCACAATCCACAGCTTAATAAGGCTGTGGGTCAATTTTTGGCTACGAGCTGATGCTTGAGACAGTTTTATTGCTTGGCTGATTTGTTCTTATTCATATACTCACAATGTCCTTAAAAAAAAGGTTCATTTTTTTTTTTACTAGACAAAATGCAAAGTCTTTAGACATCAAAATATACACACACACACCTTTGAGAGAAGAAGTAGCTTACCTGAGCTGTCTCTCTTCCTTCCGAATTGTGAGGTGTGAGGACCTGTAAGCAAGACGACACTCAGTCTCAGCAGACGCTGGATTGGACAAAGTGTGTGAAAGAACCAACCCACCTGCACCTTTACTGAGAAACTGACTCGCGTGTCTCAGAGGGTGAAAGTTGCTGTGTGTGTGTGTGGGTGTGTGTGCACTCGCGTGTGTAGTTAGCTTTAATCTCTTATGTTAGGACAATCACCTCTATGCCAGCAGCTAATCAAAATAATAAGAAAACTTAATTATTTTTAGTAACAAGCACTAAAGACCGCATGTGGCCTACACAGCTTGTTTATGTCTAATATTACACTTTGTCCTACATCAGACAATAACCTGTCCTTTCTAAACGTCTGTGGCATTTCAAGAACTGTAGCCAGAAAACAAGGAAATGGTTCAGATAGAGTTGTCAAAACAAAATTGTGATTACTTTTGATGAGGGTGAGGGAAAGTATTGCAGGAGTAATATGGGCTGGAAGTCAACAACACAGACACACATTCATGTGAAAAAATAAGTACACCCCATGGAAATTTATTATTAATATTATTTTTTTTCCCATATTTGGACAAGCAAACATTTGATCCTCTTTGAAACAGTGCCTATTAATAAAGGTGATACATTATCAAATGACACATAAAATTGACATTTTGTAGTCATTTTCACAATTTAAATTAACAAAAAACAGAGCAGTCACATGGAAAAAGTAAGTACACCCCTACATTTTCACACCTTCAAATCCATAAAATTAGAATCAGGTGTTGAAGATTGGGTGCCAGTGATTAGAACCTGCTTATTTATACCAGTGCAGATGGAACCTGTCTTATTTATACCCCTCTCTTATCTGGTGTCTGGTGTTCCCTTTGCTATTGAGGTGTGTGGTATCATCATGCCAAGATCTAAAAAGTTCTATAAGGCGTTCAGAAAAAAGGTTGTGGATACCTATGATTCTGGCATGGGATTTAAAAAGATCTCCAAATTATTTGAAATGCATCATTCCACTGTAAGAAAAATAATCTACGTATGGCACAGATTTCGAATGACTGCCAATTTGTTCAGGACTGGCCATCCCAACAAATTCAGCCCAAGAGCAGACAAAAAAGAAGTCTCCAAGAACCCCAAAATTTCATCACAGGATCTGCTATTAAGTCTTGCAACTGTTGGTGTCAAAGTGCAATCAGAAAGATATTGCACAAATTTGACCTGCACGGGAGGAGTGCCAGGAAAAAGCCTTTGACTACAGTTTGCCATTGAGCATATAGGCAAAGACCAGGCCTTTTGGAATAGTGTGCTCTGGACAGACGAATCAAAGATAGTTGTTTGGCCACAGTAACAGCTTACATGTTTGGCACAGACCCAAGACAGCTTTTCAGGAGAAGCACCTCATACCAACTGTGAAGCACGGTGGTGGAAATATTATGGCTTGGGGTTGGGAAGACATTTTGTTAAAAAGTGTTAATCTCTCCTATGTATGGAGACTTTTGGGACACCCTGTAGTTCTGAAAAGTTTTGACCACCTGACCAGTGTTTCAATAGTCTCAATTCTTTTCACATTACACATGACTCCTGTGCCTGTCTAATACGTGCCAAATTACAATAAAGTATGCTTTTTTGCATTTCTATTTAAAAAATCATGGGGCCCCCTGGTGGTCTGGGGGCCCTTAGCAACTGCTTATGCCACTTGTATTGAGAAACGTCCCTGCATACAAATGAACCAATACTCTATACTGGCCTGTGGTAACTATACAATTGGCTTCATATACTACTACTACTACTACTACTACTACTAAAATAATAATATTATTAACCTTTGTAATACCTTTGCAATATCTTTACCTTTCTAAATCACTGCAAGCTACACATAAAAGAAGAAAAGGTGGCAAGACATCCAGGAAGCATAATTATCTTTCTGCGAGAAAGCTTAAACAATGCTCCAAAAGCAGGGCCTTACTCTTAACTCCTGTTCCAAAGTTGTTCAACAGTGAAGAAAATTGTGCTTGGATTGACAAAGAAGTGTGTGTCTATTGTTAATGCCCTAATCCAAGAGCCACCTGAGAGCTTGGGAATGCTTTTCTTTGAATTGGTCCATTCTTTAGGCAGTCCCTCAATCAGATTTCAGCCATTAATGTCTTTCAGCCATAATTGTCTTTCTGTTTCTTTGGAAACAAGGTTAGCTTTACTCATACACAGCAGTGGGATGCATTGTTTTTATGCTTGGAGGAAATATGAGTCATGTCTGTGGCCACTGGACCTCTATCACCTGGTACAACTGAAAATTCCCTTGCATGTTAGTACACAAGGATATGTGAAACAAGCATAAAAACTGTTTTCTTCAAATGTGCAAATTTGGATTCATAGCATAAAGTCTAATAATCTATACAAATATCATGGATTAGGTGCTGAATTGCTTCTTGTATTGAATATGTCCACTGTTATTGGGTTTGTTCCTCTAGAGAGAAATCTGGTGCATCCAGAGAGCTCTGTTTGAAAGTTGACCTAACCTTGCTGGCTAAAAATTCAAAGTTTTCCCAAAGAAATTTACACTCTGAGAATCTCTTAACCATATCTATTAATAGTCTGATACCTGAGAATTTAAAAAAAAATCTTTTACAGTGCCTTGTGAGAGTATTCAACTTACAATTGGAATTAAAATGGATTATTTTGGGGTTTGCACCATTTGATTTACACAACATGCCTACCACTTCGAAAGTGCAAAATATTTATTGTTGTGACACAAACAATAATTAAGACAAAAAACCCAGAAAGTCAATACTTTGTAGAGCCACCTTTTGCCTCAATTACAGCTGCAAGTCTCTTTGGGTATGTCTCTATTATTTTAAAACATCTAGCCACTGGGATTTTTGCCCATTCTTCAAAGCAAAACTGCTCCAGCTTCTTCAAGTTAAATGGGTTGTGTTGGTGTACAGCAATCTTCAAGTCATGTCACAGATTCTCAAATGGATTGAAGTTTGGGTTTTGACTAGGCCTTTCCAAGACATTTAAATGTTTCTGATTAATCTCTGATTAATGCCCTGGCTTTAATGGTGGGCTTTGGAGTGTTCTTTGGTATTCATGTTGCTTGCTTAGTGGTGTTGTAGACTCAGGGTCCTTTCAGAACAGGTGTATTTATACTGACATCATGTGACAGATGAAGTGACACTTTGATTGCACACAGGTGGATCTTAATCAACTAATTATGTGACTTCTGAAGTTAATTGGTTGGACCAGATCTTATTTAGGGGTTTCACAGCAAAGGGGGTGAATACATATGCAGCTGCAACAGCTAATCGATAAAATCGATAATAATAGATTATGAAGATCGTTGTCAATGAATCTCATTATCCATTAGTCGGTCTACGGGGTACATTTACTCATTACATTACTTCTGCTCCGAAAACGCATCGGAGAGTAAATACTAAAGTTGTCTCCCAAATGACGTCCTATACACTTACACTATGCACTATGTACTCTACTGTCCTGTGTATGAAAGGGTAGTATAGTCTCAAATGGAACAGTAGCATTTTTTTACTAACCGGAAGTATAAGCTGTTTCCCAGTCAATGGCACATGACGTCATACTCACGTAATGTGATGCCGCTAACTTTAGCAGCTGATGCAAGTTGCTTAAAAGGTTTAGTTTAATTCAAGTTTACTGTTTTTATATGCTGTATTTGCACGATACAGTGTAATATAATGTAATATACAGTGTATATAATTGGACAGAAAGTTGTGTTAATGTAAAGTTTTAGTCTGAAGTTTATATTTATAACACTTAGTTTGTGGATTTTATTTTAAATAAACGAAAACATGGTACTGAAAGTTTGCATCTAATTATTCAAAAAGAATCCCTCCTTTAAGTTTCTTTCAAACAAACACACAAACAAACAAACTGTCAAGAAGACAAGTTTGTCTGTGCAGGGCCCTTGCCGGCCACCCTGCCTACTGTATATTCACTGACTGCATGGGCTCTGCTTAAAGGAGGGCCATTAGCAGTTCTCACATGTAAACCATTAAGAGAAGAAAGGCTTGAAACAGGTTTATTTATGCCCTGGACTCCCAAAGAGCACCTACAAAAAAAGTTAATGATAGCAGTTCAAGTAGGCTAATGATTTTGGTCAGACTTTAAATAGCTTTGTGCATGTGGGTGTCACGAAACCCTCCTGTTAAGGACCTGGTTTTCACAGTTCCTGTTCCGGTTCTGCCTTGGTCACAACTCATGATCATTGTTTGAGCCTTTGTCTAAGTTTGACACACACTTGTTTTGTTTCCCCAGTAACATATACTGTATATAATTTTGTTTGTTCTTTGTCCTTGTGAAGTATTGCACCTGTTAGTGATCCATTTCTGAGCCTCCTTTGCCTGTTCTTTGACCCATGCTATGGACTATGATCATGACATTTGGGGAAAAAAAACTACTAAATAAAAAGACTATGTTTACATCCTGTTGCTTCTGGCTCCCTTGTGATATAGAAGACTTTGCCAAACAAGAATGTAGTGACGCTTAGTAGACTGCAAGATAAACTTGCTGTTCCTGTCCTTTCTCACTTCCACCATTGTTCAAGCTGTCAGTAAGCTGTTTTCTCCTCTAGCCTTAGCAGTTTGAATAACTGTTGCTGTTTCCAGCTCAAATTCCAGAGATGCTGCACCCCATTTTTCTGCATCTCACCTGGACTTCCCATGAATTGCTGCCATAATTAATCTGTCTTCTTCTCATCGCAAGACTCCTATTCATAATATTTTCATACAGAACCATACATATCTTTTCACCACCTCTAGTAATATTAAACTTTTCTCTGTATAACTTACTGTCAAAATCCCACAATCAGGTGTAGCCCAGAAGAGGCTTGGTTCCCTTTTGACTCTGGTTTCTCTCCAGGTCTAATCCTCATAATGTCTTGGGGAGTTTTTCCTTGCTACAGGCACATTTGGCTTGTTCGTTACTGCATATCAAAGTCCAGATTTCTGTGAAGCTGTTTTTTGACAGCATCAGTTTTTAAATGTGCTTTACAAATTAAACTGATATATACTCAATTGAAAAGTTTCCACTTTACCTTGAGCATGTATTGAGAACACCCCTTCCTGAACTAAAGATTTTGCAGTCATTTTCTCACATGGTAAGTTTATGACTGATTCTCTAATCCCTAAAGCCTACACTGCAGCTTATGTTTTTCAATTTACTGACCCGTTAATTGACTTCCAAAAACTCCCTCCATGTCAGCCTCTATGTTCTGTGTGTTTTCTCAACTCTCTCACGTCACACTGTATTTGTTCTTTCCTGGTCCCTAGTTGGTGCTCCTCTCATCTAAAAATTCTAAAAATCTAAAAACAACCCTTGTCTAAATCTTTGTTCTTCAGTCCTGAAAAAAAGATGCGCTGCTATGCTATTTTCAGCCTCTGTGAACTTTACAGTTCGAGAGATACATTCTGCTGAGACAGGATTCAGACTGAAGAAGTCAGTGACAATGCAGTCGCCAACTTTAAGGGGCCGTTTACACGACAGAGTTTTCACCTAACAACTGAAAGCTTTTTACACGAAAACGGCGTTTTGGGGCCTGAAAACGCAAACTTTTGAAAACGGGTATCAAAGTGTAAGTTTTTGAAAACAATACTGTTATCATTTCCATGTAAACGTACAAAAATGTGAATTTGTGAAAATGATAACAATTTATAAATATTACGCGTTCAGTCTATAGCAGGGGTCGGGAACCTTTTTTCACCAAAGAGCCATTTTTCCATTTTTAGTTAATGCATTTGTTTCTTTCTCTCTCTCTCTCTCTCTCTCTCTCTCTGTGTGTGTGTGTGTGTGTGTGTGTGTGTGTGCGTGTGTGTAGACTCATCCAGCGCAAGAGAAAAAAAAAATCTGCCGAGTTTATATCCGTGCCCTTTTCCCTCTCTATCTCGCGTGCCATCATGACATCCGTGCGTCTTTTCTTTTCTGAATGATTTTCTCATTTTTTGGGAAATCTGCAAACAGTTCAGTTTCCATACTCAGCATGCAAGACTTTACATATCCTCTGTCAGTAAAAGGTTTTCCTTGTTTTACAATCTCAAATGAGCATTCAGGCTTCCAGTTGCCCTGTCCAGCCTAACAGCTGCTGCTGTCCTGCTTGCAGTATATGTTGGAGCTCTGTGCGCGCCTTCCTTCAGCTTTCACCCACCAGGTACTTTTTTTAAACGAGGCAATAGGTTCTGTGCAAATTGCGGATCCATGTGAACGGGGATTGTTTTGTAAACATTGTTGTCTGTATGTGAAACTTTTCAAAAACGCTAAGGAAAAACATTTCCGTTTTTAGTACATCATTGTCGTGTAAACGTACCCTAATGCTCCAAATCCAAGAATACCATAAAGCTAAAATCCATTTACAGAGGGTCTAATATCAAAGTTAATACAGCAGTAAACAAAGTGAAAGTAGAGAGTGTTTGTTTCTGTGTAGATTTAGTGCTTGATTAAGTGCTTACATGTTTAGTGAAGAGGCAGGTCTTCAAATCTTTGTTTGAAGACAACCATGGATTCAGCTGTTTGGAGAGCCAGGGGGACTTCATTGCACCACCTGGCTGCCAGTTAAGAGAAAAATCTTAATGCATGTCTTCCATGTGTCTTGAGGCAGAGCAGGTCAGGCTCAAGATGCTAGTGCTACAGAGTGGGGTTTGATAAGTGTCTTCAGGGAAGTGGGGGGCTGGTTAATTTGTGGCTTTGTAGCCAAACATCACTGTTTTAAATCTGGTGAGGGCAGCTACAGGAAACAATTGGAGGAATTGCAGAAATGGGGTGTTGTGCAATAACTTGAAACAAGGAGGCAGTCACCTTGAGTTGACAAAGGACTGAACAAACACAGTAGCCTCTATCAAGTGAAAAGGCCAGGTCCTTCTGATGTAGTGGAAATTCATTTCACTGTCTCTTGTCAAGTGGTGTGATCATAGGGTTCTCCAGGGAGAATAACTTGAAACCAAGGAGTTAGTCACCTTGAGTTGACAAAGGACTGAACAAACACCTGAGTAGCCTCTATCAAGTGAAAAGGCCAGGTCCTTCTGATGTAGTGGAAGGGAAACCTACATGACTGAGTCAGGTTATAAATATGAGCAGAAAATGACAACTGTCCAGGGCCATACCAAATCCATTTCACTGTCTGTTGTCAAGTGATGTGATCATAGGGTTCTCCAGGGAGAAGACAAAATCTTGTTGTGGGATGTATCTGCAGGCAAATGTAGCAGCTCAGTCTTGCTGGGGTTTAGTTTCAGGTAATGATCTGCCATCCATGATTATATATCTGTTAGACATGCCAAAATCCAAGCAGAAGCATGAGTATGAGGGAGGAAAAGAAGGTAAGATGTTGTGGACGGTAAATAGAGACTAGTAGAAAAGGGGGAGATAAACAGAGGCCCAAGAACTGAATCTTGTAAGACTCCAGTGGAAAGTCTGCATGAAGCAGACTTATATCCCCTCCATGTCACTTTGGTAGGAAGCTAACAAGACATGTGAGATTGGACAGGAGATTCTTGTTATTGACCATGTCAAAGCCTGCTGAGCGATCAAGAGAGATCAGGACTAATGACTGGCTGGCTAATATAGTGCCATTAAACTTCTCAGTAACAGCCACAAAGCCAGTTTCTTTGGAGTATGCTGCCTTGAAGCCTGATTAGTTCAGGACCTGGAGCTCATTCTGTGTAAGAAAGAGAGGCAACTGATTGTAAAAAGAGAATGTTCTAGAGAAAGAGGTTATATTAGTTGGTAGGTGTCTAGTTTGGGCTTTTTCAGATTGTGTATAACTTTGCTGTCTAGAAGGCTGCTGGTATGTGACCAGTAAACAAGCAACAGAGTTCTTGAACAGTTTCTTGTCCTTAACTCGGTTCCTTAGCCCTAACTCACTCAACTTAATGCCATGTTAGCCCCTGATCCAGCTTCAGCTTTAGTCCATATCTCGGATCCTGTCCTAGGTCCCATCTCTGATCACTTTGTTATACCACCAAGTGATGGAGAAGATACAGTACCCCTGTTCCTGTCTGCCATTTATTGGTATGTTGTGCACCTGTTTTATGTCTCACAAAGTCTTGTATGTGTTAAACCTGCATTTCTGAGCTGCATTTCCTAATTATCTGCTTGTTTTCAAAGTTATGTCATGCTCTATTGCTTCAAATTTTAATCAAAGTTCCCCCTCCACTTTATATAGAAGGTATTTCTTTAGACAAGCACCTAAATATGAAGCCAGTGCATCTAGAGAGTATTTTTTTACAGTCACATACAAACACACCACTTCAAAATCTTTTCGTTGCCCTAAGCAAATGAATTCTACTAAATTTAGTATGAAAAGCAGCAGTACAAAGAAAAACTGCACGCACATTGCTAGTGTGTGTATGTACACTTGTGCCTGCTGGGCCCTCCCATGCTGGTTATAAGCTCTTCTGTCTCTGTTTTATAAGCATTCACGTGTCAGCGCTGTGTTGATACTAATCAGATGGAGCAGTTGTAAGGAGAAACATTTTTATGCAGCCCAGCTGAGTCCAACCCAACAATCTTCCTGCCATTTTCCTTTTACATTTGCGTGTTGCATTTTACAGTCAGTTCCTAACTTTTTTCCTCACTTTGTGTGTGTAAGTGCTTGCTAATAAAGTAGCATGATAGAAGACTTGAGTAATTGTGTGGCTGAGGCAAATTTTTAAGAGCTTTTGCACATAGTGACAAGGGCATGAGAGAATGAGGGAATATTACAATTTTCTATTGTTATAACTCACCCTGGGGGTAATAATGATGAGTTGATTTACATTAACATGGGGAAATCAATTCAACTCACCTACCTACAGTGCCGCTAGAAAGTTTGCGAACCCTTTATAATTATATTTATTTCTGCATAAATTTGAACTGAAACCCACTTAAACAAATAACACAAAACATTATATTTTTTACATTTATATATTGAGCAAAATTATCCAGTGTTAAATATCTTTGTCAGAATAGTCTGTGGAACTTTGCTTTCAGTAACCTTTGAGCAGCAATAACTTCAACCAAACGTTTCCGGTAACTGGTGATCAATCTTGCACAACAGGTTGCAGGAATTTTGGCCAATTCCTCCTTACAAAACTGTAACTTCTATTTTCTATTTCTGTTGGGTTAAGGTCTGGACTTTAACTTGGCCACTCCAAACTGTTAAATTTCTTCTGCTTTAACTATTTCTTTTTAGATTTACTTGTGTGCTTAGGGTTGTTGTCTTGCTGCATGACCCACTTATGGTTAAGCTTCAGTTCACAGACAGATACCCTGACATTCTCCTGTACAATTTGCTGGTGCAATCCAGAATTCATAGGCCCATCAATAATGGGAAGCCGTCAAGGCAGCAAAGCCTCGATAATGATACTGATACCAAACCATGATAAGACACCCCCATGCTTTATGGTTGGGATGAGGTTCTTATGTTGGAATGCAGTGTTTGTTTTTTGCCAGACATAATGCTTTTCCTATAAACCAAAAAGTTCTATTTTAGATTTATCCATCGACAGAACATACTTCCAGTAGGCTTCTGGCTTATCCACATGGTTTGACCAAACTTCAGATGGGCAGCAGTGTTTTTTTTGGAGAGTAGTGGCTTCCTCCTTGCTATCCTGCCATGCACCATTCTTGTTCAGTGTTTGCCTGTAATATTATTTGCCGCACCCTTAGAGTGATTTTTGCAGCACGACCACTCCTTGGGACAGTGGTGCTAAATTTCATCCAGTCATCTGCCTCACAGTGGATTGGTGAAGGCCACACTTTTTAGAAATGTCTGTAATCATTTCCAGCATGGTGAGCATCAATAACTCTTTTTCTGAGGTCCTCATGAATCTCCTTTGATCAAGGCATGGGTAGTGAAGACCAGACTTTAATAGTGAAGACCCAAGTTTAGGTTCTTGAAACATGGGAGGGCCTGGTAAACTCACACTTGATTGCCATCCCCTTGATTGAAAACCCTTTAAATTAACTCATACTCCTAGAGGGTCACACATTTTTCCAACAAAGTTATTTAACGTTAGATACATTTACTTAATAAGTTAATGTATAAACTATAATGTTTTTGTCTCATTTGTTTAATTGGGCTCTCTTTATCTAATTTTAGGACTTAGATGAAGATCGTCTCGGGTTACTTGACTGTAACCCTGTTCCTTGAAAAAGCGGGAACGAGATGCTGCGCATCAAACGCTAATGGGAACATTCTTTGTTCGACCTGTTGCGAAGTATGTGTGTCAAACACGCCAAGAATTTGGCCTAAATAACCTCGGTGAGTTATGTCATTGATAACGTGCACCTGCAGGTTATAAATGGACGTGAAACAGGTATACCTTCAGGTTACACTTTGTCTGAGAGATGCCAGAGACGTCTGCAGTGCGGCATTGAAGCGCAGCATCTCGTTCCCGCTTTTTCAGGGAACAGGGTTACAGTCAAGTAACCCGAGACGTTCCCTATCAAAAGCTACTCTCGATGCTGCGCATCAAATGCTAATGGGAACGAGAATACCAATGCCACCGCACTGGAAGTGTCTGAGGACCAACCTGCCGCATCACACACTTGATGGAGGGGGACACCTTTTGCCAAAGGCATAGAAGATGCAACCCCCCTGGTTGAATGAGCCCTAACACCTAGCGATGAAGCTTGACCACACGCCTTGTAGGCTAGGGCAATGGCATCCCTCACCCAATGAGACGCTGTTTGCTTAGTGGCAGCCGCCCCCCGATTGCAGCCTCCATAGCATATGAAGAGCTGCTCTGACTTATGCCACTGGCTGGTGTGGTGGACGTAAATCTGAAGAGCACATACTGGACACAGTAAGTGAAGTCTTTCCTGCTCCGTAGTCATGAAAGGTGAGAATGGAACTTTCGGGAGGTAATTAGGGTGAGGATGCAAGTTAACTTTGACCAGCCCAGGGGCAAAGTCTAGGCAGGACCACGGGACTGACAGAGCCTGCAAATCCCCAATTCTTTTCAGAGTACTTCTCATAGCCATTAGAAAAACCTATCAAAGACCTGATAGGTGCTGTCTCTAGTGGTTCGAAAGGGGTGCCGACCAGACCCTCGAGCACTATAGCTAAATCCCACGAAGGAGCTGTAGCTCTCGTGGACAGTCTCAACCGCTTGGCTCCACGAATGAAGTGAGCGACCAGAGGGTGCTTTCCCATAGAAACCCCATCAATCGGAGCATGGCAAGCCGAAATGGCGGCTACATAGACTCTGAGAGTACCAGGACATGTGCCTGAGGATAATTTCCCTTGCAGGAACTCCTGCACTGAAACCACTTGGCAGTGAACTGGGTCTACGTGGTGCGCCATAAACCAATTTTCAAAAATGTGCCATTTGAAGGCATAACTTCTTCTAGTGGAGGGGGCCCTGGCACTTAGAATGGTCTCTATAATGTCAGCAGGGAACCCAGCATCCCTTAGCTGGTCCCCCTCAGAGGCCAGACGTGAAGGTTCCAGAGCTCGGGCTGGGGATGAAATATTGTCCCTTGTGCCTGAGATAGGAGATCTTTCCGGACTGGAATCGCCCACAACGAGCCGTCGAGGAGAGATATTAGATCTGGGAACCATACTTTGGTCGGACAATGGGGCACTATCAATAAGAGGCGAAACCCCTGTTGACGGACCTTGGCCAGGACTCCCGGGAGCAGAGCGATTGGGGGAAATGCGTAAAGACTCTGTCTGGGCCATGTATGAGCCATGGCGTCCAGACCCAGGGGAGCTGGAGGAGTCAGAGAGAAGAAGAGGGGACATTGTGCCATCTCCTGTGAAGCAAAGAGGTCCACCTCTGCTTTGTAAAATCTTCCCCAGATTTGACTGACCACTTCGGGGTGGAGTTTCCATTCCCCGAGTGTCACAGCCTGTCTGGACACCAAGTCTGCTCCCACATTCATATACCCGGGGATGTAAATCACCCTGAGGGACAGGAACTTGTCCTGTGCCCACAGCAGGACCTGCTGCGCTAGCCTGTTCGGGCGATGCAAACGCAGTCTGCCCTGGTGATTTATGTAAGAGACTACCGCCGTGTTGTCCACCCGCACTAGGACATGGTAGCCTCTTAACTGCTGGAGGAAGTATTTCAGGGCCTGAAATAGAGCCATCATTTCGAGGCAACTGATGTGCCAGTCGAGAAGATGACCTCTCCAGATCCCTTGGGCTGGACGGCCATCCAAGGCCGCACCCCAACCCGTGAGAGAAGCGTCTGTCGTTAGCATCTTGCGACGACAACACGGACCTAGAGTGGGACCTAAAGTCAGAAACCGGGGTCTGAACCACATAGAAAGGGTACGAAACCCCTGGCGCGTGACCCTTATTGCCTCTGGGGATTGGCCCTTGGATGAAATCCCCTGGCTCTGAGCCACAACTGAAATGATCTCATGTGCAGGAGACCCAAGGGTATCACTGTGGATGCAGCTGCCATGAGACCTAAAAGCTTCTGAAAGAAGTAAATCGTAATTCTCTGGCCTAGCTTGATATTCTTTAGGGCATTCACAATGGATTCGATGTGCGCAGGAGAAAGCTGTGCCTGCATCGTGATCGAATCCCATACAACCCCAAATACATTGTCCTCTGAGCAGGAGAGAGAATGCTTTTCTTGGCGTTGAGTCTCAACCCCAGAAATTCGAGATGAGCTAGGATGACATCCCGATGCGACTCTCGCTGCAGAGAGAACAGATTGGGTCGGGGCTGGGTGGCCGACAGCCCTGACACTTGAGCACGACAGTGAAGAAAGTCATCAAATTTTTGAAGAGTGACTTTTTTTTTTTTTTTTTTTTTTTTTTTTTGTCGAGGTCGGGATTCGAACTCCCTTCTGGAGCATGAAAAGTGAACGTGCAAAAGACATGCCACAGAATGGCCAAGCACTAAAAAAACGTCTCCTCACTAATATTCCCGCCCGTACTCAGGTCCTTCAGCAGGTCAGCCTGGAATGCCTGCAGAACCGCCATGATGTGCAGGGCAGCACCAGCCTGACCCGCTGCTTGAAATGCCTTCCCCACCAGCGACAATGTTACTCTGCAAGGCTTGGTGGGGAGGATAGGCTTCTTAAGTGATGATGCACTCCCAGGGGAGAGATAGCACGTGAGCGTCTCCCCAACCTGAGGCATTGTCACATACCCATGCGCCTTAGCACCCACGATAGTCGAATAGATCGACATCAAAGTTACATGGGGAGTAAGGCTTACTCCATGAGTGAGATAACTCCTATGGAGGTCTGGGAAAAAAGGGGGGAGATCGATATTGGGATCTCTCGCCTTGGCCACCCGACAGAAATCTTTCATCTAGTTTGGAGTGCCTGGGGTTCTCTTGCTCCTGTGATCAGTCTAACTTAAGCCTGGCCACTGCATTAGTCATTACCTCGAGTAGCTCCCGAAATGCCTTGTCGTTGCGCGAGGAGCGCTCAGAGGTGGTGCTCTCTCGCAGTGCTCGCACTCAGCGTCCTCAAGAGCAGAAATAGCATGCTCTTCCCCGAGGCACTCCAAACAAAAATCGTGCGGATCATCATCTGGAATAATTTACCACTTACCAAGACAGGGACAACACACACACACAAAGTGGTCTCAAAGACAAAGAAACCTGAAGGTATGCCTGTTCCACATCTATTTATAACCTGCTGGTGCACGTTATCAATGACGTAACTCACTAAGGTTATTTAGGCCAAATTCTTGTCATGTTTGACACACATACTTCGCAACCGGTCGAACAAAGAATGTTCCCATTAGCGTTTGATGCGCAGCATCGAGAGTAGCTTTTGATAGGGAACTGATCACATTTCAGGTCAAATCTATGCAGAGGTACAGACATGGTAAAGGTTTTACAGACTTTCTAGTGGCACTGTGTATGTTCTGTTTTAAACATTGTGGTCAGACAGTTGTTTGCCTTTGTTTCTGTTTTTCCAGAAATGTGACCTGTTGTTGAAGAGAGTATAGTCAATAAAATTGTAAATCAGTCTTTTATTCATTTCAGTCAGGGTCTTGTGTCATGGTTGATCCTCTTTCAGTCACGCTATGTTTTTTTAAAAAATTATTTTTTATAACTGCTAAACATTGTTTTTTCCCATTTATTCTGTTTGCTTAAATCGATCTAGTGCCCTTAGTTTGAGCAGTTTCCAGTTGCACTAAAAATACCATTTGTTTAGTGTCTGAGTAGAAGTTTACTAGGCTTGGACCAAACTCAGTGAATTCCTGAATTAGGCTTTTAGGGTTCCTTGTAGTTCCAAAAGATTTTTGTTGAGTACATTATATTAGAATTTTGCATGACTGTTTTAACAGGAAGTTTTCGTTCTCCCTCATTTTCTTGCACACTTTTCTTCCCCCTTCTCTGTTACTAGTTGGAAAATGATTTCCATGAAGAATGTCTGACAACCTTGTTTTCATTTGTGCTGAGGAGGGCCTGAGTACACTGATTAACATGAGCACAAGCGGGTGGCAGCGCTAAGCGTTGCCTTGTTTGGACTGTCTGATGAGCCGTGAAGCTCACACAAGGCCTCTACCCAAACAATGACTATAGAACAGAGCGCATGAAGAAAACCAACACTAAACACATGGTGGGAAGTTTCAGCTGTGCTGTGCTGTTTGCACTGTTGTTGTGCCACTGTCAAAGTTTTTCTGGCTTCCTTTTCTGTAATTGTCCTAATGACTGAAAGAAAAAGTACACATTTGAATGTGTCACGGTTTATAAAAGTTAAAATAAGCAAACCTTTTTTACATTTTAAAAGATTTGAGAGGGAAGCATCTCATCACTGAATATAGGTGTAATATAGCTATATAATATAGCTATAACTGTGACTGAGTTAGATATGCTCATTTCAGTCACTGATTGATTGATTTAATTTATTTATTTATTCAAAACGTAGTGTGAATGTGAGTTTAAGGGTGTCGGCCCTTACCGAAAACTTTGACATGCTCTTTCTAGGGTTACACCACAGGGTATGACCACATCGAAACACAGAGTGAGCATATCATATAATTATTAGCTAATCCATGAGGGAAGTACATCGTGAAATGTGCTTGCTCATTTATATGGTTTAGATGTAAAAGACTTGACTTTATGTTTAACTTATGGTCATATAGTCAGTGCTAGTGCTCTGGTAGTGTTCTTACTACCCATTTTGAATTTTGGCCAGGTTAAGTCATATCTTAAAAAAGCAAGAGGATTTTGCAGGCTATGAATGGAAACAAGCTATTAGCTTATGTAATAAAACAAACTGGTCAGTATCATTTCAGTAGCCTATGTTTAAAGAAAATAACATATAACAGCAAAAATAGTGTAAATAGCGTTGACGAGAATTTCTTACCCTTAACCTTCAACTGCTCAGATGTGTAAATGAAATTTAAAAAATGTAAGTCGCTCTGGATAAGGGTGTCTGCCAAATGCCATAAAATGTAAATGTAAAATGTAGTTTCTCAAAGTTATTAAGAAGTGTTCATTTGGTGCCAGGTGACTAGCTTAGTTTAGCATTTTTCTCTCCTCAAGGTACCTTCTCAAACTTTTTCAGTCAGGGACTCCTTTAGCTGTGAAAAAAACTGACATTATTTACAGGCCTAATTGTTTTTCAATTATCAAAGTTTGGCTTAAACGGCTGTTTTTAATTTAATTTAAGTGACCAGTCAAATGGGCTAGTGTTACGTAACTAGGGTGAAGAGTCAGATAGGATGCACTCGCAGGGGAAAGTGGTCAGTTTATTAGGAACAAAAAACACCGGGCACATTCAAAAGTGACGGGACATCAACATAATAAATAAAGAGGAAACCTCCTCTCCTGGCCTGCTCGTCTCAGAGGTTCTAGAAGAAACCTCCACTCCTAGTCCATGCCCAAGTCCATGTCCAGGTTCCTGCCCTAATCCAAGTTCAAGTCCATGTCCAGGTTCTTGCCCTAATCCAAGTTCATGTTCAAGTCCATGTCCAGGTTCCTGCCCTAATCCAAGTTCATGTTCAAGTCCATGTCCAGATTCCTGTCCTATTCAAAGTCCTGCTCCTAGTCCAGCTCCCAGTCCTGTTCTCAATCTAGTTCTCAGTCCTGCTCCCAATCCAGTTCTCAGTCCTGCTCCCAATCCAGTTCTCACTCCGGTTCCCAGAACTGCTTCCACTCCGGTTCTCAATCCTGTTCCCAGTCCGGTTCCCAATCCGGTTCCCAGTCCTGCTCCTAGTCCAGCTCCCAGTCCTGTTCTCAATCCGGTTCCCAGTCTTGCTCCCAGTCCTGCTCCCAATCCAGTTCTTAGTCCTGCTCCCAATCCAGTTCTCAGTCCGGTTCCCAGTCCACCTCCCAGTCCGGTTCCCAGTCCAGCTCCCAGTCCGGTTCCCAGTCCAGCTCCCAGTCCTGTTCCCAGTCCAGCTCCCAGTCCTGTTCCCAGTCCTGTTCTCAGTCCTGCTCTCAGTCCGGTTCTCAGTCCCAGTCGAGTTACTCATTTAGTTCCTAGTCCAGTTACAAGTCCAAGCCCCATTTCCAATCATTTTCCAAGTTCAGTTTCTGATTTTTATGATGGATACATAGGTTTAATTTCGGGATGGGTGTTAGCCCTCCTTCTCAGTGCCGAGGGTGATTTCACTCCCAGCTCTGCTTATAACCCAGCTCACTCCTCAGTCTCCAGCCCAACTCACTCCACTGTCTCCTCCACTGTCTCCTCCACTGTCTCCTCCACTGTCTCTAATCCAGGAGCTGAATCAGGTTCCAGACAGAGTGCCAGGTCATGCGCAGCTTGGAGATTCAGGCCAAGATCCAGGTCACGCGCAGCTCGGAGACCCAGGCCAAACACCAGGTCACGCGCAGCTCGGAGACCCAGGCCAAGCTCCAGGTCACGCGCAACTCCGAGTCCCAGGCCAAGCATCAGATCACGCGCAACTCCACGATCCAGGCCAAGCATCGGTTCTGGTCCTCGTCCAAGTCCTCGTCCAAGTCCTCGTCCAAGTCCTCAACACGACACGGTCGGCTCTGGCTGTGGGACATTAAATTGCACCAGCCTCGGTTCCAGGGGGGCACATGTGCCAATCCTGCCCAGGGGCCCGGGTCCGCCAGAATGGACAAAACTTGCGGCGCGTTGGGAGCCGCGCCTTAGGGGGGGGGGCTCTGTTAGAGCTCTCGCCAATCGCTGCTCCGGGAAGGAGCAGCATGAATCGCTGTGCCGGGAAGGAGCAGCATGAATCGCTGCCCCGCTAAGGAGCAGCATGTCTACGCGCTTTCTAGCGCTAGTATTAAAAAGAACTCTCCGCTGGACATTCCTATAACAAAGACTCTGGTTTTGTTTACGTTGCCATGTGCTCCTTTGTTTTTGTTTATGTCATGTCTCTGCCCCCGTTTCCTCATTGGTCCTTCACGTTATGCTTCCTCCCATATTTTGTCATTGGTTCAACTGTTAATTTCTAATCATTATTTCCAGGTGTCGTGTGTTTCTTCTCATTCGCGCTTAATTTCCTTTGGTACTAAAACCCCTAATTTTGTCCACGTCTTGGCGGAGGATTGAAGTAGATTGAATTAGAATGAAATTAATTTGAAGTATATTGATATTGAATAATGATGATGAGTTAGAATAACTGAAAGGGACTCGTTATAGTTAAACTTAACGATATGTTCCTAATGATAATGATCGGTAGCGAGGAAGCTCAAACTTCGTAGTTTTTTCCTAGGTAATTTGTTTACCAGGTGTTCCCTGGTCCTTGCGCTAGTTTTGGAGTTTTTGTTTACCCGGCGCTCCCGCGTTCCTGAATGGATTCCTCGCTACTTCCTGGATTTTTGCCCTGTTATCCTTTGGAGTAATGTTTCCTGTCTCTCTGGATTTTGCCCTGTAAACCTTGCGATTCCCATTTAATGATGTTCGGGTTTTTTGCCCTGTAAACCTTGCGATTCCTATTTAATGATGTTCGGGTTTTTTGCCCTGTAAACCTTGCGATTCCTATTTAATGATGTTCGGGTTTTTTGTCCTGTAAACCTTGCGATTCCTATTTAATGATGTTTGGGGTTTTCGCCCTGTAAACCTTGCGATTCCTGTTTAATGATGTTCGGGTGTTTTTTGTTCCTAATAAACTGACCACTTTCCCCTGCGAGTGCATCCTATCTGACTCTTCACCCAAGTAACGTAACAGCTAGTAACACTAAGAACTCGATACAGTACATACAGTGCCCTCAACTAATATTGGCACCCTTGGTAAATATGAGCAAAGAAGGCTGTGAAAAATTGTCCTTATTGTTTAACCTTATGATCTTTTGATAAAAAAAACAAAAACAAAAAAAACACAAAAATACTCAGAGCTGTTATCTTGGCAAAGGGAGGTAACACAAAGTATTGACTAAAAGGGTGCCAATAATTGTTGCACAAATATATTTAACAAAGATTTTTTTGATAAACCTGTGTTTTGTTTGCAATTGTTTGATATCCATGAGAGCAGAATATTTTTGTGATTTTTTTTTTAACAAAACTTGCTACAGTTTAAATTTGCTGTCCCCTCAAAATAACTCAGCACACAGCCATTAATGTCTAAACCGTGCCATGTTGTACAACATGGTGCCATGTTGAACTTCCAGTGACCAGTATGAGAGAGTGTGAGAGCAATAACACCAAACTTAACACACCTGCTCCCCATTCACACCTGAGACCTTGTAACACTAACGAGTCACATGACACCGGGGAGGAAAAATGGCTAATTGGGCCCAATTTGGACATTTTCACTTAGGGGTGTACTCACTTTTGTTGCCAGCGGTTTAGACATTAATGGCTGTGTTGAGTTATTTTGAGGGGACAGCAAATTTACAAGCTGTACACTCACTACTTTACATTGTAGCAAAGTGTCATTTCTTCAGTGTTGTCCCATGAAAAGATATAATGAAATATTTACAAAAATGTGAGTCACTTTGTCACTCAAAGTGAGGTCACTTTTGTGGGATACTGTGTATGTATATATATATATATATATATATATATATATATATATATATATATATATATATATATATATATATATATATATATATATATATAGATCAAATACTTTTTTCCCTCATTAAAATGCAAATCAATGTATAACTTTTTTGAAATGCGTTTTTCTGGATTTATTTTGTTGTTATTCTGTCTTTCACTGTTAAAATACACTTACCATTAAAATTATAGACTGACCATGTCTTTGGCAGTGGGCAAACGTACAAAATCAACAGGGGATCAAATACTTTTTTCCCCTCACCGTATATATATATATATATATATATATATATATATATATATATATATATATATATATATATATATATATATATATATATATATATATATTCCATTAATGTTTACAGCCGAATAAACATAAAGGCTGAGAAACATTGCAAATTACTTCTTGGGTAGACTACAATTTTTGTGTCATACTGTATTTTATTTAAATTATAGTATTCAAATAACAAAATGTTAATGTTTTCTCTTAATGAACAACCTATAATATAACTGGTATGCACTATGTGAGACAACGTACTGATTCAGCATACTCATCTAACTATTTATCTATTTTTAAGGGAATAATCCTGTTTGTAGCTTTCTTTCTATCTCATACTGATGCGTCTAAGACAATAATCATGGCTATTACTATAATATCATTGCAGCTTCCTAAAATAACAAATATTTTACACAACAGTGAGCCTGCTAAGTAACTGAGCCTTGCTATGATTTTTAGTCTAATAAAATGATGGATTTGGGGCCCTTCTCAGGGAGTACAGCCTCACAGCTCTTAATCACAATGCAAACAGACTGAACGTGCTCTCTCATACCTGTGCCAATGGAAAGAGACAGAAAAAGCAAGAGAAGGCAGTGCACTTACAGTAAAAGATGGGCACTGGTTTACTGTTATGTAACCCTGTACAGAGCGTGAAAAAATCTCTTGTATGTTCTTTGAGATTCATTTTTGTCTTGCACTGCCAAAGCAGACAAAGCAAAATGGCCTGAATAAGCAAGAGTCAAAAATAAAGAGTATGAAAAGATCTGCAGTTGTTTTTTCTTTGTAGCCCTGAGTTGTATTCTGGTCTTGGTTGCGTCATACCGTGTTTTGATGAAACCACTATAAAATGGGAACTTATTAAATTGGATTAGATATTAAACTACTGATTTTATTCATGCTTCATACATAGTTTTTTAAATGGCTCAGTCATTTACATCGATACATTTAAAACACACACACACACACACACACACACACACACACACACACACACACACACACACAGGCTTCAACTTAGCTTTGGAAAATTTGCTGCAGTTTTTCTTTAGATTACAGTGGATGAAGAGAATGGTCATGTGAATGTTTCCAACCACCACTGTTTTTATTTTCCATGTTTTCACATTCTTTTTGTTGTGATGGACTCCCTACGTCTCTGATGATATCTCCACAGAACTGGCCTACAGATCCACAAAAACGTAACTTGTTTTTATAAACAGTTAGTAGAATTATGAGAGTGCAATCACTGTGCATGTCATTACAGTGTGCTTCAGTCAATACGTCTGCTTCTTGGCCATGGATGCTGCATGGTGTCTGATTCTTTGAGAATCTGTCCTCAGTTGAACTGGGTCAGTGAGAGAGAGACTCAAATCTGACACACACACACACACACACACACACACACACACACACACACACACACACACACACACACACACACACACACACACACACACACACACACAGAGCGAGTGAGAGTCAGCCCTGAGGCTTACGCTGAAAGGGAAATCAGCTGCTTAGGACGAACAGAAGCTCGGCCAAACTCACCACACTGTCTGGCAGACACTCTCTCTCTCTCTCATTCAGCCTCTCTCTTTCATTTTCACTAGCGCTTATTTTCACTTACCTAACCATTATCCTTTGAAGCTCTGTTTCTCATGAAGCCAGTATTATTATGGTTATGTTTCAACTACATTTTCCTTGTCTCAAAACGTTATTATTGTTACTTTAAATCACAACTTTCCTATGCAGTATAAATCAGTGTAAACCAAATAAATGATGAAACCCTGACATTTCTGTTACTAGTGTTATTCTGATTCATACTTTCAGTAGTAGTGTTAATCCCAGTGAATTCATTGACCAGATTCCTCAATGGAAGAGAAATGGAGGAATGGAATGAGCAAGGAAGGAAGGAAGGTCATTTTGCTTCTAATTTGCATGAGGTCATCTCTCTTCACCAGTGGTTGCTGTGTAGCTGTAAATTGCAGTTTAATGAATTAATTAATCTAACACATGATGTTATTGTAAATACAACATATTTGCTTTATAGCCAGGCAGACAAGAACGTTCAGGAAGTAGTTTATCCTGGTACGTGTTACAGTGGATCTGAAGCCTATCCCGGGAACACTGAGTACGAGGGGGGAATACACCCTGAATGTGACACAATCAATTACAGGGCACCATATACACACGAAGAAACCCACACTGACGCAGGAAAAGCATGAGAAACTCCGACACAGACAGTAACCACAGCTCAGGTGTCCTGGATATGTCGGAACTAGCACTAGACTACTATCCCGATCAGCCACAGCACCGCACATGATCACATCACATGACTGGTTACACCTGCGTTGGTTAATTAGTACTGGTATTTAAGTCACGTTTTGCACAGCACTCTTTGTCTTGTGTTTGTCTTTCTTTGTCGTGTTATGCCTTCATGTCTTATGTTTATTGTCTCATGGTTATGTTTCTTAGTCCTTGTATTTTCCACGAGTTCATAGTTATTGTTTTGTGTTTTGTTTTTGTCTTTATTAAACTTGAATCTGCACTTGCATCCCAACTTGCCTCTCATAACCCGACAGAACGCAAGACTATAACCATGGATGCAGCAGATTTTTTCAGTGTCCAGGAGGCTCTTCTGGAAAGGAATCGACTGAGGTGTGAGCAAGAGGGGAGAGAATCCTGAATTAGGGCCATCAGCCACTGCACCACACATGATCATGTCACATGACTATGGTTACACCTGATTTGAGTTTTGGTTACTTAGTACTGGTATAATTAGTACATCGTTTTCCCCTCTTGCCTCGCAGAGAGCATCACTCCCCCTCTGGGCTTGTAGAGAACGTCGCTCCCCCCCTGTCTTCGCTGAGAGCGTTGCTCCCGCCTCTGGGTTCATGGAGAACATCGCTCCCCCCTCTAGCTCCGCCTTGAACTTCACTCCCCCTTCGCTGGCTGCACTGTGGCCATCACTCATGTTCAGCTTTGGAGATCGCGCCACTTCTCAGCTGTGCGGAGGAGACCACCCCACCTCTGTGCCAGAGGGAGGACGTCACACCTTCTTCCGACCCCTCGAGGGGTAGTGCTCATAAGAACTTTGCTAAGCTAAGCGACATCTGGTCTGGGTGTCTGGGGTGGGGGAAGGTTCTGTCATGGATATGCGGAACTAGCACTAGACTACGATTCCCATCAGTCACTGCACCACACATGATCATGTCACATGACTGGATTAATGCTTTTGGATAATTAGTCACATTTTGCACAGCACTCTTTGTCTTGCATTTGTCTTTCTTTGTCACGTTATGCTTTCATCTCATGTTTATTGTCTCATGGTTATATTTCTTAGTCCTTGTATTTTGCCAGGAGTTCATAGTTCTTGTTTTATTTTTGTCTTTATTAAACTTGAATCTGCACTGACATCCAACTGGCCTCTTGTTACCTGACATCAGGATCGAACCAATGACCCTAGGGTCATTTTCTAAAATTATTAAGTAAATTCTGTTCCCATTCGGACCAGACAATTAATTGATTTGTTTAGCTTTTTTCATGTCACTAATAAAAGTGTCCAAATGTTTATTTTGGTCAAAGTCTGTATGCTGATAATTTCTACAAATAATTCAGTAGATCCAAAAGTAAATATCTTTAACTAAAGTAGTAGACAGTTTATTATAGACCACAGACCAGACATGCACTAATGTTCATTTTCTCACAATTGTCTAAAATAAACTTATACACAAGCTTATACAAATTACAGTTACAGTCATTCGAAAAAGAAAGTACAACCTCATTTAATTATATGTCTTAATTTATCAGTGCCTAAATAATAATTATGTGGTCCTCACCAACTTCAAGTATGGTGCAGGTAGTGTCATGGCTTGGGCTTGCATGGCTGCTTCTGGAACAGGCTCACTAACCTTTATTGATGATGTAACTCATGATGGTAGCAGCAGAATGAATTCAGAAGTCTACAGAAACATTCTGTCTGCCAATGTGCAGAGAAATGCATCCAGTCTGATTGGGAGGAACTTCATCATGCAGCAAGACAATTATCTAAAACACACTACCAACACAAAAAAGGACTTCATCTGAGAGGAAAAAGTGAAAGGTTTTAGACTGGCCAAGTCAATGAATATACCTTAACCTTCTGAAGAGGAGACTGAAGGGAGAAAGCCCCAAAACAAACAACTGAAAGAAGTTGCAGTACAAGCCTGGAAAAGCATCACAAAAGAAGAATGCAACAGTTTGGTGATGCCAATGGGTCACTGGCTTGATGCAGTTATTGCAAGCAACAGGTTTGCAACAAAATCAACAAAAGTGTTATTTACTTTAATTTACCTTAATAGACTGTCTGTTCCAATACTTTTGCTCACACCAAAATTGGGTGGCCTGCCACCAAACATGCCATGTTCTTAGTTGTTTAACACATCTAGATATAAAGATCTGATCTTATTCATCTTTTGATCTCAAACCCAAATGCCTTCAGTGTATAGCAAAAACAATAGAATTGGCCTTGCTGTTCCAATACTTTCAGAACCACCCCATCTTCTTTAACAATGCTGGCAACTATACTAAGATGACTTGAGATGTTATCATGTGAATATCTCATACAGCTGCAGTATGGGGCAGTTCTGCTAAATTTGGTATATAAAATTATAAAAGTGGTAAAAGAATTCAGATTATCAAAATTTCATATGTTAAACCTCTAACTTTCATATGCCTTTCACTGTGACACCAATAAATGCTGTTTTTTTTTTTTTGTTTTTTTTTTTTGTCTTGCGGCATTTATATATTCCACTATGGGTAAGTAGCTGAAAACTGAAAATCAGGGTGAAAAAGTGTCAGGGTGAGTGCCTCTGGTACATCTACCAGAGGAGAGTTTACTAGTGTTAACATAGCCATTATTTAAAAAAAAAAATTGCCCTCAAAACAGCATCAATCAGCAAAATTCTTCTAGGTACACTTGCACACAGGTTTTGAAGGAATTCAGCAGGTAGGTTGGCCCAAACATCTTGGATAACTAACCACAGTTCTTCTGTGGATTTAGGCAGCCTCATTTGCTTCTCTCTCTTCAGATAATCCCAGACAGACTCGATGATGTTGAGATCAGGGTTCTGTAGGGGCCATACCATCACTTCCAGGACTCCTTGTTCTTCTTTAAGCTGAAGATAGTTCTTAATGACTTTCGCTGTATGTTTGGGGTAATTGTGCTGCAGAATAAATTTGGGGCCAATCAGACACCTCCCTGATGGTATTGCATGATGGATAAGTAGCTGCCTGTACTTCTCAGCATTGAGGAGACCATTAATTCTGACCAAATCCCCAACTCCATTTGCAGAAATGCAGCCCCAAACTTGCAAGGAACCTCCACCATGCTTCACTGTTGCCTGCAGACACTCATTCGTGTACCGCTCTCCAGCCCTTCGACAAACAAACTTCTGCTTCAGCCAAATATGTCAGATTTTGAATTATCAGTCCAGAGCACCTGCTGCCATTGTTCTGCACCCCAGTTCCTGTGTTTTCATGAATAGTTGAGTCGCTTGGCCTTGGTTCCACATTGGAGGTATGGATTTTTGGCCGCAAGTCTTCCATGAAGGCCGCTTCTGACCAGACTTCTCCAGACAGTAGATGGGTGTACCAGGGTCCCACTGGTTTCTGCCAGGTCTGAGCTGATGGCACTGCTGGACATCTGCCGATTGCGAAGGGAAGTAAGCCTGATGTGTCTGCTGCAGTAAGTTTCCTTGGCCGACCACTGCGTCTACGGTCCTCAGCATTGCCCGTTTCTTTGTGCTTCTTCAAAAGCGCTTGGAGAGAACATCTGGAAACCCCTGTGTGCCTTGAAATTTCTGCCTGGGAGAGACCTTGCTGATGCAGTATAACTACCTTCTGTCTTTTTGCTGTGCTCAGTCTTGCCATGGTGTATGACTTTTGACAGTAAAATGTCTTGAGCCGAGTTTGGCAGTTCCTCACCTAGTTTTATTCCTCCTACACAGCAGTTTCTGTTTAAGTTAATGATTGTGTTTCAACCTACATGTTGAATTGATGATCATTAGCACCTGTTTGGTATAATTGTTTAATCATACACCTGACTTATATGCCTGCAAAATCCCTGACTTTGTGCAAGTGTACCTAGAAGAATTGATGCCGTTTTGAAGGCTAAGGGTGGTCACACCAAATTTGATGTAGATTTTTCTTCTGTTCATTCACTTTGCATTTTGTTAATTGATAAACAGAAACTGTTAACATGTCCATTTTTGAAAGAATTCTTACTTTACAGCATTTCACATGTGGCTAAAACTTTTGCACAGTACGGTGTGTGCACACACACACACACACACACACACACACACACACACACACACACACACACACATATATATATATATATATATATATATATATATATATATATATATATATATATATATATATATATATATATATATACACAGTATATGTGTCTTTAACCAACAGGCAAACTTCTGTTATGATTACAGGTTTTCCCCATAAATTACACCAAAGTACACATTGCACAAGCACTGTTTTTACTGTTTTAATACAAGATGCACTCCTGCTTTGGTCCATTAGCTACCACTGGCTGAAGTTAATTGAAGTAAATGAGATCATGCTAGCTCGCTCATACAAAAAATTCTGATTCTAATTCTGAAAGTTGATTTGGGACCTTTGAGGCATCTCAGATAAATTCTTTCCAAGAATTTTTTTTATACATATCAATGTATGTAAAGTAAAAAAAAAAAAAAAAAAAATCATTGTAGGTTAACCCCCTTAAACAGGATCTTCAACTGGTCCGTGAATGTCAAAACTGTCATAACTGCATGCATTTCCTATTAGTTCTCCGAGTGTATTTACTGAATCATTCATAGTGGTTACTGAGCAATATGTTTTAAAATGGGTACCTGAATAATAAGCTGGGATTTAAGCGGTTAAGAATGTGACTTAGTGACAGAATAACAGCCTACAAGACAGTCTTGTTGTTTTAAGCAATAAAAGCACCCTCTTGTGGTTTTTTTATATAATTGACACAGATATGCTATAACGTTAAATATCAGAAGTTGATTATTATTTTCAGTTTAAGCTTGGTTATAACATTTAGATGAGTCCTAAAGTGATGACTTTTGCCTAAAGTTTGTAGTCCCCTGCCTCAAATATAAACCTCTACACCACAGCTGTTGTGGGTATGTATCAGACTTCTGCTCTATCTATCTATCTATCTATCTACCTATCTCTCGATCTATCAGTAGATAGATATCATCTCGATCGATCGGATGTAACTACACTCTTGCTCAAGGTCCCAACACTGGCTCATTGGTAGTCCTGGGATTTGAACTTGTAGCCTTGTGGTCAGAAAATTGTTCATGGTACATCAAACTCTAACTTGGTGAGATGTGATCTGTAGACTAGGTGTATAATTATGTTATTTTACTTTAGGTTCACCAAGTCCAATAATCTACAGTAGCACACAAGCACGCATTCATAAATCGACGTACAGACCTAGGAGCACGCTTATGTATTTCAGATGTGCGGCCGTCACCAGCTCTGGTGGAAATTCTGCGTCATTCTTCTACACGCAAATATATTTTATCAGTTAACTCAAGATGTATACAATCCATATATGTTCTGCAGGACTTGTGTGTTTAATGCTAAGTCATTCTACCTTATTACGTTGATTGATGGACTTTCCTGCTATTTTGTTCCTGTAAAGAAAGTTAATGATTGGTTGGAGTATAGAAAAGGGAAGTGCATACATTCCATTAACATAATATTTAGTTGTTCTTTTGTATGATTTATGCTATCCATATGTTAGAGAAAGGGTAGGTTATGTAGGCTGCTTATAAACGATTCGGCACCGATCTTGCCATCCAGACAGTAGAGTGAGTGAGAGAAGAAAGTGAGGGTTAAAGGGTGCTAAGAGCCACACACATGGCTTTCTTAAGCTGTAAATTTTATGGATAATTTCTGATGTGGTTACAGATTTACCCCCCAGTCCCCCAGCTATATCCAGCAGCTGCAGGTAATTACCTTCACACCCTCCTGCTTTTCTCCCACACGCTCTCTACATTTTCTTCTGTCTCTCTCTCACACACACACACACACACACACACACATGCTTATGCCAATGTATACTCTCATTCATACATGCCCAAATGCATTCTCACATGCATGTACTTTCTGCTTAGATCAAGTTTCTTTTTTTGCACTCTCATTCATAAACCTCTACCCTCTCTTCAAGTGATTTAATGAACATTTACTCCCCCTATAACACCACCAGCAATCATTTTTTGTGGTGGCAGTAGAACTCTTTATAAATGGAGCCATTTTTATTTTTCAAATTTTAATCTCCTGCAACTAGATCCTTGATTTATCCACTTTTTAATAAGAATATTAGATGACAGGGCGGACAACAAGGAACTGTATTACCTAGTCTACTGGGCAAACAAAAGCTCCAGTGTGTCACCCAGTCTTAATTGACTAGACTACAAATTAGAGGCTGTCATGATGCAATAATATATATGGTGAGCTAGTTAACTAGTTCAGAGCATAAAAACAGACTAAGCAAAAGAACAAGTGTATGATTGTTAATCTCTTCTACCAGACGACCATGGTAAAAAGTCTGCAAGTTGACTGAGATGTGGTGTTCTGTATTTGCATCGTATGTAATCGATATTATTTGTGTCCAGCATCTTCATTTTCTGTTGAGTGCACTTTATTTTGCTCTGTTTTGTCTGTTTTCCACATACCTACATGTATCTGATTCTGAAAAAGATCATCTGTTATTCTTAAAAAATCCACCTAGTAAAAATCATACTACCATCATCAGCTCTCACCTTGGCTGATGTGTATAATGCAGCAGGTGGTGACATTTAGAAGAATGTACTATACTTACAACATTGAGATGTGACACATCAGTGTGAAATACTGTACATAACGAAGGCATTTCAACCAGCAGTTCCTTGAATACATTTTACTACTACATCTGAAACACTCTAGAAATTCTTAATTTAGTTTAGTTTTACAATTTACATGTGGTGTGAATATGCTAAGGTTTTGACATTATTCTATCCTACAGTGTCCTCTACTAATATTGGCACCCTTGGTAAATATGAGTAAAGAAGACTGTGAAAAATTGTCTTTATGGACAATAAATCTTTATGGACCTTTTGATCTTTTGTAAAAAAAAAAAAAAAAAAAAAAAAAAATACTCTGCTCTCATGGATATCAAACAATTGCTAAGATAACAGCTCTGAGTCTTCTCCTATAATGCCTGATAAGGTTGGAGAATACATGGCAAGGGATCTGAGACCATTCCTCCATACAGAATCTCTCCAGAGCTTTCAAATTTCGAGGTCCACGCTGGTGGACTCTCCTCTTCAGTTCACCCCACAGGTTTTCTATGGGTTTCAAGTCAGGGAACTGGGATGGCCATGGCAGGACCTTGATTTTGTGGTCAGTAAACCATTTTTGTGTTGATTTTGATGTATGTTTTGGATCATTGTCCTGCTGGAAGATCCAACCACAGCCCATTTTAAACTTTCTGGCAGAGGCAGTCAGGTTTTCGTTTAATATCTGTTGATATTTGATAGAGTCCATGATGCCATGTATCCTACCAAAATGTCCAGGTCCTCTGGCAGAAAACGTTAAAGATGTATAAATTAAATAAATGTAAGTCACTCTGGATAAGGGTGTCTGCCAAATACCATAAATGGAAATGGGCATTTTGAATGCTTGTGCTATTTTCTTATAGTCACTTCCCATTTTGTGAAGCTCACAACCTTTTGCCGCACATCACAGCTATATTCCTTGGTCTTACCCACTGTTATGAATGACTAAGGGAATTTGGCCTACGTGTTACCTCATATTTATACCCTCGTGAAACAGGAAGTCATGGTTGAACAATTTCCTGTTCCTATTCACCCAGGTGTACTAAAAAAATGTAAAATATCAATGGGAATATACTTCAAATATATTTTTCTCATATGAATCGATGGGGTGCCAATAATTGTTGCACACATATTTAATGAAGATATTTTTTTTATAAACCTGTGTTGTGTTTGCAATTGTTTGATATCCATCAGAGCAGAGTATTTTGTGATTTTTTTTAACAAAAGATAAAATGCTTAAACAATAAAGACAATTATTCACAGCCTTCTTTACTCATATTTACCAAGGGCCAATATTAGTGGAGGGCTCTGTATTTGCAAAATCCAAATATTTAATCGTAATCAAAACCCTTTGCTGTTTAGGAAATGTGAAGGTCTTGATGATTATACAGTACCTCACACAAGTGAGTACACCCCTCACATTTTGTAAATATTTTATTATATCTTTTCATGGGACAACACTGAAGAAATGACACTTTGCTATAATGTAAAGTGGTGAGTGTACAGCTTGTATAACAGTGCAAATTTGCTGTCCCCTCAAAATAACTCAACACACAGCCATTAATGTCTAAACCACTGGCAACAAAAGTGAGTACACCCCTAAGTGAAAATGTCCAAATTGGGCCCAATTAGCCATTTTCCCTCCCCGGTGTCATGTGACTTGTTAGTGTTACAAGGTCTCAGGTATGAATGGGGGGAGCAGGTGTGTTAGTTTTATGTTATCGCTCTCACACTCTCTCATACTGGTCACTGGAAGTTCAACATGGCACCTCACGGCAAAGAACTCTCTGAGGATCTGAAAAAAATAATTGTTGCTCTACATAAAGATGGCCTAGGCTATAAGAAGATTGCCAACACCCTGAAACTGAGCTGCAGCACGGTGGCCAAGACCATACAGCGGTTTAACAGGACAGGTTCCACTCAGAACAGGCCTCGCCATGGTCGACCAAAGAAGTTGAGTGCACGTGCTCAGCATCATATCCAGAGGTTGGCTTTGCAGAATAGACGTATGAGTGCTGCCAGCATTGCTGCAGAGGTTGAAGGGGTGGGGGGTCAGCCTGTCAGTGCTTAGACCATACGCCGCACACTGCATCAAATTGGTCTGCATGGCTGTCGTCCCAGAAGGAAGCCTCTTCTAAAGATGATGCACAAGAAAGCCTGCAAGCAGCTTGCTGAAGACAAGCAGACTAAGGACATGGATTACTGGAACCATGTCCTGTGGTCTGATGAGACCAAGATAAACTTATTTGGTTCAGATGGTGTAAAGCATGTGTGGCGGCAACCAGGTGAGGAGTACAAAGACAAGTGTGTCTTGCCTACAGTCAAGCATGGTGGTGGGGTGTCATGGTCTGGGGCTGCATAAGTGCTGCCGGCAGTGGGGAGCTAATGCCAACATGTACTGTGACATACTGAAGCAGAGCATGATCCCCTCCCTTCGGAAACTGGGCCGCAGGGCAGTATTCCAACATGATAACGACCCCAAACACACCTCCAAGATGACCACTGCCTTGCTAAAGAAGCTGAGGGTAAAAGTGATGGACTGGCCAAACATGTCTCCAGACCTAAACCCTATTGAGCATCTGTGGGGCATCCTCAAACGGAAGGTGGTGGAGCGCAAGGTCTCTAACATCCACCAGCTCTGTGATGTCGTTATGGGGGAATGGAAGAGGACTCCAGTGGCAACCTGTGAAGCTCTGGTGAACTCCATGCCCAACAGGGTTAAGGCAGTGCTGGAAAATAATGGTGGCCACACAAAATATTGACACTTTGGGCCCAATTTGGACATTTTCACTTAGGGGTGTACTCACTTTTGTTGCCAGCGGTTTAGACATTAATGGCTGTGTGTTGAGTTATTTTGAGGGGACAGCAAATTTACACTGTTATACAAGCTGTACACTCACTACTTTACATTGTAGCAAAGTGTCATTTCGTCAGTGTTGTTCCATGAAAAGATATAATAAAATATTTACAAAAATGTGAGGGGTGTACTCACTTTTGTGAGATACTGTATATGAGGCATAAGGCTGCTATGTTATCATCATTATGGCTGCATGTTCGCAATGTTCTCATTGTAACTCTTCCATTTTTTTCTATTATTTTCAGAAAGCCTCAGCTTTTTCATTGTAACTGGCTGCGTGTTGCGTGCTTGCATTCTCTCCCTCATTCATTCTCTCACTCCTAAGACCTGTGTGAATCAGACAAATTATTTTTTCCTCAGTTCGTCAGTTCACGTTAAGTCATAATATGATTTCTTGCCCATATCATAACAGCAGCCAAACCAACTCATTAGACGTGTGTGTGTGTGTGTGTGTGTGTGTGTGTGTGTGTGTGTGTGTGTGTGTGTGTGTGTGAGAGAGAGAGAGAGAGTGAGCGCCATACAAGGAGGTGGGATCAGAAAACGTTTTTGTCATCACAAAGACAGAAAGCATTATATTATTACAGTATCTCATGGAATCCAACTACCTGTAATATTTTCCATCCTGCTAATATTTTCCATGATAGTCTCCCACAACTGCACAAATTCTCCCACATATTATATCATTTAATTGTCCGGCAGTCCTTTCTCGCACAATAATTATTTCAGAATACTACATAGATAGGATAAATCAGTCTTTTAAAAGCCCAATTCCAGTTTAATGTGCTTTTTTATGAAGCCTCATTCAAAACAAAGATGCAGATCACACATCGCTTTCCAACCTCAGACTGATTAATGCACTACAGGCACCCTCAAGAACACGCTGTAACTTATGTATGAAATCACTATTTGCACGCACATTGTGACGTTTTTCGTTAGTTTTTAAGCCCGTTTTTTTTAAACAACAGCTCAGTGATGCATGCAAGTAGCAATTTTTTCCAGTTCTTCATCAAGGCACGTTATGACCTGATGTGTGCTGACAGTTCATTAACAGAAGGGCAAGCAGATGTTAAAAATGAGTGATATTCTAAATGTGTATTTTTTCACATTTGTATTAAGTTTTCAAAAGGAATTCCTAATCACGAAACAGAAATTATGAAAATGAGTCATACTCATACCCTGAGTGATGACTCATATCTTGATTTTTTTGTCTCTTGTTTTTTTAAATTTATTTATTTATTATATTTTATAGCTTTAGAGCATTTATGAAGGCATTTATGATGGCTGTCATAAGATGTTCTATGTAACTACGGTCAGACTCTCCTGTATTTTTAATTTGTTTAGTATCCATACATGTAATGGAGGCCATCCCTTCAACATAGTGCCTTTAACATATTACTAATTTTTCCTTTCATGATGCCTTTTAAAACACCTGACATATTGGAGGACTTTTTTTCTAGTGTTACATCTCATAACCCAGTAGACATCTGTCAGCTAACTATAATTAAGCCAATAAAGTAACCAAAGTGTGTGTACAGCTGAAGCTGTCCAAGTTTAGCTGCTAAGCACTTCTGGGGTCATGTGAGGTTGGTGTGAATCAGTTCATGGCCTGGATTCTCACCCCATGTTCCCTCAGTGATGATGTTGCTGGCAGTCTTGGTTGGTGATTGGCTGGTGTGTATCAAACTGAGATGGAGGCTCTTTTTCTCGCTCACTCTTTCTCATATTCCCTCACTCATCACTTTCACCAGTTTCTTCAGCCCCACTGAGCCCCCTGGAGCGTCAACTTGAAGCGGCTACAACAGCACACTCCCATCCCTTGCTCAAGATGTGCCTTCTAAAACCTAATTTATTGTCTTTTGTGTGTGTACCACAAAGCCACTGACTAATGTACTGTACATACAGAGAGTTATTAAAACACAGGAACATAGTCCACAATACAATCTAATGAGAGGTATGAGAATAGTAACACAGATGTGTGAAAGCCACGAAACAGATAATCTGTTTCAAAACCTAATCTAAGAGTCAGGCAGAGTCAAAACCAGATTCACACAGTTCAGGAATAACCCACAGGAAAATTGTCATGAGCCTGCAACGAGCTGCTAAAACAAGAAAAAAAAAAATGGATGTACGTTAAGTGATGCTGCTGTTCTTTTGGAGTAAGAAAAGTTGTTAAGTGCATGGTAAGTGGTTATTCAGAGCATAATTGCCATCATCCTAAGGGTTATTAGTAACTCATAACCAAACTTTCAAAAATGGTGGCATAAGATCTCCCAACAGTGACAACAGGTAATGCACTAGTCATTGAGTGGGAATGATGGAATGGACTGCTGTATTCTCTTGTGAACAGAGATTATAACATTTAATTGTCAGTCAATTTTCATGAAAGAGAGTCCTCAAGGAGAGTTCAGAATAAGTCTGTGACCAATAATTTGGATAAGACATGGATCATTCAGCTTCCTTCACAGGGGAGAGAGGGAGAAAAATATAGAGACTGTGGCTCCATTTCCCTGGCAATGTTAATCATGTGATAACTTTCCCAGTGGTGTCCCGGCACACTTCATTTTTGCATAGGCTGGTTCGATGCTACTCTGCCAATCAGAGACTGCACCAGTCTTCCAAGATAAAAACGAAATTGGAGGAGATACAGTGGGTATAGAAAAGAATCACCCCCTTTAAAATAATCACATTTGCACTGAATTGAACTGAGATGAATGAACTAATTCTGGCTTGCACAAGAATTGAGGACAATGTCATAGCAGTGATGCAGAAAAATAGGGCTCTGGTCGGCCGATTGTAATTTTGTGAGAGAGTTTTCATGATGAAGGACTTTCTGGTTTCTCTGTATCATGGCTGAGGAACAGGCTGCTGCAGGAACTACTTTATAACTGTTATAATGTAACAGGAACTAACTAATAGCACAGCGTGTTTCTTAGCTTCTTAGGGACCGTTTACACAACAACGTTTTCAACTAAAAACGGAAAACTTTTCAATTGTTTTTGCTGTTCGTTTACATGACAACAGTGTTTTGGGGCCTGAAAACGCAAACTTTTGAAAACGGGTTTCAAAGTGGAAGTTTTTGAAAAGGATACCATTATTGTCTCTGTGTAAACATACAAAAATGTGAATTTGTGAAAACGATGAGGTCATGCGCACAAGTATTACACGTTCAGTCTATAGCAGGGCTCGGGAACCTTTTTTCACCAAAGAGCCATTTTTTCATTTTTAGTTAATGCATTTTTTTTGAAAGAGCCATTGCAAAAACCTCTTCTCTCTCTCTCTCTCTCTCTCTCTCTCTCTCTCTCTCTCTCTCTCTCTCTCTCTCTCTCTCTCCTCATCCAGCGCAAGAGAAAAAAAAAATCTGCCAAAGTTATATCCGTGCCCTTTTCCCTCTCTATCTCACGTGCCGTCATGACAGCGCGGTCATGTAGTGTTCGGGCTGACAGAGGTGCGTCTTTTATTTTCTGAACGATTTTCTCATTTGTCAGGAAACAGTTCAATTATAGATATTTTATACTGTAGATTGATCCATTTCTACTTATACTTGTGTGGTTAATTGTTATAATGTGATCAGATTGGTTTACAGTTGAATAGCAACAATACCGACTGTGTCTTTAGTTAAATTTGACTATGACATCATGCCACTGGCTTGCATTAATGGTCTAGTGATGCTTGGAAATTGGCCTGGATACATAATTTTTGAATTAAGTATTTAAATGTGCATAATTCATTTTCACTCTCGTTTCCTTCCTGCATTATGTTTTTCTTGGCTAAAAGAGTACTGCACCACAAACTTAATGTGTGCAGTCAGCAGCCATATAAAAACCCAAAAGAATAATGAAAATATTTCGTTATATTAATGGTCCAAAAAAGCTGGCATGTCACTTTGACCTGTTCCATTTTCATACCACTTGCAAAACCACATAAGCTTAAGAAGGCTCAATGCAGGTGTCTTGGGTCTAACAGATGCCTGTGTCTCTCAAGCCTAAGGCTTCTGCCATCCACCATTGAGCTTCTTCTGTCCAGCTTGATGCTTCTTCTGTCCAGCCTGGGGCTTCTTCCATGCAGCCTGGGACTTCTTACATCCAGCCTGGGGCTTCTTCCATCCAGCCCCTGTCTTCATCTGTCCAGCTTGGAGTTTCTTACATCCAGCCTATAGCCTCCTCCGTCCAGCCTGGGCCTTCTGTTGACCACCTTGGGGATACTAATATCTAGCCTGTGGCTTCCGTTCAGCTCAGGTCCTCTTTTCTCCAGCCAGGGGCATCTTTAAACCAGCCTAGCATCTGCTCTGGCTAGCTAGGACCTCTTCTGTTCAGCCAGGGACCTCTTCTGTCCAGCCTGCATTTTTTTTTTGTCAGGCTGGGGGCTTTTTTTGTAAAGCCTGGGGCACTCTTCCGCCCAAATTAGGGCCTTTTTAAACCTGCCTGTGGCCCTTCCCCCTTCCTCAAGGCCTGTTCCATTCAGCCTGGAGCCTCTGTTGTCTAGCTGGGGCTTCTGTTGGCCAACCTTGTCCAACTTCTTCGGCCTATCTGGCTTCTTCAATCCTACTATCCCATGGCCTCTTAATTGTCCATCCTATGGTTTTGTCTTCCAACCCAGCACTTCCTCTTTCCAGCCTAGTGACCTTTTTTATGTGGTAACACTTATTTAAGCATTATATTAGTTGTCACTAAGAACATGTCAAACATCTATCATAAAATATATAATCTAGAGCACTTTTATCATCAGCTGTCATGATAACTACCAGACTGCTATGCAAAACTGTCGTGACAGCATATGATATATTCTATGACATGAATTTATATCATTTACAGTATAATATGGTCTTGACTTTTATCACAACGGTTCATGAAAAGTGTTACCAAATTAGAAAAAGTAGACTTCTTAAACCACGTCCTGAGCATTACTGCACATTGTCCTGTCCAGTAAAGCATGTTGCAGTGTAAATCCTGAGTACATAGGCTTTCTCAGACACATGCTCTGCAATGGCGTCAACCCATCTTGAGGTTATATCACTAGTCCAGATATCTTGACGTACTACTACTGAACTAATCATTATCCTGGATGACTAAAAACCTTTACAGATATTGTCACAGGCAGGCTTTCCCTACATGAACTAGGTCTTGTGCTTTGAAATACCGCTTGGATCCAGGCCAGTCATGGTAGTATGGCACACACAGTGAGATAGACAGAGCAGTCACCAGGCGCTTGCTTTTCCCCCACATTATTCCTAATGAAAGAGAGAAAGAGAGTGCATGCTCGGGTGCGGCAGCATTTGGGCACGCTCCAGCTAGAACAACACTTGTGGTTTTGCGCTCGCATGAAGTGGAGCAGTTCCACATTCTGGTGGGTGAGCATAACAAGGAACTGACCGGGGGAAAGGGGCAAGACAGAGGATGCTGGAGAATAAAAAGAGTGCTAAAATGAGTGCACATGGGGAGAATGCAAGAACAGAACAGGCCGTAATGTCAAAGCCAGAGCACGTGGTACAAACAAACAGGCATGGAAATTCAAAAGCCAGTAAGAATGAAACCAGAAGATACTGAGGAGGGGGGTGTCACTGAAGGAAAGAGAAAGCCTGAGAGTGAGAGCCTGTACAAAACAAATGATAAGGTCAAAGGACAAAGCATACAGTGGAGATGTACTGTATAAGAACGATGACAGAAACTGATGTCACTTACTGTGAGGTTCCAAATGAATAAAAGCAGTGAGAAAATGCTGTTGATTGTCTAAACAAAGAAAATGATCTTAAATAATGAGGGATATGATTAACAGGTAATGTAGTCAGTGCCTATTCGTGCCCCTTGTGCCAGTGAAACCTTAAATCAAGGTTAATATTAGAAACAGTAAGCATTTATGTAGGCATGTTGTATGAAAAAAAGGTACTGGCGGCAGTTAGGTCAGGTGACTGGAGACCCAGGAGGAACCGAGACCCTGGAACACAAGAACATATTTATTCTGTAACCATGCCCAGACCTCAGACCATCACAGAGCAAATGTGTGTGTATGTCCGTGCGTGTGTTTGAGATTGTGGAGCGTAAATTGATCCAACCCTGCAGCGGTACCACAGAGTAAAAAAAAAGTCCCTTCAACACCACAGGAGCCCGGAATGTGCATAGTTTCCACTCACTTTTTCATTATAAAAATAATTAAAGGGGATGTTGTGAGGGCTTGGAGTGGCCCCGATGTCTTCCTCCCCAAAGTCTGCTCTGTCATCTCAGCAGGGCTTCTGCTCTGTCTCCACGGGTCAGTTCACATCAAACAATACACCACAGTCTGAGATGCATCTACTGTTGAGTCAAAGTCAAAGTACTATGTTCACACAAGGAACTGATACTGCGTGCAGTAATTACTCAAATGGCTCTAAAGTTGTGTATTTATTGCCTCTGTGCAGTGGATTAACTTAAAGTCTTCCGTAGGCAGTTCCTGCAGAATGCATCGCACTGAATAAAATTAAGCAGTCTGGTTTTTATTGACTTGTGTTGTTTGTCTTAGACTTATTCACTTACTCCAAAAACTAACTACCAGATCAGTGTTGACATTGTTCGCGTTGCTTCATTATTTCAATTTCCTTTTTTTTTTGTAATTAAATAGCAATCTGTGGTATTGCTTGCAGGCCATTGCTACCACTGTCATCTTCATATAGTAAACAGATCTCTTTGTGGTTTCTATGTGTGACTAGGATGGGGCTGTTGTGTGCCTCACAAATACCTGTCTTCATTTGAAACACATTAGGAAGCAGTGCATTCATTCTTTCCAAAGTGAGGTGATGCACCCATCTGGTATGGAGTGCTGGAGCTGTGGGCGGCAGTGACGGGGATCTGAAAGCGTGTGCACTCTGCTACTAGTTAACATCCATATGCAGCTCTTCTGGACAAGGGGCTGGCCCTGTGAGGCCACAGAGCGGCCAGGCCAGCAATGAAAAATGAAACGCAGCAGCCCCTCGTGAAAACACACATCCAAAGCATATCCGCTTGCGTGTCTGGTGCTTGGGCTCTGCCATTTTTTCCCCTTCGAGCAGTGGTTTATGTGTCTGTGTGCATGTGTGTGAGCATGAGAGAGTGTGAGACAGAAAGGAAGAGCAAACGGAAATGTGTTCTCCACATCTGTAAGTGTTAATGAGTTAAGTAATAGCAGCAAAGGCATCACATGAACACCCCTATGCTGAATGGATGTTCACATGCTACTGCTGCTATGGGAGAGCCTTCAGAAACACTGACTGATTGCCCTGCCTAAGTAATATAGTTGGCAGAATTTGAAAACATTTGTAATGGTATTTGTAAATAGGTTACCCCAGAGAAATTGACTGAAATCCATTAATCCATTTTAATGACCAACAAGAAATTAAAAATGGAGCATTGTGCTGTCTTTGATCAGAAAAGGTGCCACAGTGTGGTCTCATAGATGGGAAAGGTGGATGACATGACATTATCTTTAGGTCTCTACTATGGACCCACCATCCCTCAAGGTACAAGAAAGACATGCATCAAAACTCTTCTCTGTCTTATACCCTGAACTATTTATACTAGCATGAGGATATAGACTACCAAGCACTTCTGTAAGTTTCTCTGGATTAGGGCATTTGCTAAATGCTGTAAATGTGCAAAGTGAAACAGTATTTGCCCCCATCCTGATTTCTTCTGTTTTTGTGTATATCTCATACTAAATTGTTTCAGAAATTAAAAGTTTTTAATGATTAATTAACAATTTTTAAATGATAATGTTATTTATTGAAGCAAAAAAGTTATCCAATACCAACTGGGCCTGTGTGATTACTGACAGCCCTGTTCAATCAAATCAACACTTAAATGGAACTTTTTCAACAGCATGAATTTGGTTAAAAGGTCTTAGTCAGTAATACACTATGCCAAAATTGAAAGAAATTCCAGAAATGATGAGGAAGAAGGTGATTGAAACAGGTCAGTCTGGGAAGGGTTACAAAGCTATTTCAAAGGCTCTGGGACTCCAAAGAACCACAGTGAGAGCCATTATTTACAATGGAAAAACACAGTAGTGAACCTTCCCAGAAGTGGCCGACTTTCCAAAATTCCTCCAAGAGCACAGCAACTACTCATCCAGGAAGTCACAAAAGAGCCAAGGACAACATCAAAGGACTTACAGGCCTCTCTTGCATCAATAAAGGTCACTTTTCATGACTCTACTATCAGAAAGACACTGGGCAAAAATGGCATCCATGGAAGTGTGGCGAGGTGAAAACCACTGCTAACCCAGAAGAAAATGAATGCTTGTCTGAATATTGCCAAAACACACCTTGATCAAACATTTTGGATTGATGAGTCAAAAGTGGAACTGTTTGGAAGACAGGAGTCCCGTTACATCTGGCACAAACCAAACACAGAATTCCACAAAAAGAAAATCATAGAAAGAAAGTCAAGCATGGTGGTGGGAGTGTGACGGTGTGGGGATGCTTTGCTGCTTCAGGGCCTGGGCAACTTTCAGTAATTGAGGGAAACATGAATTCTGCTCTCTACCAGAAAATCCTAAAGGAGAATGTCCGGTCTTCAGTCCGTAAGCTGAAACTCAGGCACAACTGGATTATGAAGCAAAACAATGATCCAAAGCATAGGAGTAAGTCCTAGTCCTAGAAGTAAGTGAAAGACTGATCTCCAGTTATCGTAAGACTGATCTTCAGTTATTGCTGCTAAAGGTGGCACAACCAGATTTTAAGATAAGGGGGCAATTAGTTTTTCACATTGGTGATAGTTGTTGGATAACTTTTTTTGCTTCAATAAAAACTAAATAAATAAATAAAAACTGTATTGTGTGTTTACTCGGGTTGCCTTTGTTTTATGCTGTATTTCGTTTGAAGATCTAAAACTATTTAGTATGAGAAATACACAAAAACAGGAAATACTATTTCACAGCACTGTAAATGTTTACATGCATTATAAAAATCATCTTCCCCTCACATTGAACTTCTGAATAAAGCAATACAGCTGAAAAAAAAAAATGTTAATGATTCTGAAGCTTAAGATGGAGATACAAAATTGATGGCAGAAGGTACTGGATGTCAAGAATTACTGAATATTTAATGAATGAAAACTGTAAAACCCTATTTGCCCACTTTTTGTTTTACATAGTTAAGTTTCTCCCAGAGCACAAGCCATTGGGCACTCTAAGACTACACTAGGCTTTCAAGCAGAGTAACAGTTACTGATTAGATCCAGATGCTTAATAAAGGCACACACACACCAAACCTACAAACACAAATGCCTTGCCACAGGTCTAATTTTTCCATCAAGCTGCTCCTTTGCCCTGCAAATCTGGCCAAAGTTGCCTTGAGGCACTCCTGCATCATCTTCTCTTCAAAAGCAATACTATGGCTGATACACTTGACTGGCAATGCAAATGAAGCAATTGGGCAGCAGGTTGTTTTTTCCCTAATCACTTCAACAATAAAATGTACACCATATCTGCTGACCCAAAAGCAGTGTTATTGCTTTGCACCCTGAAATCCACAAGGAATCAATCACACTACCATACTAGTACTCAGACATTGTGTTTTCTGATGATTATACTCTGAATTATATAAACTCTGAATATATATATAAATATCTGTGTGTATGAGTGTGTGTGCAATTATGCCCTGCAATGGGTTGGCACCCCGTCAAGGGTGTCCTGCGCCTTGTGCGCTGAATCTTTCCTGAACTGGAATATGTTCCTCTTTTGCATGTATTTTAAAGTAATTTTTGTACATTGTAAGTTTACAATGAGAAACGAGCTCTCACTTTGATTATCAGCATCAGATTGTTACCACATCAGTCTCTGTTTCATCACCCGAGGTAAAAGTCATTTATTTAAACATCTTCATTTATTTACTAATCTCATCTCTGTTGGGGAAACTTGTGGGGAAATAATCACTGATTCATTCAGTCAGTTTGATGTTGAAGCCATCCAACCACATCTTTTCAGACTACTGCTCATGCTGCACACATTTGGAGGAAAGCACTATCCACCTTCCTCCACATACATAAGCTCAGAGACCCATGACTGGGTCAGTTTAGCTCCCTTGGCTTCTAGCCACATACAACCCCAATCCCGAAAAAGTTGTGACAGCATGGAAAATTCCAAAAACCTCAAAACAAAACAAAAAAAAGTCAGTTAAAAAAAGAAAATTCAGTTAACCCTGTCTTCTTATTTGATCCCTAGTTAACGATAGGATGGGGTTTCCTCTGGAGCCCATACGGTACTGTGGGTGCCACTGGATTTCTGACTTCGCTCAGAATGCTTTCCTATGCTTTTTGATCCATGGCAATGGCCTTGGCATCACAGAGGGTGGATCTTCTTCAATTTGTTTTGACCATGTCTTTTTGGGCGCTGCTCATTGAACTTTCCACTCTGTTGGACGTTTTCACCAGAGAAGCTGGTACGGTGTCCTGGTGATGTTCATTCTGCAGATGTGCCTGAACCATCTCAGTCTTCTTAATTGGATTGCTTCCTCGACCGTTGGCTGGTGGATGCATCTTATTCGGATGGTTTTACTCACCCTGTACTGTATTGAAAACACATTATTTGATGTTTTACTTTGTGAATTTAGTTTATTTTTTAAAATATACACTCACTTCAAATCTGATGACTGTAACACACTCCAAAAAAGTTGGGACACTTTACCACTGCGTAATATTACCTTTTCTTTTAATAACACTTTTTAAGCGTTTGGGCACTGAAGACACCAGTTGGTTAAATTTAGCAAGCGGAATTTCCCCCCATTCATCCATTATGCATTTCTTCAGCTGTGCAACTGTACGGGGCCTTCGTTGCCTTACTTTGCGCTTCATAATGCGCCACACATTCTCAATCAGAGACAGGTCAGGTCTGCAGGCAGGCCATGCAAGCACCCGCACTCTCTGCTTACACAACCATCCGGACAGTATGTGGCTTGGCATTGTCCTGCTCTGGATGGCAGCACATGTTGCAACAAAATGTGTACATATCTTTCTGAATTAATGGTGCCCTCACAGATGTGCAAGTTACACATGCCATGGTCACTGACACACCCCCATACCATGACAGACGCTGGCTTTTGGACCTGATGCTGATAACAGCTTGGATGGTCCTTTTCCTCTTTGGCACGGAGAACACGACGGCCATTTTGTCCAAAAACTATTTGAAATGTCGACTCGTCGGACCACAAAACATGATTCCACTGTGCTACTGTCCATCTCAGATGAGACCGAGCCCAGAGAAGTTGACGGCGCTTCTGGACAGTGTTGATGTATGGCTTCTGCTTTGCATAGTAAAGCCTTAACTTGCATCTGTGGATGCAGCGGCGAATGATGTTGACTGACAGGTTTATCAAAAGTATTCCCGAGCCCATGTCAGGATATCCATTACAGACTCATGATGGTTTTTAAGACAGTGAGGTCTGAGGGATCAGAGATCACGCACATTCAGAAGTGGTTTTTTGCCTTGTTCTTTATGCCCCGAGATTTGACCGGATTCCTTGAATCTTTTAATTATATTGTGCACTGTAGAAGGTGAAATGCCCAAAATCCTACTGATTTGTCTTTGGGAAATGTTGTTCTCAAAGTGTTTGATTATTCTGTTGGCAGACTGGCGAGCCTCGACCCATCCTTGCTCTTGAAGGACTAGGCCTTTTTTGGAGGCTCCTTATATACTATGATTAGATGATTGCCTCACCTGTTTCACATCACCTTCTTATTTCAACTTGTTGCATCGCTATTAGCCCTAAATTGCCCCGTCCCAACTTTTTTTGGAACGTGTTACGTGCATCAATTTCAAAATAAACGTTTATCTTCAAAAAACTATGCAGTTGATTAGGTAAAACATCAAATACCTTGTCTTTATATGTTTTTTGTTTAAATACAAGCCAAAGTACATTTACAACTTACTCCTCACTTTTTTATTAGCAATTTCCATACTCTCCCAGCTTTTTCAGAATTGGACTTGTATACTGTACTTCAACTGGCATTGATGGGATTCCAACTTGTGATCTCCCGACAATAGGATGAACACATATCTGTTGCTCCATTTATGAGCCTTTTCTCTGTTTTGACAATGTGACAGTGCAGGGGTATCGCAGGCATTCTGCCTTCCAATTTCTGCCTTCCAATTTCTGCTTACAATATAGGCTTATGTTAATTTTTCTATGGCAGGTAGCTACCCAGCAAGTAAAAAAGTGTGACATTCACTTTGCAAGGAAACCATACTTAGCTAGCAAGGTTTTATACGTCTTCTGGAAGATGTATTTAGATGAATTAATGTCTGCATTTTTTAAACTGGTTGCTTAGCCAACAAGCAGCTAAAATAAAAATAAAAAATATATATATAAAATTTCCACATAATTTTGATAAAATACCAAGCTCAATTTTCGTCAATTTTTCTCTAAAATTCAGTCACAGGGACATCTGACAATTTCCCCAGGTGGTTATGTGTAGAGAATATAAGTGATATAATGACAGCCAGATTACAAATGGGTGTTTATACAGTACTTAGGGAGTTATACTGAGGAAATGCAAGGTCACATTATTTGTGCAGGTCACATGTATTGCTCCACAGTGATGGTACTGGTTGTCATGTTATGTAATTCAGATGTAAATGCTTGATTACTTTTATAACACTTTATTTTGTGACTACAATATTTATTAATAGATTTGGACAATTTAGGGATCATGGTCATGATTCATTTGGTAAACGTTCTGTACAATTAAACATGTTTAAGGTGTTTAAACAACTGAAAACAATCCTGTGCAGGTTAAATTCCACATGAGATTTTGCATAGGTCTGGAAACTGTTTAATACATCCGAGCTATAGACACCGATTACAAGGCATTAAAAGTCATTGTGATGTAAAAGGATTACAAGGCATTAAAAGTCTCAAAACTGTTGTAAAATCTGTAGATATAAATATAAAACATACATTAAAACAGCACTGAGTATTGTGTAAGGTATATGTTGTGTTTGTGTGTGGTTGTGGTTCTTTAGCTTATTTTTCAAGGTCAGAAAGCAAGATGTAAAGCTCACATGAGAGAAGGAAGTGGATAGATTTTTAGCTGAAAAACATGTTTTTTTCACCTTTTATTTTGCTATTACATGCTGCTGTGTAATTAAACATTTGGCACATGGCATGAAGTGGCATGTGAATGAAAGGAATGCCAGAATTCAGAACCTGATCTGTTTTGGCAGCTGGATGTCCATTTACATTGGCTTCGATAAAGTTTTTTCTTTTGTTGTCAGCAGACATTTATTTAAGAGTCTGTGGATCAAGAGGTGATTTTCCATGGCATAAAATTAGCAGCAAATAGAGGCCCAGTTAATTGACTTAAAATAGTCTCCCTTTGCAGAATTCAGTAACTTTTTTTAAAGCTCATTGTTGGCATTGACTTCGCTGACTTTAACATTTTGACCATTGATATTGCAGGAAACATTAGAAAAACTCAGTTTAATTGAATATTGTATTAGATACCAAGAGCAGCAGAACTTTGCATTAGTTTAGGTAGACTGTAGATTCTACTTGGGGCCTCTTAGGTGTGCTGCATACCAAGGTGGTGGTTACATTTAGAAAAGCAAAAGCTATAGTCAGTTCATTTCAGCAAAGCCTTAGCACTGTCATGTTTCCACATGAACATAACCATGTTTCACATGTTTATATTGTTTGTCTGGATAACAAAACTGCAATGGAACTGTTCAGGTAAGAGGGAATATTTTTAATTCAAGGCAGTAACTTTCCTCTTCAAATTCCATTAAAAATCCAGACCTTGTTTGGGGGATTTTTCTGCTCTTTTTCTGCCTGTTTACTGGGCATAATTTTGCAATTCACATCAATTCTGTTCAATTCCAAAATGAAATAATAATTCCAATGTCACTGAGGAACCTATGATTACATGGGCTGAACAAAAGTAACCCACACGTGAATTTGTTGGTCCCTGTTTCAATCTTGATCCTGTCTACCCCTGCCCAAAAACATGCATATTGGCTACACTAAATTGCCAGTAGGTGAAAATGTGTGCACGCATAGCACCCTGTGATGGTTTGACATCCCATCTACAGTGTGTTCCTGCCTCACGCCCAGTGATCCAAGTATAGGCTCCAGGTCCACTGCGACACCGATAGAGCATTTACTGATGATGCCTGTCTCATTGGAATATATATAATTTTTCATGACTGGCCCTATGAGACTAGTAAAACTACTACTGCTCCAGTCTTGGCATCAGACCCAATGTGCAGGCCCAGGACTCAGATTAAAAAAGCCTACATATTTGTCTTACATATTTTTATTTGATAGGCCTCTTGGGTGTCCACCTGGGACTGGAACAACTATCCAACCCCCGAGCTCCTGCAGTCTGGGTACTAGCTTGGTTGGTGTGGCCTTGGTTGCCAAGTTGTGACCGGATCACCCGAAATAGACCAAATCTGAATAGGGCCTAGATTGTTTCTCCTTTACATGACCTGACTGGGAAAGGACCTGCATACCAGTGGTCCCCAGAGGGTGGCAGTATGAGGCCAATGACCATGCCTTTTGCACCAGGATCTTGCACTTCAATGGTATTAACTTTACTGGAAGCAGTGAAGACCATCCAGACCATGTGGGTACAAAAAATGCCCATAATCTGTCACAGGGAGCAGTTTGAGAAGAAATCCTACTAACCTCTACAGGATTGATGCAGTGGAGATACAGAATGTGTAGGAGGCAGATCCAGAGTTGGAAGCTCTACAGAGCAGGGTCCACAATGGGCTCCCAATTGGAGCAGCCTGGCAATGTCCTCTACCAGTTCTGAAAAGAACACTCCTAGTCCTAGGGTCTGATGATTAGGAAACATGTTGCATTTATTTATTTATTTATTTATTTATTTTTACAAAGAAATGAAGGTGCCACACTATCAAAGGAAGCCAACCTCGAGTATAATCCGGGCCTTGTGCAGTCGAGACATGAGTGATAGTGAGCAGAGAAGAGGTTCTCAGACAGGGTGCAGGCCAGCTCAGCAATAGAACTATAAGACTATAGATCAATGAGTCTAAACTGAATGAAAATTGAAATACTTTGAATGAAAACTAAAACTTGTTTGTTCACACTGCTACTCATAGGAAACAAATGTAAGCATGTATTATCACAAACATTTTGTCATCAGAAACACTCTAAGGTACATCGTTCTTTTAGTTTCTATTAACTCTGCACTTGTATTTGTTTTTTTTGTCTGCTCATCAGTTGACTGAGTCAGTAGACAGCACTCTTTGGTAGCCAAACACATTGTTGGTATGGACTGTAGACCTCAAAGCTCACTTAACAGTGCATGGCTTGAAATAGACCACACTGAAACAGTCTGTGATTCAGGATTAGTCAGGAGTGCACACCCTCTATGCTTGCTTCCTATTTGTTCCATAAACTGTTTTCTTGATCTGTATGCAAATAATTTGACAGTTCTGTTCACAGATGTTTGAATGATTCAAGGTCAAACCAAACTTAACTCCTTAAACTCTTGGCTTATTAAAATAAACAACAAAACAAAAAACTCTTGACCTCGGAATAACCATGTCTGCATGCAAACTCCTTTGCGTCACACCTTTCCTAATCCTCTACAGATGAAAGCAGTCACCATCTCCACACATAGTGTCGATCTCCCAGAAAAACAAAAAGGTCTCCTGCCAGAGCTAAAAATATCTGCCAGGGACAAAACGAGGCCTGATACTAGTGAGCAAAAAGCCACATTCCTGTCCATCCGTGCCTCCAGGCTATCCATTTTTAATCACTGTAATTAAACCTAACAGAGGTGTGAAGCAGAGCTCTTGGCCTTATTTTTTGCCTGCCTTTTTTCTGTCGACCAGCCTCACTTTATCTGTGTAATTTCCCTGTTTTTCCTGTTAGGATGTGTGGAGTGCCACTGCCTGAACCCAACACTGAACATTGTGTTTGGAAGTGTATCTGATGAGTGTGGAAGTGTGTGTTAGCACTTAGGAGGTGAATAAATGATTGGAGTTGCCTGCACATTTACTGGAAAGGGAAAAAGGAAGAAGAACCAGAGGAAGGAGAAATATCTTATTACACGGTCTGTGTGTGAAGGACTTTTTCCCCCACTTTTTTCCCTTTACACCAAAACTGCTCATTGAATACAGTCCAACTGGAAAATAATAAGAATACTGGTGTTTAAAAGAACATTTGGAAAGAAGTAAAAAGTAGGAGAAAATGGCAAAAGCTGCACTTTTCCATTCAGCTATCACACCTGATTTATCTGAAATATTCCTGGAAAGCTGGAAAGGCGGCCACCGGCGCTGTGTGCAGCCTAACAGGCGAAAACCCAGGCCTGAAGCCCTTAATCATAGAGTTCACAAACACTTATGAAGGGTCTGTGGCTTTGGCAATGTATTTCCAGATATTAACATAACCACAAGAGGAAACATTTACAATTAAAAGTATTAATAAAAGGTGAAAAATAAACTACACAAAAACTAGACAGCTGTGACATCAGACAAGGCAGTCACAGCAAGAGACATTTATGCAGTCACTACCTATGTGTGATTTTTATGTGGATAATGTGGACTATTATGTAAGTATCACTTATTATGTAAAGTAACACTTTTTAACTGAACATACTTAATAAGAGCATGCATTTGTAGAATATTAACAATAATATACTTTAATCTTGCATAATCAAATTTAAGTATGACTAACTCGAGTCTACAAGTGACAAAAGGTTTAAATGCATGCATTCAGGATACAATCAAGACATAAGAAGCAATGAACAATCGGATATAAACAGGGTCCTTGAAGCTTTTACCGGAAAGTTTTATACCTTATCTGTAGGCAACAGTGATGTCTGAATGATGGTTAAATTAATGGCCTGAAGTTACCTCTGAGACCCTTTGAAAAAGCATTAAATATGGTATTGTTGCTTGACTTTAAAACTGCTAATAACCATCAATATAGCTATGACCAGTCCTCAAGATTCAGACAAATACTGGATCACTTGATACCAAAGTGCAGCCAAGGATATGATTGAGACAGTCAAGCCACCAAGATCATGTGTACTTGGAAATGTCTGCAGAACAGCAACAGTACAACACTGTTTAGATGTTTCAGGTTTATTTTTATGAATCTTTGAGTTTTATATCAATGAACCTGATTTATCGGCCTTTTAGTAGATTTTAGTAAATCATTTACACACAAACTGAACTGAACTCAATCTTCAGACATTTAAAATTTCAGTTATGTTAATTTTCTCAGTACTCGCATGTGTATGTTGATAAATGCTGATCAAATGATTCACAGCATATCTGTTTACATTAAGTGATGCCAACAAAACTGTAAAAATAAAGCTCAAGGAGAGCTGAACATGACAAAAAGTGAAGACTAAACAGTGAAAGAGCACAACCTCTGCTGAATCTTCCAGTAATGTAACCATAAACAATAAACAAACGCTAAATCTTCCCCCTATTACACTATGTAACAAATTTAATTTCTTAGTCTTATAGTCTTATATAGTCTATTAGGAAATAGTCTTATTTCCTAATTTCTTATACCACAAAAGTATTGAAAACGGCCATTATTCCCCTCAAACTTTGTTTTTTAACCAATTTACATATTTTCACTGATACAACAGGCAAATTTACATCTTGTCATTCACATAAAGTCAGAATAAAACAGGTAACTTTCAAAATATGTTGTTTTTCTGACTTTATGTGAATGAAAAGATATAGAATTTTATAATTTTATAAAATTATAATTTTAATGTTGTAATTTTTAAAAAAGCACCTGAAAAGTTCTAGAAAGTTTTAGAAGTCTGGAAATGTTCTGGAAAGTAGATCTGGAATGTACTGGAAAATAGGTAAATTTAAAAATATGTTGTTTTCCAGAACTATTACAGATCTATTTTTCATCTAACTTTCTGAAACTTCCCAGTAATATTAATAGTGGTATAAATACAGGAGCCTTAAACCCACCAGTTTAGTTTAGTTCCAGATGTGTAAATGGAAACATTTCAGCATTTTTCTTAATGGCATCAAGTGGCTGTAAGCATCCAGCAGACGCATTTTGCTATGTCTGCGGCGATAGACAAGACGAGCAAAAAAAGGAACTTTGTGGAAGCATCTGTTTAAGATGTGTGCGGCCTATAAGGCATATTTCGCCATTCCAGTTTTTGCATACAATTTTACCTTATTCTTTTGCAGGATGGTACAGAGGGGAAAAGAAAGCCATGAAGTTTGCTATCCTAAGAATTTGGTGGAAACCCACTGACCACTCAAGCAACTTTCTGCATGGTGGACCCTTCCAAACATCAGAGTGGCAAGAATGCAACTGCTATCATGTATCTGGACATTCCTTCATCCATAGCCCCGGTGCCACCCAGCCCTGAGCTTCCTGTTCCCACTGCTCCTCCAGATTACAATTTCAGAGGTAGACCTTAGGAGAAGCCCATATTACCCCAATTAAAAAGACCTCAATGACTTGATCAGATATCTTAGTCTCACCAAGTCCAGTGCCAAAAGTCTGACATCTAGGCTCAAGCAGTGGAACTTGTTGGATGAATGTGTACAAGTCACAGCTCATAGGAAGCATCACCAAACTTTTTCCATCTTCTTCATCTGTCAAGATGGGCTTTGCTTCTGCTACAATCTAGCCAGTCTGTTTGAGGGAATCAGAATTGCATGCAGCTTGAATGAGTGGCGCCTTTTCATTGACAACTCATCTAAGAGCCTCAAAGCCTTACTGCTCTATAATGGGAACAAGTGCCCGTCTCTTCCCCTGGCTCACTCTATGTACCTTAAAGAGAATTACAACAGCATCGAGACATTCCTGATGGGTCTCCAAGGAGGTTTTACCAAGATTCCTTGCCATCTTTGTCTTTGGGACAGCAGGGACACCAATGCACACTACCAAATATGGGACTGACCACAGTGGACCAAGTTTGCTGTGGGGAGGAACAATGTCAATTGGGAGCAATTGGTGGACCTCTGGATGGTGCTGATGAGACCACTGCACATCAAATTGGTCACAGCACTAGATAAGGAGTCTGCAGACTTCAAGTACCTTCAAGACTTCTTTCCTAAGCTGTCTGAGGCAAAAGTCAAAGCTGGTGTCTTTGTCAGACCACGGATTAAGAAGATCCTGGAGTGCAAGGAATTCCCCAAGAAGCTCACTAGGAAGGAGAAAGTGGCTTGAAACAGCTTTGTCGCAGTGGTTTGGGGCTTCCTGGGCAATCACAAAGCCGAAAATTATGTGGAGATGGTTGAGACTCTGGTGAAGAACTACGGCACAATGGGCTGCAGGATGTCTCTCAAAGTCCATATCCTTGATGCTCATCTTGATCATTTCAAATAGAGCATGGGAGTGTACTCAGAGGAGCAAGGCGAGCACTTTCACCAGGATATATTGGACTTTGAAAACCGCTTTCCAAGGACAATATAACAAGAGCATGATGGGAGACTACGTTTGGGGGCTGCTTTATGAAAGTGATTTACAAAACTATGCACTTCTAAATCTTTTGTGGTAATTTTTGTGCAACTACTCACTTCTAAAACATTTTTGGTCATTTTTGTGTAATTGCTCACTTCTAAATGTTGTGTTATAATTTTTGTATAACTTTAGTATAAATACATTTAATTTGGATTCATATGTTGTTTTGTTCTGACTTTATGTGAACAAAAAGAAACAAATTTGCCTGTTTTCCCAATAAAAATAGATACCCATGTCCTGGTCACAAAATCAAAGTTTGAGGGGATTAATAGCCATTTTCTATACTTTTGAGGCATAAGCAATTAAAAAAATAACACTTACTTCCCAGAAATAAAAATTCTGATTCTGATTCTTTCTTCTCAGAAACAAAAATTGTGTTACATAGTGTTATAGGGCCCCATTACATTTGTCCTATTTGAATAGCTAGTCTTATTTGTCTTAACTTATGGATTTGTTTGCTTTCTTTTAAGTCATAATATGAAATGACTTTCAAATAATGTTCATTAAATTTGTGTGTGTAATTGAAATAAATAAGCGATTTGAACTTGACTTCGTAATCCAGCTATAAAACTGCAGTAACTTATTGAGCAATCAGTTGGATTATACATAAATTTACTCAGGAGCTCTTGTTGGTTATGATTTCCCCCCCCCCAAACTAACTGCATTTTCATGAATACCATAGTATTTGTATAAATGCTCCTGCAATTTTTAAAAAATATATTAATTAATTAATTAATTTATTGCGATATGATCTTGTGGTCTTTAAGTCAAGACCTTTGCTCTGTAATGTTTGTTCAGCCAAAGTTTTAAAGTCTTCTATAAAGTTTTATTCATTAATTTTTTTAATGTCATTTCTTTCTTTAAAAGGCATTGCCAAACAATTTTATCCAGTCATCACCAAATTTTCCATACATCATTTTCAGTGTAAACCTCACAAAAGTTACCAAAAGAATGTTTAATACTCCAGTTTGTCTGTAATTGGCCAACGAATCTGACAGCGAAGCCACCAAACAGGCAGTGAGGCTGTATCTGAGCAACAGCTTTGTGTGCTGACGCAAAACTTGGTAGGCAGCTTCAGGACCACGACCTGAGGATATGCAACAAATATCGTGTCAGCACCCCCTACTGGTCAAAAGTTACAATAACATTATACAATAACAAAAAGATAAAAATGCTTGCATCTGAAAGTGAACGTATGGTAACCCATACTCGGAATTTGTCCTCTGCATTTAAACCATCCACACACCCAGAGAAGTGGGCAGCCATTTTTGCTGCAGTGCCCACAGAGCAGTTGAAGGTTAAGGGCCTTGCTCAAGTGCCTAACAGTGGCACCTTGGCAGTGCTGGGATTTGAATTCACAACCTTCCGTTCAGTAGCACAACTTCTTAACCACTGAGCTACCACCACCCAATAGTTACCTACCACTCCTCCTCAAAATTTTGTCCAATCTTCACCAAATTTGGCTCAAATCATCTTGGAACCTGTCTGACCAAAAAAAACTATCAAAGGAATTTTGCTATTCAAAACTGCTCTGCAACGTGCTGGTAAATGCAAAAAACAGGATGTGAGGGTGTATCTCAGCAATGCATCTATGTATCATCATAAAACTTGAAAAGTATCTTCAGGACCATGTTCTGAATTTACCCAAGAGGTTTCACCACTGCGCTACCTTGTGGTCAAGAACTGTAACAGTTTTCAATTTTTTCCCTTATATAATTTGAAGAATTTGTGCTAAATTCACTGCTAACAACATCTGAAATTCAAGGTTACTTCCTGTCGACCATCTTGGATTTTGTAAAAAAAGAATACTTCAAACAGTTTGTCTGTAATGGGCCAACGAATCTGACAGTGAAGCTGGGAAACAGGATGTGAGGCTGTATCTCAGCTATACAAATGCCCTGAGGCTATGCAACACTTTTTGTGCCAGCACTACTGGTCAAAAGTTACAATACCATGCTAGAAATACTTACATCTAACTGCCATTTTTGCTACTCCTCCTCCAAATTTTGTCCAATCTTCATCAAATTTGCCACACATCTTCTGCCATACGTCTTCTGTGCACTACCATTCTAGCCTGTCAATGTGCCATTATACAGACAACACAGGACTGACAGGGTTTAATAACAAATAGCATTTTTATTAATTAAAAATTATTATATTTTAACAATTCAAAATTAAAAACACAATATAAGACAGATATAAGTTTGGTGCAGATACTTGCACAAATTGGGAAAAAGGCCAAGTCTGATGAGGAAAAAACCATAAATATCTTATATAGCGGCAGCCAGTCACCACTGAGAGGTGAAAAAGATTCCATAACCTATCCAGATGCAATTTATGATGGTTTATTTCACTCCAAGATGGTGAATGGTAATATATGCACATAGACACGGTCAACAGAAATTGAGCGTCCCATCTACTCACCCCCTCTCTCTGCCAAGGTGAGAAAACTGTCCCAGGTATATACTCACCTAAGCCCATGTGTCCAACCCACTTCCCGGAAGTGATAAGAAAATTTCAAAATAAAAGAGACCAGTCATTTCCTGCACCTACATTCCAGCCCCTGATTATTAAACTCAAAAGGAAAACACCTGTAATAATCACCCAATACAATCAAAATACATCATGTAAAATTTGCATTACATTCATAGTAAACTTCATTGCTTTATAAATATATATCATATATTTGGGAAAATAATGCCAAGAGATAATGAGTGTGTTTAAATGTCCATTTCTTCAATTTGTGAGCAATGTCCATGATCCACTGAGAAAAGTCAACATGTTACTTAAAAAGTCTATAGACAAAGTCTTGGAGTTAGTGATGTAAGTCTACGTGAATATGTCTATGTCAATAGGTCAGTAAGTCATTTGAGAGCTCTCATAAGTCAGTCATATCTCAGCTTTTAGATTCCCCAGCTTCTAGAAGAAGGCAAATCTTGGTAATGGGCCTGTTCAAGCAAGTACTCTTGATCTTGATTCTCACTTGACGTGTTAAACCTCTTTTATCCTGCATGGATCTGAATAATGGATCTGAATAATCTTGCCCAAGATCCATGAATTTCTTGGTGCGCTATTATCCACTACAACATCTCCCACTTGAAAGTTACGTGTCTTCACCAGATATTTCTGGCATTCTTGTAGTTGAGGCAGGTATTCACCAACCCATCTCTCCCAAAATAAGTCCGCCATATTGAACTTGACGCCATCTTTGTCGAGCATGTAAATCTTCCTTCTCAAACAGTCATGGTGGTAAAGAGGGTTTTGTTTTCAGAAGAAGAAGATGATTGGGTGTGAGGGCTTCCAGGTCACTGAGATCCATAGATGATCCAGATATAGGTTGATTGTTGAGAATTGATTCCACATCACAAAGCAGCGTGTGAAGACTCTTCATCCAGACTTTGTCCTCTAAGGATGGAATTCAGAATCTTCCTTATTGATCTTATGAGTCTTTCCCAAATGCTTCTATAATGTGAACCAGTCGGAGGATTGAATGTCCACTTAATCCCTTTCTGAAGCAGAACCGTGTTGCTCTGATGGTGGTTCTAATTCCCTATTGCATCCTGTAGCTCATGTTCAGCCCCAATGAAGTTAGTTCCATTATCTGAACATATCTCAGATACTTTTCCGCATCATGCAGTAAAACGCCTTAGTGCATGAATAAATGAATCCATGTCTAATGAAGTAGCTATTTCAGTGTGAACAGCTCTTATGGTCAAACATGTAAAGATGTTTATAATAACCCTTTACAATGGTTCTTCCTCGCTTCACTTCAAAAGGACCAAAACAATCCACTCCAACATATGTCAGTGGTGGTTTGTCAGGTAAAACCCTTTGAAATCTTGAGGCAAATCTTCCATCTGCTGATGACCTATAATTCCATGTAGATGTCTGCAGACTACACACTTAGACAAAATTCTTCTTATGGCAGCACTCGCACCAGGGATCCAACGTCATAGTGAATTTGCCATAGAATTAAGTCTGAAATATGTAGGTCCTTGGCCAATATAACTGGATGTTTAGATTCTTCAGGCATCTTTGCTCTATCAAGACATCTACCAACTCTGATAATACCCAAGTGAATAACTGGGTTGAGAGTATAGAGAGGACTACTTCGCTTAACTACTCCATCTTTTTGCTCGCTAATTCCTCTGGTTATCTCGTCTTTTGACAATGATGGATGATTTCAAATTCAGGCTTCTCTAGTTCCTCCAAGGACATCAAATTTAATGACACATTAGATTTGAACTTCTGTATTTCCTTATTAACAATCACCTCTTGTTGACGCTGATCCATACCAGAACACACAAGAGCATTGTCTATAGTTCCAGTATGTGTGAAAGGAAATCAAGTTGTGATGACTTATGCTTTCCTTGATTTCAGAAGTTCGGCTTCTTTCTGCACAGAAAGTTTGATGACCAAGCTCAATCTTGCTGGAAAGAAAGTTAACATTCTTCTCAGAACAATGAATCAGGACAAATCAGTCCTCAGTTACGTGTTCAAGGATTTGGAGGTTTCTGGATTGAATCAAGAACATTACTGTGCATTACCAGAAGTGTACACACAGAAGACTATGCCAGTAACCAAAGCTAACATCGCCACACAGAATGATCTTGTTTGTTGGCCTTATCTGAGTCACATATACTTACCTTTGATTGAAGCTGGAGCTGTTGATTGGGGCTAACCAATCATAGTCAAGACAACGGTCCGTATGCTACAAGGACCATGTTGGGTTGGGCGATTAATGGACCAATTAAACGATTGGATAGGAAAGAAAATGCTGCTGTTGACCATGACCATGAATAGGATCACAGAAATTAAATTGGATGATTTGTGGAAGCAGCAGTTCAAAGCTGATTTTCCTGAATGTGTACAAGAAGAACAGGTAGGAATGTCCAAGGAAGACCATCAGTTCATGGATTTTGTGTCACAGTCAGCAAGGCTGATTGATGGGCATTATTACATTGGCCTACCATTGAGAAACAGAGAAGTGGTCATGCCAAAGAACCGAGGAATTGTGGAACAGCCTACTCTGAACCTTCTAAGAAGGTTTAGAAGAAATGCCTCATTTCATGATGATTATACCAACTTCCTGGAGGATGTCATTTATGACATAATAGGGTTATGCAGAAAAGGTGCCTACAGCAGAACTGGAGAGATGTGATGGACGTTTATGGTATATACCCCATCATGGGATATATCATCCAAGGAACAAAAAATAGGAGTTGTGTTTGATTGTGGCGCTTCATACCAGGGAACATCATTGAATGAACATCTTTTGCAAGGCCCAGATTTAACTAGTTCTCTGGTGAGTGTTCTCATATGGTTCAGGTTGGAGTTTGTTGCCATCATGGCCTATATCGAATCCATGTTCCATCAACTTAAGGTTCATCCAGGAGATTGTGACCTTCTCTGTTTTCTTTGGTGGCCAGGAGGCAACATTAATGGCAATCTGGAGGAATACAGAATGGTGGCGCATTTGTTTAGAGCAACATCATCTTCAAGCTGCTCTAGTTATGCACTGAGGAAGTATGGTGAGGACCACAGGGATCTTTTTGACCCCAAAACTGTAGATGTTGTCTTTAAGGACTTCTCTGTGGACTATTGTCTTGTGTCTGTTCTGATGCAGTCCAGCTGTACCAAAAGGTGCCAGAGGTGGATTTCGTTTAACGAAATGGATAAGTAACAGCCGTGCTGTGTTGAGCACTATACCTGAGACAGACAGAGAAAAGAAGATCAATGATCTAGACTTGGAGCATGACACTTTACCACTGGAAAGTGCATTGGGTGCACAGTGGTGTGCTGAATCTGATGTCTTTAAGTTCAAAGTGGAAGTCAAGGACAGACCCCTTACTAGAAGAGGAATTCTCTCGGTTGTCAGTTCCATCTACGATCCTCTTGGTTTTTTGTCTCCTGTAATTTTGTCTGCCAAGAGAATACTGTGCATCTGTGCAGAGAAGGAATCGGATGGGACAGTGTAATTCCTGTAAGGTATGTTCAGTGATTGGCTGGAGTATGTTCACGACTTGGAAAGTTTTGAGGTCAGAAGGTGCTTAAAGCCTGAAGGGTTTGGAGAAGTAACATCTGCTCAACTGCATCATTTTTCACATGCCAGTGAGAAGGGTTATGGTGTTGTATCCTTTCTTCTACTTCACAACTACCAACAACTTGCTTACTCTACGGTTTTAGTGAGCAAAGCAAGAGTAACACCATTAAGAGCTATCACCATCCCTCGTCTTGAACTTATAGTTGCCTCACTTGCTTGTCGCATGGACAAGGTATGGAAGAAAGAAACTGGGATACAACTTGACAGTACCTCAGTACTTAAGTACATTCGAGATGAGACCTCAAGATTCAAATGCTTTGTCGCAAACAATGTATCTGAAATGCTGAAAACTTCTGAAGTGACACAATGGAGGTATGTGAATTCATCTAGTAATCCAGCTGATTTGGCATCCAGAGGACTAAGGGTGAATTAATTCCTGAAAAAAACAGATATGGATTCCTGGTCCTCCGTTTCTCGTCTGACCACAAGAGGAGTGGCCAGTGGATCCAGTTGATGTTGGCATGATATCTCCTCATGACCCAGAGATGAAAAGGAGTGTTCTGCTGAATATGTTGCAAGTTCATGAAGAGTCGGATTGTATACAGTGGGTATAGAAAAGAATCATCCCCCTTTAAAATAATCACATTTTGTTGCTTTTCAGCCTGAAATGAAGACGGACACAGTTTTTGTTTTATCCAACTGTATTTACTCAGTGGAACTTATAACATCCAAGTGAAAGATATAACACCAACATGTCAGAAAAAAATAAAAATAAAAGCCTCCCAGATAAATACTCACCTAAGCCCATGAGTCCACCCCACTACCTGGGAGTGATGCGACAATTTCAAAATAAAGAGTCCAGACATTTCCTTCCCCTACATCTTAGATGTTTTTAAATTGTTAAATTGTTTTTTAAAATTTCAGGTCAGAGCAATAGCAATCACAACCACAGGTCAAAGTAGCAACAAATACTGCAGGTCACAATAGTAGTGCGAACTGCGGCAGCAACGCCACCCTGCTGTCCATTTGTTCATCTAGACAAGTGGTCACCAACCCTCTTCCTTAGAGATCTACCTTCCTGCAGGTTTTATCTCCAACCAAAATCTAACACACCTGTTTTTGTTTATCAAGAACTTATTAAGGCAATGATTATAGTTGGAGCTAAAGTCTTCAGTAAGTTAGATCTGCAGGAACAGGGTTGGTGACTACTGATCTAGACTTTTCCTACTACAGTCAAAGAATTCCACCACTGTCCGTTGTCAAAACATACACATCTTGAGTGAAACTACAAATCACTCTTAAACCCTTTGCCTAAAGTTATGGCTCCGCTTTCCTGTGATTGCTTAGGTAACAACTGTAGCGTGTCTGTGAATGTGCAGCTCACCGAGTCTGGGTGCTTGGCCCCCAAAAATGCTGCTTGCAGCTTTAATTTAAAAAATAAAAAATAAAATAAATAAATAAATAATAATAATAATATTTTTATTAATAATAACAACAATAATAATAATAGTTTATTATTATTAATAATAATAATTGTTATTGTTGTTTTATCTTTATGTATTTATTGTTTTACTATTGTTGTTGTTATTGCTATTATTATTATTATTATTATTATTATTATTATTATTATTATTATTATTATTAGTCAGTTAATTAACAAACATCTAAAGTACTATGTTGAGGACTAGTACTCCAGAATACTGGTGATGGATAAGACAACAAAGCAGATCATTTGTTATACACTCTTAAAACAGATCACGTGTTAATTTTTAACACACCTGCATGTCTAGTTAAGGACAACACATGTTATATTGCTTTTAACACAATCAGTGTGTTAGTACATTTAACACATCTTTGTGTGGAAATATTTAACACATTTTAACACATTTTAACAAACCTCGGTGTCCAGTTAAGGACAACACAATTTGGGTTGCTTTCAACACAGTGTGTTAGTACATTTAACACATGCTGTGTGTTAGTACATTTCCACACAAAGATGTGTTAAAAGATAACAAAATAACAAGTGTTGTTTATACCTTTTTCCCTAAAATTATCTTGAAATGCAATTTGTATGCTAAAATTATACTAAAATGCTCACAAAATAAACAAACAATTGCATGAAATTCAGGTGACATTTATTAAAACCATTTAAACATTTGACAGATGAAAGAAACACATGACACTAGTAGAGTCACGCCAACACTGAGGAAGCAGTACATGATATTCACTTTTGAAGCCATCACGATAGGTAAAATTAATTATCACTTGCTGAGTTACTGTTTTCAAATGAATACATTTTCGAGAGCTCCCTGCCTAAATATCACAAACTCGGCCAGGCATTTTCAGCATAATTAATGCTAAATAGTGATGAATGCTAACTTACCGGTAGTTATTTTATTTCCTCACCTCAGGACTCCGACTCCGCTGTCACAATCAAAAGGTCAAAGCAACAAACATTCACTTTGAGGAGAGTTCAGAGTTGGATGATGACGTCAGCAGCGCAGGCCACAACGTGATTGGACAATAATTTAACACGTTGTGTTTAACACATTTATTGGATAATTTAACACAACATGTGCTGAAATAGTAATAACACAAAAAGTGTGTAGGATATTAACACATCCATTCTGAGATTGTAAGAGCCATTTATTTAGCATTAACATCTCTGAAAGAAAAACTGCTATTTTAAAAATAAGTTTAATTGATCAAGCAGGAGTTTAGGACCACTTTAGGGTGAGTGTTAAGCAAGAGATATTGCATCTGTATCACTTTTGATTAGAGAGTCCCACCCTCAGAATGCTGTATAAAGAAAAGCCCATCTTAACTAATGGAAACTATTGGTAACATTGATCCGTTCATATTCTCTTTTTCTTGCCCAGACAGTAATTCATTTTGAGCTAGTTGTCCTTTGAACCTTGGACCATGTCTCGCATGTTGTTACTTGTGTTTGCAATTGAAATGGATCAGATTAAAATATCACTTTTTATTTATTGCCATGGTTATATCTTTTGTTATTTCACAACAAAATCAGTTTATGAAGCATTTGACAATGTAAAGCGATTTCCCCCCCCCCAAACCAGAGATCTTCCATGATCTCATACAATGCGAGATGCACAAGATTGAGGAGCAGGAAATAATGTCACTGTCAGAGATTTGGGCTCTAATACCAATACGATCAAAACACAATTCCATGATACAACTGACCTACTGCCCTTTTTTGTGGGATTTAATTAAATAAGACACCCTAATTAGCTGTAAGACTTCAAATGGATAAAAAGATATCCTTAGAAATGATTCCAAATGGAAAACACACTTTGGTTCATATTTTGAAATAATTTTGGAGGGGGTGTATTCACAGTTAGTGCTTGCTTTCATGGCCTACAGAAAGCTAGGTAATGTGAGAGCACTAGACTGCATGGGTACTACCAACAAATAACAATAAATCTTAATTAATGATTAGAATAATTTATGGCAAGTATTAATACAATGCAGGTTAGGGTTATGTGTTACAGGTTTCTGCACATGGTTTTGGAATAATTTTCCTTTTTGTGTGATTTAATAAATACCATGATTATCTATTAGACTTCAAATGAGTGAAATGAAGAATGTATTTCATTTGGTCTACTTTGAAAGCTAACTGGCAAAGATCTGGGACTCTGTTTTAACTAAAAAAAAGCTATTTTCGAATTTCAATCATTGAAAAATCAACATACAACCCAAAGGAATTCCGCCTGTCATCAGTTCAGGAACAATATGAAATTGTACTAGATTACTGTACTAGACAGTAATCAGTGACGGGGTGGTGTGATGTGGCCTGATGCAGACTGATGCAAAAGTGAGTTACTGTTACCAACCAGATGCTTATTATTTTAATATAATGTTTTATTCATTTTATGCCTACAGCAATTTTGCCAAAGATTACAATCTTTTTATTAACTAAAAAGATGGTGTCATACTGCAAGGTGTCCCAAAAGTTTCCACACATAGAGGACTATGTATGCCAGCACCATGTCGGTTGTGCCTTCATCGGTGGATATTCGTGGACATCCACTTCTCGGTTGGTCTACAACACTTCAAGTCTTTTTGAAATTGTTAATAAGTTTGGCAACAGTGTTGTGTGTGATGTGAAGTATGAAACATTTTGGAAGACGTTTTGATAAAAAGTGTTAATTTCCTGGGAATTCATCTATGGAGACTTTTGGGACACTCTATTTATCCATTTATAGTTACATTTTAATATTTTGGAACATGTTAGTTCCTGTTTTCACTTAATTTATAGCAGCTAAACAGTCATTCTCTCACCAGCTTCTCTCTATTCCCTCTCTTGAAGTTAATAAGACAAAAACGCGGCTTGTCGTGGCTTTACTGAGAAACCGGAAAGTGTGAATTCCTTTGTCCTTAAGATTTTCCCATGTTGGCCAGCTTAAAGTTACAGTTTTACCTCTGACCTACCTACAAAGTGTCTCCTCACAGAAAACTGTGCAAGTTTTGTAAGTCCCTGTGTGTATTGTTTCTATAGATTGATAATGTATTAGAATGAGCACATTAATATAAACCTGTGATTTGCATTGTAACCAGATCTACTGTTAGAGCACTGTGGTATAAATTACACTAATTTGTGATTAGTGTAATTTACTAATTAATTTGTGACACTAACTTCTGCACAGGAAAATGGCTATTTTGGCCAAACACCACCCTGTAATGTGGTCCGGAAGAGGGTGTGTGTTTGGTTCATTCTCAGTGTTGTGACTGGTGTGAGTCAGCTTGGGCATGAAAGGGCCTTTGCATACACCTATTGTCTCTATCAGTGAATGGGTTCCTGGACATCATGACCTCATTTCAGCTTCAGGGGAATTTTTCAACTGGAGGGATGTGGTGTCCTGTCAGATACTGACAATATAATGCCACACAATCAACACAATCAGCATGTTACCAAGAAACTGGGAAGGGCAAAGTCGACTCTCCTACGGCGGGAAACTTGCTGACTGTTACAGAGGAATGACACTCTAGACTCCTTCCATAAATGTTAAATAAACATCACTGTCATGGTGGGGGAGTGGCAGAGTGGCAGGAAATGCTATGACCCAGAGAGTGGAAGCTGAGCTGAGCAGAACTCTGTGTGTTTGTGTCCATGAGTGAGAAAACACTGAAAAGAGCTCACAGGAAAAATAAAACAAGCACGAAGCTCTGTAAAAAGTTGCCTGTCTCCCTGTCATGGATATGCCAGAAAGAACGACAGTTCCCAGCAGCCACTGCACCCTACTGCATCACTGTCACATGACCACCTGATTCACATTTTTGTTAACGAGCACTTGTGTGTGTGTATTTTCATCATTATTACAACCTTAATCTGCCCTTAATCCGTCTCTGCCTCCATTACATGACAGAAAGAAAGACCAAAAAATGGATGCAGCAGAATTTTTTTTTCACAAGAGAAGATCTTGGAGTCCTTGAAGTTAGAACTAAGGGGAGGGAATCATGGATCAGGGCCACAGAAGCATGGCTGATCTTTCACCACCCTCCCTCCCCTACTGCGGATCTCCCTCAGCCTGCCATATCAATGGAGAACGTCGCTCAACCTCCCTCCTCGACTGAGGATGCTGCTCAGACTCCTTGTTCAGCTGAGGACGTTGCTCCATATCCCGATTCGGTCAAGAGCTCTGCTTTGCCTCCCTGCTCTGCCTCGGATGTCACTACGCCAGGCTTCTCTTCGCTCCGCCTTCCTGCTCGGCTGAGGACGTCGCTCCGCCTTCCTGCTCGGCTGAAGACGTCACTCCATTTCTCTAATTCACGCCTCATGTCGCTCCCCCTTCTTGCTTCACGGAGGACATCGCTCCCCCCTCAAATTTGGCGGGGAAACTTCGCTCCCCCTCTGACCTCACGGAGAGCGTCGCTCCCCCCTCTAGCTCCATGATTAACGTCGCTCCCCTCTTGGGCTCCGGCTTGGATATGCCGGAAAGAACTCTAAACTACAGTTTTTAGCAGCCACTGCACCCCACTGCATCACTGTCATATGACCACCTGCACCTGAATCACATTTATGATAATGAGCCCGTGTGTGTGTGTGTGTGTGTGTGTGTGTGTGTGTGTGTGTGTGTGTGTGTGTGTGTGTGTGTATATATATATATATATATATATATATATATATATATATATATATATATATATATATATATATATATATATATATATAATGTCACAGTTTGCACTGCACTGGTTGTCTTGCTTTGATTGTCTCATGTTGTCACGTTATGCTCTCCTATTGCCGGTTTATTGTTTCATGGCAAAAAACAAACATGTGTCCTTAGTTTCTTTTGTGTTTATTTTCATCATTATTAAAACCTTAATCTGCACTTGCATCCCTCTCCGTCTCCATTACATGACACTCCCAAATCCTCCTTCTTAGATACACACCAGGTTTCAAAATCACCTTCACCCTATCAGCAAGTATAGGTTTTTTTCTTTGTTAAATAACAATACCTTTTTAAATCTGTTTATTATCAGACTATTTGGAGAATCTAGCATACAATATCCTGTGAATCAGCTGTTACTATAGAAACAATAATGTATTTGATGAAGCGCATTAATATAAACTTACTATTTGAATTACACCTAGAATTACTGTCAGTGCTACTGTTACAGGAAATTAACACCTTCTGGCCAATCAGATTTGAGAATTCAGCAATGAAGTGGTAAAAAGTGCATTTAATGGTCATTAATGGAAGCATACATGTGTGAGAATGTGACAAAGGAATATTGAAGTAATAAAAGTATCCCTTTAATATCTGACAACTGATTAAAAGGTGCACTTATTTTAGTCCAAACAGCAGCAGTAAAATCGCAATGGATCTACACCAGAAACAGCCGAATGACGTCTCTCATCGATCTATTTTGCTCATGTTTCAGTGATCAATGAATAAGCCCAGCTGGCCATCAGAGACCCTGCTGAATGTAAGCAGCTTGTAATGCCAAGTGTGTTCAATTCTCCACACTTTCCATCTCACCCATGGGCACTGGGCCATCGATTGGCCCTGCTTTTATGGGAATCTGATTGAACCCGTCGGTATTTCCGTTTCCTCACACATTAAAAGTGTGTTCTTGTGGCTGCCCCACACATGGATCATTACTGTCTGTGTTGAATTTATTAAGTTGTACCAGAACCTCTGCTTTGTGCAAGTCACATTTTTATGCTGTATGATTTGCTCCTGGTTGTCGATCAGTCATTATGATGAAGTTATTTATAGAAATGCAGCTTGGAGTTATTAAACGGTGGAAAATTCTGCAGGCACAATATAAATTTTATAACATAATTAACAATATATACAGTATAACGTGAACAGGAACAACATGCAGCCACTCGAGGTGGTGTTACTAACATATGTGTAAGGATTATATTTTCCTACACTGAATGACTCTGACTTATGATGCTCAATAAAAGTGAACATAAAAACAGATGGACAACAAGAAACCCATTTATAACTGTTTAAGAATGAAGGTTGAGGTCAAGATGTAAACATTTAATGAAATAGATTTATACCTTTATACCTTTATAGACCTTTGGAAGCAAGCAGGCAATGAGCAGAAAAAATCTTTACCCAATAAAAAGTGTCATTACTAATCTAAATAAATTTTCAGGTAACAGTTAAAGTAAAGCTTCAAATTCTTCACTCAAGTTAAAGTTGTAAAGCATAAACTCTTACATTTAGATAGAAAATAAAGCACAAGATTCACAAAAGAAAAACATGTCTGTCTCTAATCACTAACTGATTTTTAGTTACTGAAGGTATATTAGTTCCCGTTTAAACAAGGGTCCAAGGAACTTAGTCCAAATATAATATTTTCAAAGTGTTCTGAATTTCAAATTTATTGCATTTTCATTTTTTTCAATTTGATGTAAATGGATCTAGTCAGAAATCATCCAAATTCTGAAAACAACTTTACAAACATGGCGCTTTGTTTTCCCTTGACTTTTGATACAGATTACAAATGGGTCAATATAAATTTTTATCATCACATAACGGTGACAATGTGAGTTATTGAAAAAAAACTTTTTCCCCTTTGAAATACTAAAGAGTTAGTATTAACAGTGTATAGTATGGTCAGTATGGAAAACTCTTCAGTGGGGAAGTGTATTTACCACATTGTGGTGGGGGCTAGGGAGAAAGAGTGGAGACTAATGGTTGCGGTGAGGTAATATGAGGGAAAGCGGATGAGAAACTGGAGTGAATGAGCTGATATGGAAAATGTTCAAATGGCGTGACTCAAATACTGGATTTCTGATCCACACCCATGACCACATCCATTTACCTTTACTGGAGACACTGATATGGAAGCAAATCGTTTTCCTAGTTCAGAACACAACAGTGAAAAATAAATCAGATACAGAGGATTGGCAGCAGCTGTAGGAGCACTATTCTGTATGCTCATTCCTTTGGCTGGATTCTACCACTCGCGTTTGTAGGTTGTGTGAGAACTGAGTATGTTCATATTTTGATAGCTGACTGTGTTCGAGAATTAATCGTAGGTGGTCTTTGATTTGTTGGGAGATACAGTGAGATCAAATGTTTGCAAGATGTGCACTGATGATAGCAACCAGTACAACTGTCAATTATAATTAAGAAAAAAATGTCTCCAAAAGCTCGAAACTGTCCAACTCTAGAACTTAAACAGGACACATTGTTTGCTTTGTACTAATCCATCATAGAATTTAAAGGCTTTTGTCTGGAAGTTGTTGTAATCAGTGTGTGTCAGTATGATGACCAGCCAGTAGGGTCCGACTGTTCCTCGATGATGAGTTCAGTGGTTGTCTTCCTCAAGTGTTCATCTATAAGACTGCATTAGAATCCTGTGTGAAACCTGATGACATCACTGTTCACAACTCTGACCCTGGCTCTACCAACTTTTAATGAGTCATTTTTCAACCTTGAATAAACACTGTGCAAAATTCCAGGAAGTACCTCTTCTTTATGAAAATATACACAGTATTTGTGATATCTATTATTTAAAAAAAAAAAAAAAAAACTACCTGTAATGGTTTGCTATGAATCTAACTTTAGTAATGGGATTATTTGGTATAAAATGACAGTACTGGTAAATTAGTAAAATGGAATGTTTATTTGGATCACTTTCTCTTCTTATATGAAGTTAATCGGTACTTGTACACATTATTAATATAATATTGTGGACAGTTTTTATTAAACGGTTTATCAAATACTATTGTTGTGATACATCATCTGGCACTGCACACATCATTAGGCATGTAATCTTGGGTATCAGGAGTTTCAGACCCCCTCACCCAGACAACCCAACTCATGTTGATTAAGCACAGTAGAAGCAATCTCCGATGGATCTTCTCTCAATCCAAAGCCACCCCAAGGGTCTCTCTGCAGGGTAATGAAGCATCCCATCTTTCTTGGGAAAGTCCTGTTTGTCTGTATTTCTTTAGTTGTCCTAACATATTGTCAAAAAACTGCCTAATGTAGTAGATGCTCTGTTTCCTCCTCTCTATCTCCTCTCTATGTCTTCCAGAGGGTCTTGCAAAGGGTCTGCACCTGACTTCGACAGACAAGGTGATACTATGTGACTATCATTATTCAGACCTTTGCATTTGTCTCTTTTCCATTCAAAGTTTCAATCAGTGCAGTTTTCCCACAGCATGGTTAACTTCACCATGATGATGGTCTTTGTTTACTTTGACATTTGTGTGAGGTGTTTGGCATTATGCTGTTTAGAGTGCTGCCAATGGCCAGTCCTGTGTAGTACAGTGAAGCCCCAAAGCTACTGTACTTTAGTATTGATGCTTGTCTTCTCACCACCTCTGATAAATTGCTTGCCAATTAATTGCTTCAGGGTGTTGGCCTCTGTTTGCTTTTGGTATCATCATACCAAGCTTCTGCAGTTGTACTGAGCATTGGTCATGCTGCCAGTGATCCTGACCACTAGCAGTACCAACCCAGGGCTTTTGGATGCTGCTACTTTGCATAGAGGACATGTTGGCATATGTACTAAGTCACTTGCTATACATGTTGTACAGGCTAGGAGGAACAAGGAATTTCATACAGTGTACCTTTGCCTGCTATAGGTCTGTCTATGTAAGCTCTCGTTCTGCTTGTTCCTGTTTTTCCAGACTCTTTGCTGCCTCCTCCCCATTCCTCCACTGGACCTCTCCTACTTGAACTCGCACCTCATTTGGCCTTGTTATACTAGGGCAGAGGTGTCAATCTCAAGGCCCATGCGCCAAATATGATTAGTGGCCTCATTTTATTCGGCCCACAGCTAATTGAGATGGACCACTGGAGCAGTATCACTTCCAACTGGTTGGGTATATTTACCGTCCATCCAAACCAAATTGCATGTGTGAACGTCTGCACCGCCATCACACCAGTGTGCTTAATTTTTATAAAGGAAACTAGCACTCACAATGGCCATAAAACATGAAACAGAACAGTCAGCATTGGGCCAGATGTATTTAAAAAATAGTCCACAAGACAGTGAATAAACCAAATATTTGTGTTAATTCTGATAACTCATAAAAATCATTATCGTACAAACACTTTGCAACTACAGGCTACACAGTCACATCATACATTATGATTTTAAGTGCAAAAAAGTACAGGTGTGGGGTTTCAGTCCATCTTTATGTGCCAGTGGTAGCTCAATGGTTAAGATGTTGGACTACTGATCAGAAAATCGTGAGTTCAAATCCCAGCACTACCAAGCTGCCACTGTGGGCCCTTGAGCAAGGCCCTCAACTGCTCAGTTGTATAAGTTACATCAATGTAAGTTGCTGTAGATAAGGGTGTCTGCCAAGTGCTGTAAATGTATATGGTCTTAGAGACAGAGCAAGACAATCTCAACAGGGTGCATGAGTTAATGTTTTACTCTCACATGGAGCACTTATGAACTAAATGCTGGTGCAAATGTATGTATATCTTCTGCAGATGATTGACTGCAGATGATTGACTCCAAATGTGTAAATGTGTCACAGAATATAGAGACCACGAGACAAAAATGTTGAAAAAATCACAAGGGCGACAGTAGTGACATTAACACAAACTGATGGAAAGTTGTCAAATGTATAGTGCATTTGTTTTATAATTGAATAAGTCAGCTTAGTTTTTGGTAGTATATCATTTGATGGATAAAGTACTGTGGACAGGTTTAAACTCCAGCAATCAGATGGTCAACAATGAGGTGGTGCTTTAAATAGAAACAGCAGAGTCTGGATCAGCCAACAATAGTAAGACTAGACATATTCTTACTTAAATTTATGTGGAAAAGCTTTGACCCTGCCAGACCAGACATAACAGGTCCTGGAGTCTGACCTTCTTGGCTTTGCCTCTCTTCTTAGGGAATGTTGTCAAGCCTAAAGCAAGGTAACAGATTCAACACATTGTGAGACTTGCGGTGGTCTCTTTCACCTAGACTTTTCTGACCATGTCGGAGGAGCTGGCTGCGCACTTTCAGTAAACAGCAGACGCTGAACAACCGCAACCCCAGGGATAGCGGCGGTGTGTGGAGCAAAGCCTGGGGAAAGTGAGTCATCATGTTAGGGCATTTCGTGAATTCCTTTGCCTGCTAATGCATACTGCAAATCAGTCATGCATTTCGATGGTGTTTTTGTAGATTTAGCTATTATGTTTCTTGAGTCTCAGATGTTCTGTTGGAACAGAATATCTCGATCATCTAGAAATCTTTACCCCAAAGCCACTATGATGGTCTGAGTGTAGGGGGAAAACTGTACCCTTTGGAGCAGAGATTGATTGTGTTGGCTACAGTGCCATGGTGCTGAAATGAGAGAATTTGAGCGCTGTCTATTAAGGAATTGTGAAGATATCGGGTGACTTGGCTTTTGAAGTGAGCTGGAGTCATGTACTTTGATCAGATTGTCTGTCACTCTTATTTTAGAACCTCTAATTTGAGTAATTTGGATATGGAAATTTGTAAAAACAGAACACATTGCACGTTTCAAAACCAAAAAAATGTGATCCGCGGTGCTCATTGCTTTTACTAATACAGAGGCCTATCGGTAATGAAAACAATGTTTTTGTTGAACAGTTCATGAGTTGTTTTAACCTTTTCTTCCAGCTGGGAAGTGGAGAGTGTCACTTATTCCTCTAAAAATGAACAGCAATTATGATTTGGAAAGTCCAAATATTTAACATTTTACTCAGCTAATACTTATTTGATTATTTGAGAATACATTTTTCAAACAGAGATAGATCAGTAACTTTATCTACTGGACAAATCCAACAATAAACCTGCATTGCTGAGTTGCAGGGCTACACAACATTCATCAGCCTTTGTTAACAGACAGCATACCAACATTATAAAGGGATGTTTGTGTTCTATTCAGTCTTTAAAAATGATGCCATTCATAAAGTATTTGGTCTGAAGGTATTAATGAATTTTCTAACAGCAACTATGACAGTAGTGCCAACTGCATGGCAAATCACAGCTTTAGGTTAGTGCACTTTTTCTGATATTATCTTTTCTATAGAAACAACTTACACAGGAATTTGTATGGTGTATGCTCCATATAATCTAAAACTAATAACAAGCAGGTTTAAATACGTGCTGTTATTTAACACAGAAAAACTTGTTGACACAAAAGAATTGTTGACATAATGGTTTCTGTGAGGAAATGTTTATTTATCATTTATGGAAGGAGTCTCCAATGTCAGCACTGTAATAGTCAGAGGCAAAGCTGTAACTCTTCTGACACAGGAGAACCTTTGGGACAGAGGAGTTTGTGCTTTGTGGTGCATTTTGTTTTCCTTTTTTTTATTAACTTCAAAAGAGAGAGAGAGAAAAAAAAACAGAGGCTGGTGAGGGAGCTGTTTATAGCAGCTATAACGTAAGTGATAACAGGAACTAATTTGTTCCACAACATTCAATGTAACTAAGTGGATAAAAAGTATGATGTGTCACTCTGTAATGAATAACAAAATGTAATCATTGGCAAATTTTTGTAATACAAGAAGAATAAACACTTTGGGGTTTATTTATTGGAATATAATCAACTATAATCAGTTATGTGAAAATAATCAACTTCAGGATGGTAACAGTAACTCTGATTTGTGATGGGCTGCATCGAACCACCCCATCTTTGATTATTTTAGCTCTGTCATGTTTATGTCAGATTTATGCCACTGTGCCTTGGTCCAGTTCTGATGCTCACGTGCCCATTGTAGGCACCTTTGGCAGTGGACAGGGGTCAGCATTGGCACTCTGACAAGACTGAGGTTATGCAGCAAGCTATCATAGCCAGCATGAACTTTTTCAGCAACTTGTGCTACAGTAGCTCTTCTGAGGGATCGGACCAGACAGGCTATCCTTTGCTTCCCACATGCAGCAATTAGCCTTGGACGCCCAGATAATCAATGTTATTGATCCACCTGTCAGTGGATTTAATGTTATGGCTGATCGGTGTATATATATTCCATATATACAGAAATGTGTGTGTGTGTGTATATATATATATATATATATATATATATATATATATATATATATATATATATATATATATATATATATATATATATTCTAATAATATATACATTATTCTAATAAACATCTGCATTTACATAAAATGTAATTTACATAAAAAGTAAATAAAAGTAAAGAGTAAATATGCATGATTGCAACACTAAACACTAAATGCAGACTGTCATAATAGTAATGATACATGTAACATAAAATGTTTAATAACACTAGCATTGAGTAAAAGTGTAGAACAGAGGTTTTGCTCAGAAGGTAACTAAATGGCAAAGGGAACCTCTAATTTGAGTACAACCCCAATTCCGAAAAAGTTGGGACAGTATGGAAAATGCTAATAAAAACAAAGAGGAGTGATTTATAAATGTACTCTGACTTGTATTTAAACAAAAAACATATAGGTATTTGATGTTTTACCTAATCAGCTGCATAGTTTTTTGAAGATAAATGTCTATTTTGAAATTGGTGCATGCAACATGTTCCAAAAAAGTTGGGACAGGGGCAATTTAGGACTAATAGCGACGTGACAAGTTGAAATAAGAAGGTGATGTGAAACAGGTGAGGCAATCATCTAATCATGTTTTTATTGACTGAAAGCAATGGCGCGTTGTACACTCACAAGATGGCTACAGTCTGCCCACCTTCTTTAGCTGGGAAGAACCGGACCTGTCAATGTTTTAACTCAGTGGGTGGAATTACCAGACCCTTAGGCAACTTGCGCTGTGATACCGGGTCAGAACGTTCTCAGATGTAAATATGCAGCTCTAATATGCGCTGGCATTTTTGAGTAAATGTTTTATGTCCGTATATAATAATTCAATATTATTAAAAATTATTAAAATTAATGGTGGTATTGATATCTGTGTAAGACTGTCACCTCTGTAGAACTAGGGCAGGGGAAAGTGAATATCCAGCGAATATTGAACCTAATTTTCCAGGTGAACATGTCATCCTCCCTTACTGTAACCCTCTTAATGCCTTTGAAAAGCACGGAATGGTCTTCTCAGAGCGAAGGAACATGTTTGACGGAGCCACTGATGGATTCTGCACATTTTTCAGTTAGTTAAATTACACTCGGGTTATGTGAGCATGCCACAAAACGAAATAAAAAAATAAAAAATAAGACAGGAAGAAAGTATAAATGAGGCATAATTCAAATATGTTGCTTTTTTTTAAAGCAAAAATGGGTTTTAAACATAGTTAATTAGTAATTTAATTTTCAGTATTATAACAAAAAATTAATGAACATGTCGTCATTTGTATTTTGTTTTTCAATTTTGAAATCACGGACCGTACATATATCAACATGCATTCATACTAAGAAAGAACTGACTGTGTGTGTACACACATACCTGAAGAAAGCTGAGGTTTTCCTGCGTCAGTGTTCAAGTGCTCTCAGATGATGTGTGAAGCTGTCACTGAAACAGGCATCATTTGGTGCCATTTAGGAATTGTAGGCTCTGGTCATTTACCCCAGTGGTGAAGGTCCATTGGTAACACTGAACTCTGCAGGCAGCTACAGGAAGTGAGATAAACAGGCACATAACATGATTGTTTCACTGAAGAACAGAAGTGCTTCCTCATTTTGGATTATCTGCAATGGTTTAGTAGTGCAAGTAATGAGGGCCGGGACAAAGCGATTGTGTCACATTTATATATTCATGTTTGTTGTTGTCAAATTATATATTCTATATAGTTAGGTCACTGCAGATTACATAATCACCTGGTCATTTATTGAGTTCAGTTCCTGTAGTGCAGTCAAACAATAACATACATATCTATGTGGCACAAACGTTTTGCAGAAGGTAAGCACATTTGAGGCAGACTCTCAGTTCCACTAATTGCCTTCACAGCTGAGTAAAGATGGAAGTGGATTGAATAACAAGTAGCTCAGTCAAGACATAACTGACTTTCCCCTGCCACAGTTACTCAAGTGCCTCAGTGACATCACTCACTGCCAAGAGGCAAAATATTATTCAGCTTTCTGAATCAGTTATGTAAGTGTTTCAGCAGTTGTTTGATCACATTCATTTCCGTCTCCGGCACTTGAAATTCTTCAGGTGGAGAGAGAGTGAAGATGAGTTTTTCAGATGCTGCTACATGAGGACCTAATAAATACATGGGATGCTGTCCACAGATGGCCAGAAATACTACATTTCTGTTTTTACTCAAGTTTTATTGTACTTTTGAAACTACAATTTGAATGTCTAGCATTTGTAAGTCTGGTCTCCTGACCTCATGTTACAATTTTAAAACATTATAGGTATTTTTTTCAAGGTTATAAAATATTTCCAGTTGCCTAGACTCACAACTACTAGATAAACCTTTGCAGACACTACTATTTGAAGTTCCTAAACCCAGAATGTTCTATTAAGGCACTTGGCTGTCACAAGATGTACAGTTAAATTAAAATTTATTTCATTTGGCTGATACTTTTTCCAAAGCAAACTATAAGTGAGGAGAGTCTTGTCCAAGCATAGATCTATTAAAGGAGCTAGCAATTATGCCTATTCACTGCTGTTTCTATCCACTGAACCAAAGAAACTGCAACATACAGGTGCATCTAAAAAAAAATTAGAATATTCTGGAAAAGTTCATTTTTTCCGTAATTTAATTCAAAAAGTGGAACTTTCATATATTCTAGATTCATTACACATGAAGTGAAATATTGCAAGCCTTTTTCTTGTTATAATCTTGATGATTACGGCTTACAGCTCATGGAAATCCAAAATCCAGTATCTTAAAATCTTAGAATAAAGAATTTATAATACAGAAATGTCGACCAGAGAAGACTTCTAATCAGCTAATTAAATCAAAACACCTGCAAAGGTTTCCTGAGCCTTTAATCTCTCTGTCTGGTTCAGTACACACAAACACAATATTCATGTAATAATATTCATGGAAAGTTGACTGGAAGGAAAAGTGTGGTAGGAAAAGGTGCACAAGCAACAAGGATGACTGCAGTCTTGAGAGGATTGTCAAGCAAAGCCGATTCAAGAACTCGGGGGAGCTTCACAAGGAGTGGACTGAGGCTGGAGTCAGTGCATCAAGAGCCACCACGCACAGACGTGTCCAGGAAATGGGCTACAAAAGCGTCTTACCTGGGCTAAGGAGAAAAAGAACTGGACCATTGCTCAGTGGTCCAAAGTCCTCTTTTCAGATTAAAGTAAATTTTGCATTTCATTTGGAAATCCCAGACTCTAGAGGAAGAGTGGAGAGGCACAGAATCCAAGTTGCTTGAAGTCCATTGTGAAGTTTCCACAGTGATGATTTGGGGTGCCATGTCATCTGCTGGTGTTGGTCCACTGTGTTTTCCCAAGTTGAGAGTCAATGCAACCGTCTACTAGGAGATTTTAGAGCACTTCATGCTTCCATCTGCTGACTAGCTTTATGGAGACTTGGCACCTGCCCACAGTGCCAAAACTACTAGTAACTGGTTTGCTGACCATGGTATTATTGGCCAGCAAACTCACCTGACCTGAACCCCATAGAGAATCTATGGGGTATTGTGAAGAGGAAGATGAGAGACACCAGACCTAACAATACAAATGAGCTGAAGGCCGCTATCAAAGCAACCTGGGCTTCCATAACACCTCAGCGGTGCCACAGGCTGATTGCCTCCATGCCACGCCACAGTGATGCAGTAATTCGTGCAAAAGGAGCAAAGGAGCCCCGACCAAGTATTGAGTGCATACATTAACATACTTTTCAGAAGGTCGACATTTCTGTATTATAAATTCTTTATTCTAATATTCTGAGATACTGGATTTTTGATTTTCATGAGCTGTAAGCCGTAATCATCAAGATTTGTAATGAATCTAGAATGTATGAAAGTTTTTAATTAAATTACGGAATAAAATGAACTTTTCCAGAATATTCTAATTTTTTGAGATGCACCTGTAGTTGGAGAGAGAACACTGAAAGCTACTAATAACCACAGGTGTTGGATTAATGCTAGTATTTATAAGTGCTAAAAATACTCATCAAACAGCAACGTGCACAGGATACAGTCTTGGTATATAAAAATACACATTAATAATAACTTTAAAGTCAATTGAGAAACAGTCAGAAGCATGATAGTTTACTTCAAAAAGTAACCGACCTAAGAGAACACACTGAGATGACATGAGTAAGAAATCTTGAGAGGAACCAGACTCAGAAGGGAACCCATCCCCTTCTGGAGGATGGCGGGATTATAAATCATGGGTGGGTTTCCTGAAACGTTTGTAATGCCAAGTTGCTGGGGAGTACTCCTTTTATTTTGGCCAAATGTATTCGTTAAATATTGAGTGAATGTGGATTTTTCTCTCCATATATTTGCTACTGAAAGTTTCTCACCGAACAGCCCATAGCTGAAGACCATTTCTCATCAGGGCTCACAGTGTGGTTAAAAGGACAAATGTGCATATTAATAATGACAGCAAGCCAGAGAGGCTTAAGAGAACAACAGAGAGGGGAATATAACACATCTGCTTAAAGGGGAAGGTCAGGAGGATGAGGGGAAATGGTGTAGAAGATTGCATTTCCTGATCTTTGTAGACTTGGGAGTACAAAGATGTATTGGCTGGTCCTTTTGTTTTGTTTCTTTTCTTTTTCTTTTTCTTTTTTTTTTTTTAGATTATATTGGTTAATAAGCACACTACTATACAATGTTCATTAAAAATATAAATCCAAATGTGCTAAGACTAATTTGACAGTAGTGTCCCACAGATAATCTGTGCTCATTACAAAAATAATTCAGCATTTATTTAATGAATACAAAGTAACATTTTGCACTTTCTTTGTTTGCAAGATAGTTGGTGCTGATATTGAAGGTCTGTCATGCTATACCTCAAAAAACAACTTGCTTTGCAAGAATAGCTTTTAATGTTAACATTTATTTCCCTCAGAGTTTGCCTCCTATTTGTTTCTCTTTTCTTCTCTGCATGTCCTAAAATTGAGAATATGAGATAACTTGTTCTGTCTCTTCCAAACAAAAGTAATTTGGTTATGCTTACAGCTGCCTTCCACTATTAATAAATCCTGTCTGTCTGTGTCTATTTATGCAGTTTAAATAGCGTATTCTTGTGTATTAAATCTACCTCCACACTGTGAATTTATTGTTTGACTATGGTATCCAAGTGAGATTAATCAATGCAGCAGGAAAGTGAGTCTTGGGCATAAACTTTTTTGTTTTTAGGAATTTCAAGTCTTTAGGGCATCCAGGTGTGATTATCCACCGCAGCAGGAGGTTAGTCATAAGCAGGAGGTTAGTCATTGGCTCTGAGAAACAGGTGGAGCAGAGCAGGAATATAGCATCACTGGCACTGGCATTACAGTGAGCATCAGGAGTGCACATACAGCTCAGTACGAGAAAAATAAAAACATCATTAGATAGCCTCTCATCAAACAGCAGTTTAAAAGGCTGCAATTGCAGGCAGGAGCTTCAGTAGGTCTAGCTATTACAGTATAACTAAATGGAAGAGCCAGAAGATAACACAAGAATTAGTGCACCCTGGGACGTAAAGCATCATCCCAGTCCACTATAAATAATTGTCTCATGAGAGGGGGAAAATCCCAGTTTTCCATAGCTTTCTATGCCTGTGAACCTCCCAGATCTGCATATTTACCTAAGAGATAAGCTGTGTAACAAAATGTCTGAATAAACAAATAGATATAAATAAGTCAAATATAGACTAACCTAGCTTAAAGATTGAGACTGTGTCTGAGTCGTGAACACTAATTTGAAGCCTATTTCGTAATAGACCAAAAGTTCCCTCAGGTATTGTGGGACAAGACCATCAGTCAGTACTGTGGGGTAAGAGGCATCAGTAGTATTTATCAATGTGAAATTTATCAAGTAGTATGATCAATGTGAAATGTACTTGGAGTCAATACAGTATTGATAAAATAAAGGGTAGCTAAGCATCTTGCACTAAGCACACTAAATTAAGTCAAGGTTGGCCCATTTATCTATTTTTAATAGACGATGTCAGGCAAATCTGAAGTCATCTCGGTATGCTCTCTCAAGAGATGAATATTTCATCAAACATGTTGTGGTGGGTAGAACAAAGAATCTTTAGATGTCACTTACATCTCACTGGTTTCAGGCCCTCAACATCGAAACCACTAGATCTTAAACAGTTGAAACTTCACGTCAAAAAACATGCACCAGCACAAAACAATTAATACCCTGTCTGTATGCAGTAAATCACTAGGCCTCAGACTATCCTGCCCTGACCTGAAGTCTGTGGCTGTTTTTAAGCTGCTTGCATGGTGCCTTGTTAAATTAACTTGTTGAACCGCTCTGAGGTATGTTTTTGGGCAATGACCTGAGTTGGTCCAGTCAAGCGAATTATACCGAGCATAAAATGGTAATCTGACATGAGCTACACCTTTTACAGGAAACAAATGATATTAATAGTCACAACAATATCTTTTTGCCTGCATCATGGCCAAAAGAACATTGTTGTTTTATAACATGATTGGCCCACGCCATCTGATTTGGTTTTAAAAAGTTCAAAGGAGGCGAAGAAAAGGTCCACACAAAGGCATGCTGCTTGGGAGAACAAATTTCTTGGATCCGTACCTTTTGCCGCAGCCGGTTAGCGAGTCAAAACAAGACACTTTAGAGAGAAAGAGAGTGATCAGGTAGCGCTGTATGATAGACACAGCATTGTTCTGTCCCCTAACCCTAATAACTATAATGTTTTTAGTGCTAAAATGTGAATTGGGCCCAGAACTCCCAGCAAACAAAATCCACCACCAGAGAGAGGTCTGATCTTAATGTAGAACTCAAAACTTGCTCATAACCTGTGCTGTCTCTGCTCCTCTTGGCCTCCACATTGACAAGCCTGTAGAGGTATGAAAGGAAAACGAATGGAATAAAAAAAAAACCTAAAGGCAGAAAAAGAAGTCATTAAAAATTACTATGCAATCATTTTATACTATAAAAATATGGTCTGCATTTGTTTTTGATTATTCCCATTAGAAATTATGTGAAGCAAAACACAAAGTATGACTTGTTTTTCACAAATCATATTTTATTTTAGGGAGCCAAGAGTGATTGTGTGTGTACATGTGTGTGTTTGTGTGTGCCGATGTGAACAGGATGTGCTTGAGTGCCACTTCCTCTTCATATTCCTGTCACTGATGTACAGTAAGTGTGGCAAGCAGTCACGAAACAAAGATGGTAGGGTAGTGTTAGGATTGCAATACTCATTGATTTGCAAATGAGTGGGTCGTGACTGTAGTGTCAAGAGTGAAGGTCGGTAAGGGATGAATATTTGTCCTGAGTTTCTAGAGTGTTCCGTCTGTCTGGCAAAGGAGGAGCTGAAAAAGGTCTCGTGAGTGTCTGGAATAAACAGTCTAACATGTATAAACTCCGGAGAGGGAAGGCCAAACCCTGATAAAGATCTCGTGGTTAGGTTTGGATGGAGGTGGACTATATAAAGAATGGCCATTTCTCACATCAGGTCAGCGCATGGGTCATCACGGAGAAATGCAAACAAGCGCTGGCTGTTCAGGCTGCTTCAGAGTGCAGCACAGATGTGAATCCAGAGCCGGTAGTGTGTCGCATGCAAGATGACACAGGCCCGGATGCGCTCGTATTAAAAGCATTTTCCAAGCTGGGCCTTCATTCTGATGCTTTAGTTAAAGATAAGATCAGTTGATTATGTCATATTGTCTGGCTTACCATGTTGAATTACCAGGGCAGTCATAACATCATTTCTCAAAGATTAATTTTTGATTGTCAAAAGGCCAATGCTGTGTGATACCTACAGAGGTACAGTGGGGGAAAAAAGTATTTGATCCCCTGTTGATTTTGTACGTTTGCCCATTGACAAAGAAATGATCAGTCTATAATTTTAATGGTAGGTGTTTTTTAACAGTGAGAGACAGAATAACAACAAATAAATCCAGAAAAACGCATTTCAAAAAAGTTATAAATTGATTTGCATTTTAATGAGGGAAATAAGTATTTGACCCCTTCGACTTAGTACTTGGTGGCAAAACCCTTGTTGGCAATCACAGAGGTCAGACGTTTCTTGTAGTTGACCACCAGGTTTGCACACATCTCAGGAGGGATTTTGTCCCACTCCTCTTTGCAGATCCTCTCCAAGTCATTAAGGTCTTGAGGCTGACATTTGGCAACTCGAACCTTCAGCTCCCTCCACAGATTTTCTATGGGTTTAAGGTCTAGAGACTGACTAGGCCACTCCAGGACCTTAATGTGCTTCTTCTTGAGCCACTTCTTTGTTGCCTTGGCTGTGTGTCTTGGGTCATTGTCATGCTGGAATACCCATCCACGACCCATTTTCAATGCCCTGGCTGAGGGAAGGAGGTTCTCACCCAAGATTTGATGGTACATGGCCCCGTCCATTGTGCCTTTGATGCGGTGCAGTTGTCCTGTCCCCTTATCAGAAAAACACCCCCAAAGCATAATGTTCCCACCTCCATGTTTGATGGTGGGGATGGTGTTCTTGGGGTCATAGGCAGCATTCCTCCTCCTCCAAACACGGCGAGTTGACTTGATGCCAAAGAGCTCGATTTTGGTCTCATCTGACCACGACACTTTCACCCAGTTCTCCTCTGAATCATTCAGGCAAACTTCAGACAGGCCTGTACATGTGCTTTCTTGAGCAGGGGATTCCTTGCGCTGCAGGATTTCAGTCCTTCACGGCATAGTGTGTTACCAATTGTTTTCTTTGTGACTGTGGTCCCAGCTGCCTTGAGATCATTAACAAGATCCTCCCGTGTAGTTCTGGGCTGATTCCTCACCGTTCTCATGATCATTGAAACTCCATGAGGTGAGATCTTGCATGGAGCCCCAGACCGAGGGAGACTGACAGTTTCTTCCATTTGCGAATAATCACACCAACTGTTGTTACCTTCTCACCAAGCTGCTTGGCGATGGTGAGAATCTTGTCCCTGCACCCTACAATCTTGTCCCTGACATCCTTGGACAGCTCTTTGGTCTTGGCCATGGTGGAGAGTTTGGAATCTGATTGATTGATTGCTTCTGTGGACAGGTGTCTTTTATACAGGTAACGAGCTGAGATTAGGAGCACTCCCTTTAAGAGAGTGCTCCTAATCTCAGCTCGTTACCTGAGTAAGAGACACCTGGGAGCCAGAAATCTTGCTGATTGATAGGGGGTCAAATACTTATTTCACTCATTAAAATGCAAATCAATTTATAACTTTTTTGAAATGCGTTTTTCTGGATTTTTTTGTTGTTATTCTGTCTCTCACTGTTAAAATACACCTACCATTAAAATTATAGACTGATCATTTCCTTGTCAGTGGGCAAACGTACAAAATCAGCAGGGGATCAAATACTTTTTTCCCCCACTGTATACTTACATATCCCAACATCATTACAAAGAGACTATACATGATAGCCACACATTTACACAAGCAACTGTAAGAGCAATAGGCAAAAAAGTGTGTAGTGACAACAGAAAATAAACATGACATAAGTTGCACAGCAACTGATTTATTGAAGCTAGGAAACAGTATGCCTTTCATTAGTGTGATTGGCTCATCCTGTTTCTTTCCTTTAGTCCGGAGTGTGGATTTAAGGGAGGCTACAATGAGCCTGGAGATCTTGACTCATATCAGCTTTCCTTGGTGCTGTTTGAAACCTGATCAAAGGTTTGATGTGAGGTCTGTAGCACAAGGCCATCCCTGCTTTTTTGAGCTGTTGTGAAGTCTGACTTTGAGTTTTCTATTCACTGTTTTTTTTTCTCTTTATGGCGTCAAATGAAAATTTCAAATAATGCTGACCTTTGATGAGGAACACAATCTGTAATCCTTATATTTGTCAGTGACAAATTCTATTAATATTGCAACTGTTCCACCATGGAAGCTGTTTGGAAACAATTAAACACCAGAAATCCAGAAGAAACACAGTGCAAATATGTATTTAATAAAGAATCATTGCTTTTGTAGGGTCATTTTTTCCATCCTCATTTCCATTGCAGACTAAACTGTTTCATCAATAAGGAGCATCCATAAAGATTTATTATAGTCTATGAATATATTTACTCTTACTGTATTGAACCAGCTTTTTTTTTTTTTTTACCCTTTAAGCACTGACTCAGAGGAAAACCCAGATGTCTTCCAGCCTGCAAAGTGATTGGAATGGAAACAGGATGCTGTGTTTTACTCACTAGTGAATCTTGCACTTCTCGGGGGCCATTGTTGAAAAGTGGCGTAATGGTGAACAGACGAGCAATAGACTAAGCACAATTAGGGGCACATTCCAGCTGTTTCTATAAATACTCACGACGTTTCCTCCCCCCGTCTGTCATTCTCGTTAAAACAGTGGAAAATCGGCCTGCTGTCAAGACTCAGAGACCCATTACCCCGAGGCAATTTTAACAGTGGAGTTTCAAATGCTATAGTACCTAGTGTGTAAAGGGCCACAAATGCAGCTTACTGGACCACTTAAGTTGTTCAGATCAGAAGTGTGAAATCCTGGATAAGCAGATTACTTGTGTGAAGGAGTGCAGACCTCAGGACCCACTGTCCTTAAAGCTCATAACAAACCATCTGTAAAAGGGTCATAATTCTTCTGCTTTGATAATGCACAATAATTGAATTATTTATGCAGCATGTCTCATTAGAATAAACAAAGTGTGATAATTTTGTTTCATTTCAGTTTGACTTTAGACAGCCTGCCTTAATTAATTCCTCCCTGAGGCCTAACAACTATTTATTTCCACTGTTATGGTGGTAATAAAAACCTAGCACTGATTGAAACTTTTAATCTAGTATGACCAGGATTGTTTAGTGAAGGATGTGTAGCCATTAGCGAGGTGCTACAGCAGCTGCTGTGTTTTCTCACACACGCATGCTTGTGCACACACTTACACACAAGTGAAAGACTTTCAGTAAAATGTGGAAAATATGCCCTACTACTACTATGACTACTACTAAGTGACTTGCAGCGCTTGTTGAAACACCATCTGTTTCAATTACAAGAATGGTGACATGTATTTTAGATGTAGGTGTGATGCTTTACAGGTGCCCACCTGATTTAAAATAACCAATGAAACATTTTAACCCCTTAAAGCCTTAGGACGGGACTTAATTCCTCACTCTCATACCCTTCCTATTAGCAGTTGGCAACCCTTTTGGGGAGAAAGTAGTGCATGCTCAAAAAAAGTCACAGACATGCTTTACATGAAGAAGGAAGATTTTGTGAAGATACACAGAATAGAATACAATACAATAGAGTTTTATCAAAATAGAAAATAGTAAATCATAACTTATTTCTTACAATAAGAAGTCATCACAAACAAACTATTTAAATATTTACAGAATGCTATAAAATCCAGGACAAAAAGTGATGAAAAACATGAAAGAAATTAAATAACTCACTTTTATTATATGTATATATGGCGAGTTTAATGCAAGGAACAAGGAAGTGCATGGTTGGGACAAACAATGGTGAGCAGCGATTGGCCATTGGGAACAATGGTGAATAGTGATTAGTCATTGGAAGACAGTGGTGATCAGAGATTGGTCATTGGGGACAATGGTGATCAGAGATTGGTCGTTGGGAGGCACTGGTGATCAGCGATTGGTCGTTGGGAACAATAGTGATCTGTGATTGGTCGTTGGGAACAATAGTGATCAGTGATTGTCTGAAACATTGGTTCATGCAGGGACAACCCAGTCAGGCTTTACACACTGGTGGTGAGTTGAGTGAAACTGCTCTCAAGAACAACCAGCAGCTGGAGAGCTGTAACTTCTGCTCAAAAAGTTAATAGATTTGTCACTAGTCCCTTTTTTAAAAATAAATTCGTGAATATGGTCTAAAAAGGCACCAAATCTAGTGACAAAATCACTCATTTAGAAACACTGCGTATTAGTCTCATAGTGGTTACTATATAATTCATTGTATTTATTGAATAAGCTGGGGCTGTATCTTTTACGTTTACAGCATGTAGCAGACACCATCCAGTAGAAGTGTTTGTCGGACATTAAACGGTTAAATCTGGAGACCAGACGGTTTTGATTTTTTTTTCTTTGTGTCAATAGTGAAAAGAAGGATCCATTCTGAGAAGAGAATGGAAGAACTATTCCCAAATTTGTCAGCACTGTGGCATATGAAGCTGTGAGATCCAGGGTGTTATTAAAGGTTTATTCTGTCCAAGCCACTGGAAAAAACACCTCATATGACTTCAGACGCTGAGCTAAACAAGATGCTGAATTGAGCACAAGAAGGCCCAATTGATCTTTGCCCAGGTCTACATCAGTGGTCACCAACCATATTCCTAGACATTTACCTTCCTGCAGAATTCAGATCCGGCACAAATCTAACACAACTGATTCAACTAATTAAACAGACTGATGTGAATAGGATGTATTCAGTCAGGGTTGGAAGTGAAGTCTACAGGATGAAAGATCATGAGGAGCAGGGTTGGTGACTGCTGATCTACACAAATCAAAATCATCATGGTAGAATAATAATGTATTGGTGTCTTCTCCTGGAGGTCTTGAACTTTATGATATTTGAATGAATCATGAAATTATAGGATTACAGAGTCATTTTATGAGTGTGACCAGCAAGTTTTACATTTCTCTTGTTTGTTGTCAAACCTTGATATAATTTATATGATTTTACAAAAATGAAATTTATGAAAATGGAAGCTAGCATGTTGTTATCATGAGAATGTGAATAATTCAGTAAGAGAGAAAGAGAGTCTGAGTGTGAATCTACTCCTGAGTCACTGCATCTCAGAAAACGAAGCCGGAATGTTGGTCCATTTACTTTTTCTGAGCATATTATGGCTCTTTCTGACAAGCCAAAGGTGATGACAGAACTTTGCCAAGTTGTGACGGCATCTTTGCAGGTGTGTATGCAGAGATAAAACTCAGTCTTGATCTTGAAATCCCAACAAATTTGCATCATCCCCTAGGCAAAGGAATTAAAGGGTTCAAAGGGTCATCATCTGGAAATAGAACTTCAATCACCTTGATTATGCAGAAAATGGGTTCTTTTCTGAGGCGACTGCAGCTGTGCAGGCAGGAGAGGTTGTCTTCTCCAAGCACAGTCAGCCTTCCTATATCACTTTAAACCTAAGCCTTATACTGGGTCAGACAACTTTCATGCCCTTGGTTTTGCAGAATTTGAAAACATTAGATCCCTTTGCAACCTTTAAATATCTAAAGCAGGGGTATGAAACATATGGCCCATGGGCCCCTTACCTATAATGAATTCGAGAACCCTATCTAAAGGAAGGCCTGTTTAATGCTTTAAAATTCCTGGACTGTAGTTACCAAATAATTCTCTGGAAGTTAAAGGTTAATGTGCTCTCCTTCAGTTTGTGTTGTGGAACATCGGTGAGTGAAATACCAGAACTAATTGAAAACATAGACACATTTTTAGGTACAAATTTACAAAAACATATTCTTGAGTTTAGCTTTTCCCCAGTGTTCGGATAGTGTTAGACAGATCTGTACACTTCGGCAGGCCCAGTTAATGAGAAAGGAAAATATTACGTGATGCATTGTGATTCGTGAGGCAGGACAGAGCACTTGCGGTCAGACGTGTTTTCTTGTAGTTACAGAAGCTCGAGTAGCGTGTGCCTCACTGATGATTCATGTTTTCACTGTTTCAGATTTGATTTCACTGTTTTGTTTGTGTGTTTTGTTGATGCTGCTATTGCCTCTTTTTTTTATACTTTCTTTCATTCTTTTTGAGTCCACCAGAAACTGTGGTTCGTAAATGACGAAACTCTGCAGTAGGTCCTTTCCGGAACAGGGTTAAAAGACTCGGCCAATAGGTCCTTGAGTTTCCACCGCATAACAACAATGTTTGAATTCGCCTAATCGGGGGTATTTAGGCTAAGTAAACTATTGCTCTTTGGGATTTCATCTGAAGCCATGGCCCAGTCATGCTGGCCTCTTATTCAAACCATTTGTGTGCGGTCGGGAGTCTGGGGCGGGCGGCTGGAAGAGGAATGGAAAGATGAAGGGGGGGATCAGATAACCCTGGGAGAAAAGTCTGAGATGCACACAGAGTGAGAGCTCTTGGCAGCCAGCAACAAACCACACGCAGCTTGCGTGATTGTGGCTCCTTTCAGGACATGTGTTCCCCTCTTGCTTACCCCCAGACACGCAGAAGCACCTGCACGCACTGCCACCTGACCTTGATGACCTTTGCACTCTGAGGGGAGAGAGAAAATGATTACAACCAACAGTAGAAAATAGGTCTGCATTTGACCAGGTTTTGTTTTTAATATAGCTCAAAGTTTCTGTCATAGCTCTCAGTATTACTGTCAACCAGATGAACGCATCAAGAAGAGGTCCTTCATTAAGGATGCTTACTAATTAACTTTATCTACCAATCAAGATATAATGAAGCATGTTACATATTATGAATTGCATCCTTTTGACATTTTTTCTCCAGTTTTCCTCCACTAAAGCCAAAAAAAGATCAGAATGTGAGCTCGCGGGAGCCAAAATCCAGATCATGCCAACAGGTTTTTAATGGCACAGGTTTATAATGAAACACTCCTGTAGCCCTTCTTCCAGAGCAATGACGTTATTCACTGGACACATGCACGTATTAAAAACACACGCTATTCATAACACGTGGGACTAACAACGATGGCAAGAGAGGCCTTTCATAAGCTGAAGAAAGTCTTATGAAACATGCTAGTACTCTGCGGAGGTTAGCCTTGTAGCTCAGCGTACGCCTCTACAGAAAGGGCTAAAGCGGATGCATTGAGGTCACTGAATTCAGTCAGGCTGACACTTGTGGACTGGAGGCGGTCTTAATGAAGCGGCCATGATTTGTGGGTTGTGGCCATTGGAGCTTCATTGCCACTCGCACTCTGGCTGTCAGCCATGTGAAACCTGGAGATGAAATACAGCTTCCTGTGCTGCACTCAAAAAGCCGGCACAGGCCATTACTTACGGGTTCTAAGTGAATGTTGAGCAGCTCGCCGGGACTGAGAGATGACGGCTGTTGAACTTCATGACTTTATATGGTGAACAGCTCTGGGAATAACTAACACTGTACCTTTCTGTGGTCATATTTATAGATGAAACTGTGTGTGATGGATTGTTGAAATAATAAGAAGACACAATCTCACAGACTTTTCATATGACACCCCCCCCCCCAACCCATAGAGTCAATCATTCTTCCAAACATGCATTGTGTTTACATAGCCCAGTGCTAAAGGTTGTATTCCCTTACTTCGGAATGATGAAACCAACAAGAAGCTTTTATTTGTCACATATACATTACAGCACAGTGAAATTCTTTTTTCACATATCCCAGCTTGTTGGGGTCAGAGCACAGGGTTAGCCATGATACAGGGCCTTGCCCAAGGGTCCAACAGCAGCACGTTGGCACGTGTTGGGGCTTGAACTCCTGACCTTCAGTTCAGTAACCCAAAGCCTTAACCTTTGCGTCACCACTGGCCTAACATAACAGATAACATAGATAACATAAGATAGATTTCATCTATGTTCTTATCACAATCAACAAAATGCTCTAGAAGTGTATGTTAAGATTTCTGAATTTAATTATAATTGTGTTCTTTTATGCCACTTGCCTCTAAGGAATGTTTCAGGTCCTCTGCTGGTTGTTTTCTTTTTTTATATTATTATATTTATATAATTTCTCTGGCAGTTTTATTCCGTTATTATTCAACCATTCTTTGGTTTTGTCTTTGTGTCTGTGTTTCTTCCATTTCTGAATGATGGTTTTTACTGTTGGTGACAGTCTCCCTAAACACTTTAATAACTTTTCATCCCTCTCTCAAGCTCTGTGGCCAATATTTTCTGTTTTCGACTTTTTTATGGCTGTTTTTCTGATTCCAATGAATTCCTCACAGCAAACTGCTTAAGGATAAAGGTGTTCAGTCAGAAGAACTGCAGCATTGATTTGCAGTAATGGTTCCTTCTAAAGGGACAAGTGGATCCATACCAGTAAAATAAATATATGTCCCTACAGCATAACAGAGCATGGCATTTATTTGTCACCTGTGTGTGTGTGTGTGTGTGTGTGTGTGTGTGTGTGTGTGTGTGTGTGTGTGTGTGTGTGTGTGTGTGTGTTATACGTACCGTTTCCTCTTTGTGCTTCCCAAAAGCCCTATTTAAAAAAATACAGTGTATAGTTAATATTATAGTGTAGGCACAGTAGTAGATTTTTACACTTAAAACCTCCAACTGTGTATTTCTATCTCCTCCACTTCCATCACTGAGCCTGCTCATCTGGGTTAAACTCATCAGGGTTTAAAATGTTCCCATGTGAGAGCAGTGTGAGGCTGTCGGCTTCAGTTAATCTAGTCTCGGCCAACATCTTTGAACTGGTCCAGCAGCTCAGACTATTTGATCATTTCCTTCCTTTTGCGTGTGGGTGTGTGTACATGTCTGTGTGTATGTAGGCATGTGCAGGGGTACATACAAATGTCCATGTGTGTTAGACTGCAGGTTTGGAGACCTCACACACACGCACAGTGGACAGTTAGACATACTGACATTACAGCAAACTTCCATCCATCCATTTTCCATACCACTTACCCAACACAGGGTCGCGGGGGGTGGGGGGGCTGGAGCCTATCCCAGGGAACTCGGGGCACAAGGCGGGGGACACGCTGGGTGTGGTACCAACCCATTACAGGGCATAATCACATACCCATTCACACACTATGGACAATTTTGGAAATGTCCCCAGAGGTGTGAGGCAAATGTGCTAACCACTAAGCCACCGTGCCCCAATTACGGCAAACTTAATATGCTAAATAAACTTCTTTTAGAACCGTGAAACTCTATAAGGTGAGGCATGTTAGAAATAAATTTCCATGAACTGGATAGATAGAAAAAAGTCCAGTCAACGTTTTTGTCCAATCTTCAACTGTCCAGTTTTGTTGAAACGTTAACCATAAGTGGAACCGGGTGTGGTCTGCTGTAGTTGTAGCCCATCCACCTCAAGCTTTGGTGTGTTGTGCATTCTGAGATGCTTTTCAGCTCATCGTGTTTGTAAAGAGTAATTATTTGAGTTACCGTAGCCTTCCTGTCAGCTCAGACCAGTCGGGGCATTCTCCTGTGCCCTCTCTCATAAGCAAGCTGTTTCTGCCTGCAGAAGGTTTTTTTTTTTCTTTCACCATTCTGTGTAAACTCTACAGATTGTTGTGTGTGAAAATCCCAGAAGATCAGCAGTTTCTGAAATTCTCAAACCAGCCTGTCTGATGCCAACAACCATGCCATGGTCAGAGTCACTGACATCACATTTTCCCTTATTCTGATGTGAACATTAACTGAAGCTCTTGACCTGTATCTGCATGATTATATGCATTGCACTGATTCCATTTCATTGGCTGATTGGATAGTTGAAAGGATGAGCAGGTGTTCGGGTGTTCCTAATAAAGTGGATTGTTCTATTCAATTCTATATTCTAGATTAGTCTATAAACTTTCACTGTAGCTTTGTGAGATGGACAGTGATATGGATTATGGTAAATGGTTTTTAGAGACATGGTCACAAATGTATGACTTAGGTGTATAACAGGCGGTATCGTTATGACCTTATAATAATAATAGCTCCAGGGTCCCCAATTCAATTCTGTCTTTGGGTTACTACCTGTGTTGAGTGCCACATGTTCTCCCCATGTCCGCATGCATTTACTATGGGTTCTCTGGTTTCCTCCCACATTCCAAACACATGCAGGTACATTTACGGCATTTGGCAGGCACCCTTATCTCATTTATACATCTGAGCAGTTGAGGGTTAAGGGCCCAATGTAGTACTGGGGCTTGAACTCATAACCTTCTGATCAGTAGCCCAATGTCTTACCAATGTCCACTGAGCTACCACTGCGCTTGCAGGTAGATGCCATGCAGATAGGTGGATTGGCCATGCTAAAGGTGTGAATGCATGTGTGCCCAGTGCCCTGTGATGGACCGATGTCCCATTCTGGGTGTATTCCCGCTTTACACTGTTCCTGGGATAGGCTGTGAATCCACCGTGACCCTGACCAGGATAAATTGCTTACTGAAGATGAACGAATGAATGAAAATGAATAATAAAAATGCATCTGTGTTTGAGGCACTGAGTAGGGAAGCTTGTTGACCAATCAGGCCATGCTGATATGATATCCATATCCTGCCACAATTTTTGTTGCACAGAATAGAAAATCAGAAGGAAATTGGCGGTCCAAGTTCAGATGTTACCGCAGTTTTTTTGTCACTGAGCCTACTGGAAAGCAGCAACATCTCAGTTCTGAATGAGGAGTGTGTGTTCAGAAAAAGGGCTGAGTGATACGAGATGCTAAGAAAACCGATGGAACCGTTTTCCTTTGCTTCTTCATTTCTTTCTCTGTGAATGATGTGTCCTTTGTTTGACTCCAGAGGCCATATCACGCACAGCTCTCAGCGAGCCACCAACAGTCTGGGAAATCATTACGGATGGAGACGTCTTTGGCCTCTCTCCCTCTCTCTCACACGTAGATTTTTCAGCTTTTAACCAAAAAGCAGCGCCTGAAAGTAATCTTTCCCACACTATGATTGTAATTCCATTCTGTCCGCCGCTGCACATTTCAGTTTAGTACACCTGGTTTGGTCTTTATAGTTACATCATACCACCCAGTGAGGAGCAAGACACAAAAGCAAAACCCAGTATTTACCCAGAATTATGAATTATCCGGGATGTTTATGTCATCAGTGGGGCTAAGTTCGGCCGGGTAGTACACTTTGATCGTACACTCTATAAGCATCAGTGCACTGATTGACCTTAGGGACGTGTGTTTGTCAGGTCAGTGCTGCCTTCTGCTGGTGCAGTGAGAAATCTGCAGGGTCACAGGGTTCAAACAGAGAACTTTCAGATTCTTCAACTTCTCTTTGCTCTGTGTATTCTGTTCTTTAAACTAATTCTCTGATATTTTCACTCATCATCATTCTGTCATGTTGTCATCATTGAGCTCATTGTTAGTGGATTTTAGACCAACTCATAAATTTTTAAGGATGGAAAAGAGCAGCTAGTTAAAATGAAATTCAGTGGAACTATTGGATTTTGATTCGGACTTATGTGATAATAAATCTCCAGCTTTATGTTTATGACTCATTTTTTGTTTTTATTACTTTTTACTTCTTACTTAGTGTACATGTACTGCTTCCTATTTATCTAATCTAATACAAACATCACTGCATACCTGCACTTTAATATTACAGCGTCATTTCATATGCAATACTATTGTGCTCCTACAGCTTGATCTTGCTGCTACAGTTTTTTTTTTTTCTCCATATGTATTTCTGCACAGATTGCATAATAGAGTAGAGTCAACAGTTTACAGATAGTTGTTTGCACTGGTTTCTTTCATACCGTACTGTTCCCTTGTCCTGTCTAGTTAACGTGCACTGTCCTGTGAATTTATCATCTTGTCTATTATTGCATATTCTAGACTTTATTGCACTTTGTTTAGTCCTGTTTTATTGTAGGACAATAAACCCACTTGACTAGACTGACATTTTGAATTGTTTTCTTGTTTTGTGTGTGTGTGTGTGTGTGTGTGTGTGTGTGTGTGTGCGTGCGTGCGTGCGTGCGTGCGTGCATGCAAACTTTTGCACTCAAATGAACAGCATATGTATGTATGTATGTATTTTTTTTTGTTTGTTTTTTTGTTTTTTTTTGTGAGTGAAATGTTAAAATCTTCGTAATATCTGTGTGATCGGTTTTGCTATTGTTATCCACCACCTGTGCTGTTGACTGTGGACGTGCACACAGTCTTTTTATATATACCAAAAATTAATCATTTTGTGCATTTCCTGTACAATATCTATTTAAATACTTCCCATCGCTCTGCACAGGTCCTGTCTGTAATATACTGCAGAATCTACACAGATACGGATACGCGAATAGACTCAGCTGCTCCATCTTTCCGGATAGTCTGAGATATAAAAAGAAGCCTTTAAATGTAGCGTGTGTGTGTGTGTGTGTGTGTGTGTGTGTGTGTGTGTGTGTGTGTGTGTGTGTGTGTGTGCGTGCGTGCGTGCGTGTGTGTGTGTCCTTGGCTGTATAAATATAATGGAAATGTGTGACTCACACAAGAGGAGTGCCAGATGACTGGGAAGAGGGGTTACACGAGGTCAAAGGTTAAGTCCGCAGGAGTCAAAACCAAGCAGGCAAACCGAAACATGACTGAAAATATGGACACATGCACTAGAAAAAAAAAAAAAAAAAAATCAGTCATATCTTTTTAACCCTTTTAATCAGAAATCTAAATGTCATTTTCATGAAAGCGCTAGCATAATTTACTGGAAATATTTTTTCTTGTTCATGGCCATTTACTATTTTCACGATCAGAAACAAACATGCTGGTGCAAAACAACATTCGAAATCCTCTGGCACAGTGGAACTAACTAAAAAAAGTGTGCATGATTTCCTGCTTTCCTGACTTAAAGTCTTAAACGCCCTGCCATTATACATCCTGTTTTGTTATCTTGATGTATTTGTTCCTGTTTTGCTGTCAGATTGGTTTGTTTGTTTGTTTATTTATTTATTTTTTTTGCATCTGATTTGTTGATGTGCACATGTGCATAATATTTTCCCTCACTTATCCTATCTATCTATCTATCTATCTATCTATCTAGTTATCTATTTATTTTGCCCTTTTTTCTCTCCCTCTCTTAGTGGTGGCTTTAATAGTCTATAGAAATATAACTTTATATATAGTTAACAAAATCTTTATTGTCCTCTGTGGGGTTTTTTTTTCTTTTCTTTTCTTTTCTTTTCTTTTCTTTTCTTTCTTTTCTTCTCTTCTCTTTTCGTTTTGTAATTAATGTCCCATCCTACTTTCTACTACACTGTTTTATGTCACCCCACTTCAATATGAATAGGTTTAGAAAAAAAAAAGCTTTAATCTAGAACACATACAATTTCTTTGATTGTCCATCTTAGGGAGCCCTTAAAGGTTCTATGTATAACCCCAAAATAGTATTTTTCTCAACGTTGTTCTTAAAATGTAAGTTGGGGTGGTGGTAGCTCAGTGGTTAAGAAGTTAGGCTACTGATTAAAAGGTCATGAGTTCAAATCCCAACACCGTCAAGCTGCCACTGTTGGGCAAGGCCCTCAACTGTTCTGCGAGCGCTGCAGCAAAAATGGCTGCTCACTGCTCCGGGTGTGTTCATGGTTTGTTGTGTGTGTTCACAACTCCTAGTGTGTGTGCACTAACTTGGATGGGTTAAATACAGAGGACAAATTCCAAGTATGGGCTACCATACATTGGCCTTCACATGTCATTCAAAATTGTTGTGGTGCATGTATTTTAATTATATTGTGGTGGTGTGTTTATTTTATGTTTTAAATTTCTAATATAACCTGGCTTCACTCTTAGAAAAAAAAAAAGGGTTCATCTAAATCCCCTATAGTTTCTTTGATTCTCCAGCTTGTGAAGCAAATACACAACAGATATTTCCTTATCACATAGGGTTCCAAGTTCGGCCTTTTAAGAAATTAAACTACTAAATGCAAACCAGAAAGCTGATATGTCATTATGCACAAATTACATACATCATATTATTAATAAAATCTAACAAAGCAAATATCAATTTTTAAAAAAAATTCTTGCAGAATTAGTAGATATAACCTGACAGAGCTTCTCTGACCAGGTGGTATAATGTGTTATGAACATTACTTATTATGCAGTATGTGCATTAATTGTAATGCCTTTCCAGAAATACATAAACCAGTTTGTACAGTTTCTAATGAGTGTATTATGATATATTATGAATATAATCATAGGGCATCAGTGCCTTCATAACAGTGTTTCTTATTTAAAAAGTTACATAACCCTGTTATGTAACCCTGTTGTGTGTGTATATGTGTGTGTGTGTGTGTGTGTGTGTGTGTGTGTGTGTGTGTGTGTGTGTGTGCGCGCACATGCATGCTTGTACTCCACTAAGTCCCTGACAATAAATAAAACTTGCTAAGACTTTCTATGAAGCCATATGAGTAATGACCTACATTTATAATATCTTATAATATACAGCTTATGTGTAATGCTAATAATGGAGTTTTCCTACAATAATATATTGATTTGAATCAGTAGTGTTCACCATTCTCCACTAGAGGGCAGCATCAAATTTTAAGATCTTAAATGAAGGCAAAAACGAACAATTGGATATTAGTACTACCTTATAAATGACTGCATTTCCATTTAATCAACACTTTACTGTGTATTACACATTTACAACTTATGGAAATGGTATAATAATAATAATAATAATAATAATAATAATAATAATAATAATAATAATAATAAAAAGCTTTTAAAAAAGTCTAGCAACAATTAGCAGGCAGGTTGCAGTATGTAAGGAATAAAACACTTGGAAGTGTCAACAAAGTTGGTTATTTTCCACATCCCAAAGTGTTGTATTCCTCCTATATGACAGTGATTTGCCAAAGCTAACACATTGTACATTTTATCCGTTTATGCTGTGAAATGTCCACAGAACAAGTTAGTTCCGGTTATCACTTATGTTACAGCAGCTATAAACAGTTATTCCCTAACCAGTCTCTCTTTATTTCTGTCTTGACATAAAAATGCAGCTTGTCACGATGCTGAGAAACCCCAAAGTGCAAATACCTCCATCCCAAAGACTTTACAAAGAGCTCACACAGGATATTTATTCCAGATTTGCTGAATAAAAGTCAGCTCACAGAAAATGTCACAATATCAACAGTTACACATGTCTTTTTAATGTTTATGTGGAGCGTCCACAGCACAATTCCCTGTGAATTCGCTGTCACTATGTATTAGAATGACCCTGTGTCTGGAGGTTGAATCGTTTGAATCCTGATAATGCCACAGGTATCCCTGTTCAGGAGCCAAGGGAGCAAAATTGGCCATGGTCTTCAGGTGGGAGGGGCATACTCTCTCCCCAGTCAATCACAGTAACACTTAAGTGTGTGAGCTCATGTATATAGAAGAGGGCAGATTCCTCTGAATGTGTTACGTTGCCCTGTAATGCAGCAGTTCAAAAAGATGCAGTTGGCTGACTTCAGATGTCTCAGAGGAAAGGTGTGTTAGCCTTCACCTACCAAGTTGGTAGGTGACATATGATAAGGGGAGAGCTAAACAGCCTAAACTGGAGAGAAAAATGGGGGGAAATGAGTGGGGAAAAAACAGTCCTAAATCTCTTGTTGTATATGAAATATACAGTATTACTTATTACATATACTTACATATACTTATACTTGTATCAGGCCATGTATATATTTTCATGTGTGTAAAGCCGACACGAAGATCAAGCATGGGAGGAGACTTTTACAGCTTGATGATGGTGTGCGTGTGCGATCTCAGATTAGCTTGATTTCTTGGACTCTTCAGCACACAGAAAGGACGATGTCAAACACCTGATCTGTGTGTGAACTGTTGTGACACCTGCAGGGTTTGTGGATTGGCAGAAACAATGAACGACTCACAGCAGATTCACTTCTCTTTGAACAGGAGAGCTGAGTCAGCGATCATCGCTTCAGTATTCGCTCTTATCTTTGTGCTCGGCACAGTGGGAAATTGCCTGGTCCTCGCTGTCCTGCTTCGCAATGGCCAGATGAATGGCAAGACAACGAACATGTTCATCCTGAACCTGGGTCTCGCTGATCTCTGCTTCATCTTGTTTTGCGTTCCACTCCAGGCCACCATCTACTCCATGGACGAGTGGGTGTTTGGAGCATTCGTGTGTAAAGTGGTGCACTTTATTATCTATCTGACCATGTATGCCAGCATCTTCACTCTTACTGCTGTCTCTCTGGACAGGTAAGTCCTCAACTCTTTACATACAGTAAACAAATGTAAAAAATAAAAAAATTAAAAAAAGACTTTCGAGACAGAAATTACACTATGAGACCATATCAGGTATGTGTACTACAGGTAAAATTACATTATCTAATATAAATATGTCAGAAAAGCAGTTGTGTCAATATGTAAAGCATAGAGGACTTAATAAATGCTAACTAAGCCGATAGTAAGCGGAGACACTTAAACTGCGTGAAAAAAATATACTTATATACAGTTCAAATGTTTGCATCCCCTGTGGTGGCTTGGAGAAAAAAGAAAAATGAAAAGTGGGTGAATACACAATAAGGCAGCAATCCAACTAACCAAAACATAAAGCAAACCAGCAATAGTTTGAAAAGAATATATGTAAATATCTTAAGATACACTGTCCATTTTTGTTTCTTGTTTCTAATGAAGAAACATTTGTGAAACATAACACATTAAATGTCTTGTTGGTATAAATTTAATTTTCTCTTAAATGTTTTTGAGTATGCAAACTTTTGCATGCTCTTGTATTTTTTAATAATGTATTATTAAATAATATGCATCAACAATAAAAATATATTTGACGAACAACAGTAAAATGGGTTTTGACAAATCAAGCAATAAAAATAGCTCTGATAGTTTTGTTTCAGGAGCACTCCTTATTTCTTATTTGAAAAGAATTAGGTTGCAGTAATATGAATTATGTATTCATTATTACATAATAATAAACAGATTCTGAAAGCAAAGGTTCACATACTTTTGCCACACACAGATATGTAATATTGGATCATTTTCCTCAATAAATAAATGATCAAGTGTAATATTTTTGTTTCATTTGTTTAATTGGGTTTTCATTATCTACTTTGAGGACTTGTGTGAAAATCTGATGATTTAGGTCATATTTATGCAGAAATGTAGAAAATTCTAAAGGGTTCACAAACTTTCAAGCACCACTGTACAGTGAATTCTTATCTGTGTAAAATGTTACCACTTTCTCTGGGTCTGAGTGTGTACACTGATTTAGGACTCAAAATTTTCAGTTTAAAAGTTATTTTATTTTATTGATAATATACAAAGCTAATATTTTGGTGGGCGCACAGACACTCATGTACATGGTGAAATAATAAATAAATAAACTAGATGTATGAGAAAATAATCTTCAAATTTTCATTATAAAAGCAAAAAATATTATCTGTGAGTACCATTAATTATTGCTATTTAGTCGCAGTGTGATGGATGTGAAAAAGTGAGAGCAGTCACGGTTGTTACTGTTACAAATTATTTTACTCTGCCATATGACTTAAAATGATATTTCGATCTTTTCCTTCCAGATATTTAGCCATTTGCTACCCCCTTCATGCTAGAGAACTGCGAACCCCACATAACACTCTCGCCTCCATCGGAGTGGTGTGGATTCTCTCGCTGGTGTTCTCCAGTCCCTACTTTAGCTACTACCAGCAGATGGATCTAAATGGCACCACTGTGTGCATCCCTGCCTGGGACATCCAGAACCGCAGAGCCATGGACATTTGTACTTTTGTATTTGGTTACCTAATTCCCGTCTTGGTCTTGGGTCTCACATACGCCAGGACCATCCGCTACCTGTGGACCAGCGTAGACCCCATGCAGGAAGCATGTGAGAGTCGCCTCGCCAAGCGCAGGGTGACCAAGATGATTGTGATTGTTGCAGTTCTGTTTTGCCTTTGCTGGCTGCCACACCACCTCATCATCATGTGCATGTGGTTCGGCCATTTTCCTCTCAACCATGCCACCTATGTGCTACGCATTCTTTCACATCTAGTGGCTTACACCAACTCCTGCCTCAACCCCATTGTGTACGCTCTGGTGTCCAAGCACTTCCGCAAAGGTTTCCGAAAGGTGTTTGGATGCGTGGCACAGAAACGGTTGGCAAATCAGGTGAACATGGCTCTGCAGGCACAGACAGTGAGCCTGGTTGAGGTTGGATCAAGCGATGGGTCCAATCACAGTGACGGATCGGCTAGGGTTCGATTCTTGAGCAAGAGCCATGAGAAGACAACGCTGAGTACCTTCATGACCTTCAAGGTTACTTAATCTTGGCTTATGTAACCTGCGTGAAATACTGCCTCACACATGTTAATTCCTTGGTGTACAGTATGTGTATCTCCCTGGATCTGTGCATTCGTAAGAGATAAACAGATGTTTCCCTAAGAGCATGAACATTTGCTTTCCTTGTTCACCCTTTTTTAAATTGCAATTTCTTTCCTACTTTTTGGCCTTCAACAAGAGTCATAGAAAGTTAGCAACTGGCTCTTTCAATGGGACTTAAACTGCTGCCTTAGATTAAGAGAACTCATTGTAGACTGAAGTTTACAAAGCCTCTTGTCAGATGATAACAGTTATTGTGGTAATAATCTGACCGTGGAGTAAAAACATTTATGTTTACACTTAAATCAGAAAAGAGTAAACCTCATCACAACGTTGGCTGACCAACATGGCGGCTGCAGAAAACTGGTTTCCTTTTTGGGAATGTAATTCATGTTACAAATTTTAAACGATTTAAAAAAAATAAGTGACATGTTGTATGGACAGTGAGACATCCAGCAAACATTTCAAAGAAGGATAATGTAGGACATAAATCCTTCTTCTTGTCTTTTGTTGAATAAGGACATTTAGAGGACTTTTGGCCGTTATCTTTTATGGCTTAAGGTGAATGAACTCTCAGCTGACGTGACTTAACAATGGTTAATGTTGTCATAAAATTAAAAAAAAAAAAAAAAATGCATAGACATTTGGACTGATGACAATTTTTGCGTATAATAGCTATTGAAACGATTTCTTTTAATCTGCATTATACAGTCAATGTAAAGCAATTGGACTTGATTCTTCAGTCAGTGTTGGTACTGGGCTTAGACATTTAGATCCTAGTATCGCTCAATTTAAATAATCTAAAACGTTATTTTAAATGTGATACTCCTCTTAGACCAACTGTCCAATTTTGATTATATGGATTGTTGCTTGGATGAAATTCGTAAACATAGCACATATCTAATTAACTTATAGTTTCTAGTACTTGGTACTAAGTAGGATGTCATATTATTAAGGATGTCAAAATTTTGATATGCAAAATTGACAAGATAACTTAAAAAACTTTTAGCTGCGGAAACTTCTAGCTAGATAACTTAACTGATGATACTGATAAACAAGAGTTTTTGTGTTCTGGTATAATTTGAGATTTGGATACTGTTAAACAGTGAAAATACAGGAATGCAAATCATGACTTGGATACTGAGAGTCCATTCAGGTTTTCCTGTGATAAATGTGTCAAATATTTGCCAATAAGAAATGTTTACACTTTATTTACATGAGCATCCACCAAACAAGTCCCAGTTAATTAGTTCTTACTATAGAAACTTAAAATGAGCACAATTCTCAGAGCTGCTGTTGTAGAAAATTAATCAACCTTCTGACCAATCAGAATTGAGAATTAAGCAGCACTGTGGTGTATGCCAGGTTATTGCTGATCTAGTAACGGATAATCTGGTCATTTAAATGTTCTCATCCTGGATGTTTATCCCTGTGTGTTGTTATCCCCTCCCTCTCTTCACCATGTGGAGCTGGTTTTACAGTGACCTTGGAGTGAAGGGCAATAATGTAAACGTGACAGTGTTCTGTCAGTGGAAAAAAACATGGTGTTGCAGCTTCATTTAACTTCACATGGCAAGTGGTTACTGTATATGTGACCATGTCACATGGATGGCTGGGACTCACAGAAGCTCAATTGTCATTGGACTTCTGATTTATTTCATTTAATCTGTTCATTAATGTTCATTAATTTTCAGATGTAGTATCAATGTAGTTTTTTTTTTAATTTTTTTTAAGTAAAATGTTTTATGTAAAAACCATGTTACCAGTGCTGGCACTACTGTTAAAGCTGCTGTTATAGAAAATTAATCAAAACCTTCTGACCAATCAGATTTGAGAATTCAGCACTGTGGTGTAATAATGCATTATCACATGGGGTATTTCCAGTCTGCTTCAGTCTGGCTTTTTTCAGGAACCCATGCTGCTTTGGGCAAGTCATGCAAAAACTGAACCAAATCTGTTTCTCTTTTCGCAAATGTAAAACCTATAAATTGATTTTTATCAACTAAACAAGCTTTGCTGAACCTATGAGTGATGCACCATAATATATACATTTGATGTTAATTTAGGTCTTGATAGTTAAAGGATTTCAAACAAAATATCAAGGTTTAAGAGTCACTACAGCTTTGTATTGTGTTTGGTCATTGAGTCAGTACGGAGAGCAGATGTTTCTGTGTGCTCTGTCCACACTGTGGGTGTTTTTCCATGTTAACGGACTTCCAGGGACCACACTATCAAACGCTTCAGGTGTTTCATGAATTTACCAATTAACTGTCATGTTCTGTTCACTACTTAGAAATGGATGCCTCGTTGCCCCTGACGGTCACGTTTCATTTTAGCTGTACAGCTGTAGAATTCATTTAAAATTTGCAATATACCGTATTATTATCTGTTATTAGGGATATAGACAGTATATAACCATCTGGATACTTGAAGATTCTCCTGATCACAGGTTTGTAAACAGCTGAAAGTGTAAATACGAGATATAGGCAAAATCACAGCGAGTTCTCCCACATCACCACCATGCTGTGCTCCTTTCACTGAAAAACACTGAGGCTTGGGTATATATACTGTATATGTAAAAGACTCCTGGGCGAAGCACCTCATGAAGCTAGTGGAGAAGATGGCAAGAGTGTGCAAAGCTTCATCAGGAATACTGTTATTAATTTAAAATATAAAATATTTCTTATTTGTTTGACACTTTCCTTGGTCCGTGCACAACTCCATATGTGTCATTTCATAGTGTTAATATCTTCATTATTATTCAAATACATACATCATATCACAAACATACAACTTAGGGCTATACAAAACTTTTTTTTCTTTTTTTTTCTTTTTTTTTTAAATCAACAAAATGAAATCTAATAAATGTGAGGTGGCCTAAGAAAACCCTTCACCTAGTCAAATTTGGACATTTTCTACTATATGAATACTACTGAATTCTGATTAACTCCAAAAAAAGGACAAAAAAGGAGAAAATTTTATAACCTAATCTACTTATAGAAAAAAAACAGCATTACTTCCAAATTTGAAAGAGGTATAAGTCTATACCGGGGAATGAGTTCACACTTGGATTATCAGCATAATCCACATCAGAATCTGTTTCATCACCTGAGGTAAAAGCCACTCATACCATTTAAACACGAGCCTCACTGACATCTCTTCACTCAACTGATCTTTGTTCAGGTTAACATCAGTGGAAAATAATCACCGATTCATGCACTCACTTCTGTTGAAATTTCTTTAATTTATTTTTTCTAAACATTCTGTGTAACCTCTCTTCTCTGTTTTGATGATGATGTGAGCACTGCAGGAGCGTTGTGAACATTCAGACAACCAACATCTGTTTACTAAATTGATTAGGCCTATGTCCATTTCGGTATGGCAAGTGTTTTTACCGCTGTTCGTTAATGTGCCTCCTTACACAACATGATCTTTGCTGACAGACGTGAAGGCAAGGTTAGAAAGCAGCCTAAATAAAACCATTGCCTGTCATTTTGGTAAAATATGTTTACGTTTACTTAAAGTAGAGATGTCCGAGTATATTATTGGAAGAAAATACTGACTTGTGACCACATAAGTACATGTGGAAGGGATTTGGCATTGTATAGTGTTTTCACAGTAAAATACCTTATTTTCTGTAGTGGGCTATTCATCAAAAACAAACAAACAAACAAACAAACAATCAAAAAAAACCAATGAACGGATTGGATTTTTCTCTTTGCCATTTGTTCTCAGGTCGACAGGTTCTTCTAGAGCACCTCAGAGAGCTGCTCCAGCATTTTATGGATTCACTTGTGAGTGTCATCTGTCCTCTCTGCAGGATGCTCTCAGGCCTAATGCTGCTCCACATGTCTGATCTCCATCAGTGTGAGAACATACTGACCTGAACCTGATGGTTCAAATCAGCAGTGATGGAGGACGCAGCAGGGACAATCACGCTCTGAATCAGTTCTGTAGAGTGCTGATGTGTATTAGATTAGCCTTTATAAAGATGTCTTGGTCTCTCAGTGTCCTTGTGGCTCAGCAAGGAAGGAAAACTTGAGTTTTATTAACTTCTACAGGGTTTATATGGAGATTGTTCGATTGAGCGATGTTGCTATTGTTTCCCCACACTTAGCAAACTATGCTTTGGTGACTAATCACACTTTGGTCACACTTACAACCTTTTATTTAAATCTTTAATTTCATTTTGGCTGACGAGTGAGAAGCTACAAATGGTATAACACCTCATTTATCGAGCTGGAAATGGACGTATTTAGTTGCAAATTTTTCACAGGAACATTTTGTCAAACCTAATTATTTTCCTAATCATAATTCATATTAATGACTTCAAATAAGACAAATAACTATCCATTTCATGCATTGCCGTTAGCCATCCAGTTAGGACAAAAGTAATGGCACCCTGTAAAAAGAGGAAGATTAAGTTTGTGTCTGTGGTAGTCAACAAGCTGCAGTGGCTGAGCTGCATTACTGGAAGATTTAGTGCACACCACTGTTGGGAGACACTCTTTCATCGTTTAGTCTCATTTTGTCATTTGAGCTTTGACTTCGATGGTGTTTTGTGGGTATGCAAATTCAGCTGTGCCATAGTAATTTATGGCTGATTGATATTTATCAACATGTGCATGTGAGTATGGAGAGGCGTTAATAAAACTGACTGGGATTTTTAGTTCAGTCTGGCCATGAAAATATTTAGACACAGCTTTTCTAAAGATTGATAATTGAGGCTCCATGAACAGTATTAAAGCGTCCACTGAGTATATAACAAAAATCCATTCGAGCCACAAATCAGCAGACTCAAATATCTAATCATCTAAATATTAATATAATAATCTGACTTAAATTAGACAAATAAAAAAATATTAATGGTGTCAGATATTATCACCCAGTATAATAGTCACTGGCAAAATTGTGGTACATTGAGTAGCATTGCCACCTCACTCCTCTCTCTCTCTCTCTCTCTCTCTCTCTCTCTCTCTCTATATATATATATATATATATATATATATATATATATATATATATATATATATATATATATATATATATATAAACACTTTTGATACACCCTATGTGGGCACCTGACTATCATATGTGCTTGTTGAACATCTCATTCCAGATTTTGGAGCGTGGCTGTGGGGATTTGTGTTCATTCAGCCACAAGAGCATTAGTGAGATCAGGCTCTGATGTTGGGTGAGGAGGCCTGAGGTGCAGTCGGTGTTTCAGTTCATCCCAAAGGTGTTTAGTGGGGTTGAGGTCAGGCCTCTGTGCGGGACATTCCTCCACGCCAACCTTGGCAAACCATGTCTTCATGGAGATCGCTTTGTGCACAGGGGAACTGTCATGCTGGAACAGGTTTGGGCCTCTTAGTTCCAGCGAAGGGAAATTGTAATGCTACAGCATACAGAGATATTCTATACAGTTGTGTGCTTCCAACTTTGTGGCAACAGTCTGTGGAAGAACCACATCTGGGTGTGATTGTCATGTGTCTAGAAACTTTTGGCCATATTGTTTTAGTTTATTTTGAGCCATAACGCTGCTTATTTTGTAATGAATATTTTCTGAAATCTACTTCCAGGCACCGGAGGGCGCCAAAAACACATGTTTCTAAAGGAAGGGGTGGTGAGGGTTGAACTGTTTAAAGAACAGGTTTGCTTAAACACGGGCGTACATAACGCGCATTCATAACCAGTCTCAACTTCATATTCTGCATAATTACCCTCTTCATCTGAGCTTGGTCTCTTCAGCCCAGGCTTAAAGAAGGACATATTTTATTTCGCTATATGTCAGCTTTTTTTCTGTATAGTACGTCTCTGTTCTAACAACCTCCGGATCTATGGATGAAATGCCATCGTATTCGCGCAGTGCGTTTGCGGAAATGTGCGTTCATGCGTACCGACTTGATGAACCTGAGACTGTTTTATAGGAAATAAGAGAATTAAGAGCAATGCCAGCTAAAGACCCGCTTATTGAGACGCTGAAAGGTAAGATTTCATATGCTGCTTCCCCAGCACTGCATTCACAATTAGTAATGATAATAGCTGATCCTTTCCCAAGTAATTTATTATTATTATTATTATTATTATTATTATTATTATTATTATTATTATTATTATTACTATTATTATTATTATTATTATTTTGTTCCCGTGATATTAGGCTACAGATATTACAAATATTAGATATTGCACCACAAAGGTGTAACGCCATTATATTTCACATATGTGGTGCGCTATGAAGAGAATAAGGTGACATTTCGGATGCAGCCAGTCTCCAGTGTTAGACTTCTCTGCACATATGTAAATAATGCTGTTCACACTTGTCCCAATGTCAATATTTGTTCTTAAAATAGTCGGTGATCAGGCTGATTTACAAAGCCAGGTGTAGCAACCGTCCTTAAGGCTATAACATGTGCTCAATACTTCTTCTACTGCTACTTTTTACTACAGTTATTGCTAATATTACTAATACTACGTCTTCTTCTTACTACTACTGCTGCAGCTCCTCTTCCTCTTCCTGCCTCCTCCTCCTACTTCTCCTTGTCCTCCTTCTCCTCCTACTACTTATGCTCCTCTTCCTACTACTACTACTGCTCATTATACTCCTCCTCCTCCTCCTCCTACTACTTATACTCCTTCTCCTCCTCCTCCTCTTCCTACTACTACTACTTATACTCCTCTTCCTTCTCCTAGTACTACTACTTATACTTTTCCTCCTCCTCCTCCTCCTCCTACTACTTATACTCCTCCTCCTCCTACTACTTATACTCCTACTACTGCTAATTATACTCCTCCTACTACTACTACTGCTTATACTCCTTGTCCTCCTCCTAGTCCTCCTCCTCCTCCTACTACTTATAATCCTCCTCCTATTACTCCTCCTCCTCCTGATACTACTACTACTACTAATGCTACTATTACTTATACTCCATCTCCTTCTCCTCTTCCTCCTCCTATTACTACTACTTATACTCCTTCTCCTCCTCCCCTCCTTCTACTACTATGTGTACTCCTCCTCCTCCTACTTCTACTAATGCTATTATTACTTATACTCCTCCTCGTCCTTCTCCTACTACTAATAATATTACTACTACTACTACTTACTACTATCACTACTTATACTCCTCCTCCTTCCACTGCTACTATTACTTCTAATAGTTCTCCTTGTCTTCCTCCTTATCCTTCTATTACTACTACTTCTACTACTGCTATTGCTTTTTAGTATTTAAGCATTAATTATAACAGTAGTTTTAGATAAGTAACATAATATTAACATTAAAATTATAGTTATCAAAGCAACCATAAATTGGAAAAATACTAGAAGTCCTTAAAAGTAAAGGGAAATAAAAAGCAGACATATATACAATTCACAAGGCCAAGTGCAGAGACTTCAACATCATGAAACGTTCTCACACAGTGTAAAGTAGGTGTGGTTTATTATGGTTCATGTGTATTAACAGATTTAATTGATAATGGAATAGCACTTCCTGGAACACCATGCTGAAATGAGTCAGTAACCCAACTCCTCTATGGCACAATATCCAGGAGCACAAATAACTTTATCATTTAATCATAGCACAGAAATTCACATTAGCACAAACCTAATAATTATATTAAATTAACTCCCATACCTCTATAAATATGCTCTGTAACTCAGTGTCTGGTGTGCAGTGTGTATTTTGGAGCTGCAGGGTGAAGACACTGTGACTGACTCAAGTCCTCAGCTGGCTTCATGCTGTGAGCTGCTGGAGCTTATTCTGCGTAAAGGACTGCAGCGTGAGAACAGACTTCCTTTCCTTCATCACCATACACTATAACTCCATCCCATACACACACTCACACATACACACACACTGACGCAGTGTTCTCAACTATTTCTTTTAAACCATGGCCAAAGGTCTCGTGAGGCGCATACATAAATCAGTAGTGCATTTATCAGCTTTACACTGCAGCGCTGTTAAATTCTCTATTCTGATTGGTTAGAAGGTGTTGATTGATTTTCTTTAACAGCAGCTCTGTCAGTAGTTCAGGCTGCAAGGTTAGTATGGTTCTAACACATTAAAATTTCTAAAGTAACAATTTACACCAGGGATCTGAATAGTGGATGCTCCACATAAACAGCTGAAAAAAAACATGTGAAATTGTTGATGGCGCTTTCTGTAAGGAGATGTTTTGTGTAGCATTTATGGACAGTCTCCAGTATCAGCACTTTGTAACAGTAAGAGGTAAAGCTGTAACAGTTTTTAAACACAGGAAAGTTTTCAGGACAGAAGAATTTCCTGTTTCTAGGTAACATGACAAGCAGCAGGTTTTTTTCTTTTTTCTTGTCTTATTAACTTCATAAGACAGAGAAAAGAGAGGATGGTGAGGGAGCTGCTGTTTATAGCTGCTATAACATAAGCTGTAAGAGGAAATAACTTATTTGTGAACATTCCATAGCATTAAGCACAACTATAAACGGATAAAATGAACGATGTTTAGTTTTTTAATTAATAGAATTGGCTAAGAGACACCAGACCCAACAATGCAGACGAGCTGAAGGTCGCTATCAGAGCATCCTGGGCTTCCGTAACACCTCAGCAGTGCCACAGGCTGATTGTCTCCATGCCACGCCGCATTGATGCAGTAATTCGTGCAAAAGGAGCCCAGACCAAGTATTGAGTGCATAAATTAACATCCTTTTCAGAAGGTCGACATTTCTGTAATATAAATTCTTTAATCTAATATTTTGAGATACTGGATTTTTGATTTCCATGAGCGGTAAGCCATAATCATCAAGATAAAAAAAAAGGCTTGAAATATTTCACTTTATTTGTAATGAATCTAAAATATATGAAAGTTCCACTTTTTGAATTAAATTACGGGAACAAAAAAAAACTTTTCCATGATATTCTAATTTTTTGAGATGCACCTGTATAAGTGGAACAAAACACTTCAGGACATGCTATTACTGGAAAACAATTAACTTTGCTTTGAGTTGTGTGGTGTGTTTCCTGTAACAGCACGCCCCTTGGTTTTTTAATTATTTAGTATAATACAGGTCTCACATCTAGCTTGACGCTGTAATATTTTCTATGTAAGCTAAAGCACATTTGTGAACATTTACACACACCTGGGTTTATAAAACAAGAACACTCTAATGCCTGATAGCAACTCACAGGACCTCACAGAATTTCTCATGAACACACCTACACTCTCATGCAGCACAACGCATACATACATGAATGTCATGATGTCTATGATTACCTATATTTACAGTGCTGTGAAAAAGTATTTGCCTGATTTCTTCTGTTTTTGTGTATATCTCATACTAAATAGTTTTAGATCTTCAAACAAAATACGACATAAAACAAAGGCAACCTGAGTAAACACACAGGTTACATTTATTTTACATTTTTATGTGACAAACTAATTGCCCTCTTAAACTTAAAATAGGATTTACTCCTATGCTTTCGATCATTGTCTCACAGCATAGTCCAGTTGCGCTCGAGTTTCAACTTACGGACTGAAGACCGGACATTCTCCTTTAGGATTTTCTGGTAGAGAGCAGAATTCATGTTTCCCTCAATTACTGCAAGTTGCCCAGGCCCTGAAGCAGCAAAGCATCCCCACACCATCACACTTCCACCACCATGCTAGGTATGATGTTCTTTTTGTGGAATTCTGTGTTTGGTTTCACTTTCAACTCATCAATCCACAGAACATTCTCCCAAAAGGTTTGAGGATCACCAAGGTGTGTTTTGGCGAAATTCACATGAGCCTTAATGTTCTTCTGGGATAGCAGTGGTTTTCATCTCGCCACTCTTCCATGGATGCCATTTTCAGTGATATTTATTGATGCAAGAGAGGCCTGCAGTTCCTTTGATGTTGTCCTTGGCTCTTTTGTGACTTCCTGGATGAGTCGTTGCTGTGCTCTTGGAGGAATTTTGGAAGGTTGGCCACTTCTGGGAAGGTTCACTACTGTGCCGAGTATTTTTTTTTCCATTTGGAGATAATGGCTTTCACGGTGGTTCTTTGGAGTCCCAGAGCCTTTGATATAGCTTTGTAACCCTTCCCAGACTGATGTATTTCAATCATTTTCTTCATCATTTCTGGAACTTCTTCTAATTTTGGCATAGTGTGTTACTAGGTAAGACCTTTTAACCAATGCTGTTCACCAATGCTTTTTCACCTATGCTGTTGAAAAAGTTCTATTTAAGTGTTGATTTGATTGAACAGGGTTTGCAGTAATCAAGCCTGGTTGTGTCTAGTCCAGCTGAACCCCATTATGTATGCAATTTCATAAATTTCGGGAATTAATATCTACGGCGGCAAATATATTTTCATACAGTATCAGTTGGTATTGGATAACTTTTTTGCTTTAATAAATAACATCATCATTTAAAAAAACAACAACTGTATTTTGTGTTTACTCAGGATGCCTTTCTTTTATCTTAGATTTTGTTTTAATTTCTGAAATAATTTAGTATACACAAAAACTGAAGAAATCAGGATGGGGCGAATACTTTGTCACAGCACTGTATACTGTGATAGCATTTGAACTTCATTTGTTTTTTTGTTTATTTTCCTTTCCTGCCTGCAGAACCGGTGCTGAGTTTGACACCCAGAGACTACTGGTGTTGTTTTGAGCAGTTAGTTCAACTGGACACATGTGGAAGGTCAGTCTTATTCTCACAATGCATTACATATTTAAAAATCCTGGAAACACTGGGTGGTAGGTGGGTATACACTCATGAGATGCTAGTCCATTACAGGGAACCGTGCACACACACAAACACACATTCATACCTAGTGGCAATTTATCTTAGCCAATCCACCTACTGGCATGTTTTTGAGAGGTGGGAGGAAACCGGACCATCCAGAGGAAACCCAAAGGGAGAACGTGATACTCCACACCCGAGCTCATGATCAAACCCAGGACCCGGGAGCTGTGAGGCAACAGCGCTACCATGCTGCCCTAAGATCATTTTAGAATCTCCCTGTGTTCCTGGCTAACTGGTTTTGAATATGTGCTGTTTCCTGGTGGTACAAAGATAAGGTTGCATAAATGTAAAATCCCACACAAGTGACTTATTGGCCTGCACAAGTCAGGTAGGTAATGGATATTTAAAAAAAAAAAATACATTAATAGTTAAAATTGGATGGATGAGCATGGTGACTGAGGCAAAGACGCACAGATTCAGTATTGCACAGTTTAGCTGATTCTTGGTTTTGACAAGTTTCAAAATAAACTATTAAACACCACCATCATAACATGTTGCTTATAAGGGTTGCATGAAGGAAGCCCTTCCTGAGAGAAACTTACAAAATGCAGCTCCTGAACTTCATTATTAAAACTTTTGGCCATGAACACCATCAGCACACAAGGGGAAAAAAAACAAACTCACTTTTAAATATGGCGGTGAATCAGTGATGTCTTGTTGCTCTTGTGGGGATTGATGGCATTGTGAATTCTTCCAAGTACCAGGATAGCCAATGGCACCTGATTATCCAGATCAGTCATCTCCTTCATAATTCATTTTATACCCCACTGTTGTTTCTGAAGGCTGAGCGCTGTCTCTTTAGCTGTACAGCAGACCACAGCGTGTCCCAAACTCCTCAGCTCTCAGGGCCGGGGACGCTACTTCATCCGCTTAATGCTGAGCAGGAGAACTCTGGGAAATGTAGTCAACCATCTGCTACACACATCCAGCATCATGGAGGTCAGTGAGGTCATTGCTGTTTTACTTGTACTGGATCAGTTCATAAATAAATAATTGTCATTGATTTGCCCATTTGCAGTGGTACAGTCCTGATATTTCTGTATTGAGGAATGAGGAATTTGTAGGTGAGGCTTTTAATCTCAGTAATAAACCTGTATTTGATATATGTATAAGGCATCTAACATTGAAATAGTTATTTTGTGTGGGTTTTTTTTTTTTTTTTAACCTTTTAGAGCCTTTTCTCTCTCTGTGTCTGGTTCTCTCTGAAATGGAGTTCGAGCTCAACATAAAGGTAAAAATCTGCTCTGAATGCATCAGTGTAGCAAAGAGGCTAACTGGGACTGACAGCAAAGAGGCCACACCTCCTTCACTGGGACTGAAAATTTGTAATAATTTTATCTAAATAATAAACACTAGTCATAAAAATGGATGCATATGTGGTAACTGAATTTAGAAGAGAAATCTTTACACCCCTAAATAACACATTAATATAAACAAAGATTCTCATTGTTTATGATCCCATTTTAACTTCCTGTCCATATTCCTCCAATTCAGAACTGCAGCTTTCTGGATGAGAGCTGGCTGCTCCCGGTAAGTCTGAAGCATCGGTGATTAATTAGCACTATGTGCATGTGATAATGCATGATAAAAGCCTACTCGTGTGTTATAGGTGTGTGAAACGTATGAGGCCGTGCCGTGTCGCGAGCTGGGGATGGTTCTCAGGTTAGCATGCCTACAGCAGCATGTCTCTCTCAGCTTTTACGCTGAGGACTTCTGCACATTGCACACGCGTCTGCACACTTACACACACTTTCTAACGTTAATTCTGCTTGAATGTGATGAGACTCTGCTAACACTATGTGTTCTGTATTCTGTTTGAGCCTCGTTTATCTGCCTTTCTCATGGTTCCTCTGTTTCTCTCAGATATCTGGACAGGCGTGTGTTTGTGTTGGAGCTGCTCCGAGGCGGTGTGGCTCAGGCGGACATGTTTGCAGAGCCCGGAGACATCATCGATGAAATCAACGGCATATCACTGAGAAATTCCAGCAATGGAAAGGTTCTGATTTAGCCTCATAATCTATTTATGTACAGTATATTATGTACGAGTTATATTTAATATGTGGTGCTTATTTTACCTTATTTTTCAATTGAACTTTTTTCTCTGTGTACTGTAAATACACAAATGAGTGATTTCAGTCCATTCATATTTAAAACAGTGATGTCATGTATAGGCAGATGTGTTCATTTAGCTTGTTCTTTAGCTCTGCTGCCACTCAGTGTTGTGTAAAAGCAGGGTTTGTGTCATTGTGTTTGCACTAGGGCTGATCAGTGCAAGGAATAAAACACTTAGGGGACATGGTGTTATAGGAAATTAATCAACAAACAATAGTGGTGTGAAGCTGAGTTATTGTTACCACCCTGAAGATGTTTATTTTCTATAAACAGCAGCAAAGTCTCAAAGTTTTATTCCTCTTATACCACAATGATTTGCTAACACTAACTTATTAATGAAAGATACTCTTTAGTCATACGTTTTAATCTGTTTATTTTATATATTTACATTGAGTATCTGCGAAACAGGTTACTCAAAAAAAAAACAACAACAACAGCTTCTTATGTTACTGGGAAACCCGGAAAGCACAAACTTCTCTGTTCTGAAAACTTTCCCATGTCTGAAAACTTCATTACAGCTTTCCCTCTGACTGTAACAGAGTGCTGACACTGGAGACTCCTTCCACAAATGTTAAATGAAAGTTGTTGTTTTTTTTTTAATCTATTATTATTATCCTTAAATTATGTGGAAAGTCCCTGTGGATTAGCGGATTGAACTGATAACTTTCCATAGTATTGACAATTCGGCAGCACCATGGTATAAATCTGTGATATGATCTTAGATGGTGGTGCAACATGCGTTTGTGGAGGCCTCTTCTAGAACCAAAAACACAGTGCCTTTTGATATTCAGTTGGATATATCATAACTTGATATCTCTATTGTTTAGTTTTGAAACTTTTTAACCCTTTCACACAGTACACTGGTGTTCCATTCCAGCCAGTAGAAAGGAAATCGATTTATCGGACATTTTTGATCAGTATAAACAAATGAATTATTTTATTGCCGTGAGTCTGTTACAGTATAAGATTAATCGGGACACTGTTGGGTTTCTGTGTGTAGAGTATCGTGACTCTATCGTTTTTTAGCTGCTTTTGAGCAGGGGGATGGGAAAAAGGAGGGGTGTGAGCCCCCTGCTGGGCAAACAGTTCACACCTCTCAACAATAACATTGGTACAGAGATAAAACAGACAACACAACTAAAGCTTTTCTGATAAAACACAGTAAACAACTTCATCTGATCTGCACTGTTTGGTCTGGGAAAAACAGCATTTCATTTTTATGTACAGTATGCAAGGGCAGAGAAATGACAATAAATTAAATCTTAAATGTAAATGAAAATATGATATTGATTTTGTAAGTTATTACCATCGTTAACCACAAGTATTGTCAGGTATTAATACTTTTATATTTAAATTGGTTGGATATTTAAATCTATTTTTGGTATCCACTGATTATTTCCCCTTATTTTCTTCCTTAAGTACATTTTTGTAAATGTTAGAGGACCTGAACTTGTAGTTTTTTATAATATTGCTCATGAAAAATGACTTTTCCCACCCGCAGTTTGCGCCATATCTAAATGGATGAATATTATTTCCATTTTAATTTGTCCTAAAAAAGTAAGCATAGTAAGTTTATTAAGAATCACATAAACATACGTGTCAAGAAAAAAAGCCAGTAAGCCATTTCTTCATGACATGATGTGTTGGCACCTGGTTTGTAACTATGTAACTTGTAATGATGCAGGCATTATTTAGTTTCTAATCAACTTTACCACTGTGTGCTGTGTAAAGGCAGGTGTGGTGCTGTCCAGATTAAAAGGACAGCCTCTGTCCCTGCGCCTATTGCGCTGGAGAGGTGAGAACGGCGCTGTGTATCGCCCCCTGGTGCCGCTTTTACGCCAGCTGAAACAGGAGAATCCCTCGCTGGAGTTCGGCTCACCTCTCCCCAAACCCTCAGTGCAGCGTGACAGCCAGACCCAGTGTATCAAAGAGGGACGGTGAGAAACTCCAGGACATCTGTGTCCTCACGGTCATGAAGACTTTTAAGTGTTTATGTGTGGATAAAAATCTTCTGCTGTTATTCTGTTAACAGGATCCTGTATGCAGTGCAGTTGTTAGGAAAAACAAACATCGGAATGGTACAGTAAATATTCACTGTGCACTCGTAATTCACTAAGTGTGAATTCATAATTACTATCACTGCTTAGGAATAGAATTTATTGATCATTTCGGGAAGTATTCAGAGTCAGCAATTTAATTTACCTCAATATTTAAACAGGAAAAGTTAGGGGTATTCAGAGATGGGATACACACCTGCTTAAGTTAATTTTCAGGGCTTCACATACGGATTATGTGTAGCACTTGTGTTTTATTCAGTAGAAACATCAGAGACAGCACACATATATATATATATATATATATATATATATATATATATATATATATATATATATATATATATATATATATTGCAGTAGCATCTAGACCACCATCTTTAAAGACAAGCACTTGCCTTTAAGCAAAAAAACAAAGAAAAGGGATAGAACAATTTGGCTTAAGTGTAAGGTCAGAACTGCACATAACTGAAACGTGTGTTTCGCATTTAAACACAATACCTGAGTTTTCTTATATAAACACTCCTCTGTTTTAGGCAAACTTCACCCCATGTGCGTAACTCTCAAAGTACTTTTGTAGTTACATTTGAGATCTGAATACCTGAAGAGCTTATGGCTCTTAGTTTGTAAAGAGTGAAACTGACTGATTAATCCCATTTTTCCTGTTTGTGTCAGTATGGAGGGAAGGAGGTTTTGCAATACGCCATACCCACTGTGCTGCAAAAGAGGCAGAGCAGGAAGGTATGATTACAACCAACCAGCAAAGAAGACTCATGTTTTCTTATTTTTCTTAATAATCTCAAATGTAGCATTTGCCACAATATGACCTAATGTTATCTATAAACATTAGAATCAGAATTTAAAAAAAAAAAAAAAGTGTATTGGATTGCAAAAAAACACATTTTTAAAACAAAGAGTGATCTCATGTGAAAACATTTTTAATACGGCCTTAATCATTCAAAAACTGTTGGGAATGATTCACTATGTTTTTTACTCATTTATGAAATTGACTTGATGACCAGTCACTTATCAGTCACTTATACAAGTGTGAGTCAAATGAAAACCTTAAAGCTACGACATAAAGAATTTAATAGATGTTTTTCTTCCATTAATCCTGACACTAGCACTAAAACACTTACACTGAACTAAATGGAAATTGTGTCGAACAATTATACACTTTTGAGTCAGAATCAGAATAGCCTTTATTGCCAAGTACACAAATATGCTGTGTGTTTACATGTACGAGGAATTTGTCTTGGTGTATTGGTGCTTAACAAGAACAGTAAAATACAAGAAATACAATGATATTAATGAGATAAACAAGAGAGGGGGAAAAAACCTAAAAGGCTATGAAAACTATGAGCATAAATATAAAATATAAAGATTTAGGTGACAACTATTTGCAATAAATAATGCAAATAAAAACATTTTTTTACTCACCCTCATATAACATACCACAATCTATCACATTTGTACATCATTTACATGAAATGCCCAGTTTTATGCGGATGTAGTGGTAGTGAGCCAATAAATTCAAAGAATGACAGCATCAAGAATTACATAATGCTCGAATACCATGTTAGATGAAATGTTATTGTAATGATCATAAATAATATTAAGATTGATTTTAATGTTTTATAGTCATAACGATTCATAATAATTAATATTAATTTACTTGCTACAGTAACACTGAATAATAATAGCACTACTGATTAAACATACTGCAGTATTATAGGGAAAAGATCGGGAATAGAAAACAACAGCCCATCAACACGTTAAAATAAAGACAAAATAAATAACTGCTGAAATAATATTATACACCAATGATGATATTGTTACAGGGCATGTAAGCACAGTTATAGAATGATTAATACTTAAAGAACAGTCAAAAGTTTGGACACGCTGGATTAAATATATATTATTCTTGGTCTTTACATTTCAAGGTCAAGGGTTAAAATTTGCTTATAAGACAAATGCAAATAGTGAAGTCAGTTAATGTCCATGTACAAATTTATTTATGAACCAAAATCTTATTTTTAATTAGTAGACTTTACTTAAAATTAAATTGTTTTTTTCCAAACATTTAGAACTCAGTAGAACTTGTCGAAAGTATGCAAAGCTTCTTCAGAAATACTGTTTAATTTAAAATATAAAATACTTTCGATTTGTTTAATACTTTTCTTGGTCACGTCATATTTCCATATGTATTATTTCATTACTATAAAATAGCATACATGAAGAAAACTCTGCTACAAGCAGGTATGTCCAAACTTTTGAACTGTAATTTCAATGAAATAGGTTTACAGCGTATGAGCATGTGAATAAAAACATATATAAATAAATAAGCCTTCCACCCTGATTTTCTCAGGATGTGCTGTTGGATGTGAAGGAGACGCACCTGACCTGCACTGAGAAATCCAACAAACAGGTTTGGAACTATTTTTTAAATGGGGAAATACAAACACGTACATAAAGATATTATAAAGATAATAATAAGAGAGTCTTTTATTTGAAACAGCAGCTGTTCCAGCACCACTTTCCTGAGATTTCATGTGTGGGGAGATTCGGCCAGCCGGATTTCACCATCTTCGCTTTCTGTGTAGGGTAGGCGTCTGAATCACGTTTCTCGTTTTATTCATAAATAGGATTTTTATTATTATTGTTGTTGTTGTTGATGAATTAATATATGCAGTACAGTAAGTGTAATTATATAAAGTTGTGAGGATCCACTAGTTGAACCACTGTAATGCCAATTGGAAAAGGAAAAGCAGCATTTCTGTGTTTCAGTTACTCCTCAGTAGAAGCAGAAACTTTAACACTTGAACTTGATTAGCTGGGTTAGTATTAACTCTGAGTGTAGATTATTTGATTTCCTGTTTCAGAGATACTCCAGATACGGGTTTCTGCTGTGTGGTTCTGCAGGCGGCATCCAGCACTGAGTGTGAGGAGATCGTCCACCGCATCGGTGAGGAACCAAATCTCACTCATACCTTTAAAGGAATGTTTCCGGAAAACTTATGTTAATTATAGTCAGGTAGCCAGGTCATGTTTGGTGTCCAAACTGCATTTCTTTAGTCTACAGTGCTCTTTTATTACAGTGCAGCAGTATTTATTTAACACTGTCAACATGAGAGGTTAAGCGATTGTTTATAGCCGTCTTAACAGGAACTAACTTCATGGACATTCCACAAGGTTAAACGACTGTAAACGGATAAATACTATTCCTGTTGTTGTTAGCTCTCCCACTCGCGGCTCCGCTACGGAGCAGCATATCTCGCGCCCTTCCGCACTCCACGGAGCGCATTCCAGCGCCATTCTTAAAGACTCACGTTTTGTTTACCTTTGCCATGTGCTTTGTGTTTTCGTAATCACGTCATGTCTCCGCCTCCTGTGTCTCCCCACGTGCTTTTGTTTTTGTGTTGCGTCATGTCTCTGCCCCGTTTCCTCATTGGTTCTCCGTTTAATGTGATTATTGTTTCCAGGTGTCTTTGATTTGGTATTTGATTTTCTGTGTGTTTAAATACGCCGCTCCGTTTCCGCTTCGGCGCAGAGTATTAGTTTAGTATAGATTAGTGTGAAGTTAGAATTCTTTTTCCGATGTCCGTAGCTCCGTATTCGTGGTTCCCAGGCCACTTTCTCGTAGATCTAATTCTGATTTTCCGTAGCTCCGTGTCTGTGGTTCCCAAACCACCGCCTTGCCTCGCGTATTTCTCTGTGTTGTGGATTATTACCTTTTTGGATTACTGCCTTTTTGTTAATAAACTCTTCTGCATTATCTGACGCCTCCACAGCGCATGCATCCTGACTCCCTAGTCCGTCCTACACCTGTTTACGTAACAGTTGTTGTTTAATTGATGCATAATTGTTGGCAAACTGGTCTGGTATAAGAGGAATACAACTTAAGGGCATGCTGTTCTAGGAAAACAATCAACTTTGTGCTTGTAACAGTAACTCCACATCACACCACCCTGTCATAAGATTAGTTTCCTATATCAGCACACCTCCGAGTGTTTTTATTCTTTACATTAAAATTGTTAGCATATAGCGCCATAGCAAAACTAATGACACAAAGTTTGGACGCCAAACACGTCCTGGCTGACGGACTACAGTTGGAATTTGTACAGAATTTGCATCATTTGATCCATATCTCTGTTTATCTATTTGTCCTTTCCTGAGCTCTACTGTGCCTTTTTTTATTTCCACAGCTGCGGGGTTTAAAAGCACAGAATGGTTTGTGTGAGGAAACTACATAAGCTCTGACAACACTGAGAGGTTTTCCAATCTACAGGGCTTGCCTTCACCCTCATCTTCTGTTTGGGTCAAAATGTCCCATTTGAAAATTTTATATTAAAGCTGAAACACTAAAATTATTTTCTCAGTGTTAAATTGTATGTTTTTGTCAATTTCTTTAATAAACCTGACGCTTCTTATCAGTACATGTATATGCCCTCACAAGCCACTTGATTATTTTTTTTATTATTATTAATGTGCGATTACTGACTGATCACCGCTGAGCACATTATTATTTTGGTGGTGGAATAATTTTAGCACAAAATATGTCTTTCCACATATGAAACAAAAAGATAACTCATCTCTATCTCACGTTCCTTACCACAGACCCACACGGGAAAATAAAGACTCATGATTATGTGAAGATTATTTTAAATCTACACTCCACTTTATTAGGAACACCTGTACACTTGCACATTCATGCGGTTATCATTCAAGTCTTCAACTATCCAGTTTGGGTGAGTCTGTGCCCATGATAGTCCATGATAGGAGAGGAACCTGATGTGGTCTTCTGCTGTTGTAGCCCATCCATCTCAAGGTTTAATGTGTTGTGCGTTCTGAGATGCTTTTCTGGCCACCACGGTTGTAAAAAGTGATTATTTGAGTTACTGTAGATTTCCTGTCAGCTCAGAGCAGTCTGGTCATTCTCCTCTGAACTTTCTCATCAACAAGGTGTTTCAGCCTGCAGACCATCTACTCACAAGATTTTTTTTTTTTTTTGCACTATTCTGTGTAAACTCTAGAGACTGTTGTGTGTGAAGTTCCCAGGAGATCAGCAGTTTCTTAAATACTCAAACCAGCTCATCTGGTTCCAGCAACCATGCCACGGTTAAAGTCACTTTAAGATCACATTTTTTTCCCCATTCTGAAGTTTGATGTGAACATTAATTGAAGCTCTTGACCTGAATCGGCATGATTTCATGCATTGTGCTGCTGCCACATGATTGGTTGATTAGATAACTGCATAAATGTGCGGGTGTACAGATGTTCCTAATAAACTGAATGATGAGTGTATTTCCATAGTTTATATTGCTACTGTAATGAGCATAAAATATATTGGATATTTAAACATTTTCTTCACACTTGTAGTTGTTATAACATTTTAAAAATGTGTCAGTAACCAGAACGCAAGTTTTTTATTTTATTTTATTTTTTAAATAACTATATTCGATGGTAATGCAACTCAGTGTGTAACTCTTGTTTTAAAAAGTGTTGCAGTGTTTGTTGCTTGTTACTCGGTTATCAAATTGTTTTAGTAAAAATAAAAATGAAAAGTCTGAATAGGCCAGATATTTTTTATTACATAATCATTGTCATAATGAAACCTCAGAGGAATTTGGGAGGAGAGGTACTCTGGGAGGAAATGTACAATTTTTTTTTTTTTTTTTTTTTTTACATTTTTTATGTTCATTATTCTCAATAGCCCCTTCTACTGCTACCTTAAACCTGATACATTTGTGAACTGTAATGAATGTCAACTTGGTCCTGATGTGTATTTGCTGGTTGACAGTTCAGGGCCCACAGTCAATAGGCAAAATATTTCTGTACACTTTTGAATAATGAGCCTAATATTTAAATAGTCGGATTATGTTTGGAAAATAAATACACCTTGAGGGGGGTCTGTGAAATTTATATTACAGTTTGGATTAAAAATGTTTGAGACTTTGTAGGATACTGGAAACTTACAAACCTGGAACTTTCTAAAAATTCACGTTGCATCAGTTGAGCTGACTATTATTAATATTATTATTATTATTATTATTATTATTATTATTATCTATAATAATATGTTTGTCTCAGGAATGTATTGTTATATTATTTCTTAGGGAAACGACTATTGTTTATCATTCATTAAAGAGCACCCTGCTGAAAAAACAATAGAAACCCTCATAGAATTTGTAATGGTTATAATGGAACTGTAATGGTTTTAATGGAAACTGTAATGGTCCCTGTGGGTCTCTACTGGTAATTTGTTGCCTTCTATTGGTGGCATGTTATGTCTAGCGGATACCATTAAGGACCAATAATGGCAATGGTTTTAATGGTTAGCTGATGGTTCTAATGGTATTTGTACTGAAACCATTAGAATTTCTGTGGTTTCTATTTTTTTTTCAGCAGGGCAAGAATATATGATGTTGTATTGAAGTTTAAGATGTTTAGATGTTTTAGGAAAGCACTTCAGAAAAATCGCCATATGACTTTCTGTAAACGAATATAGGGTTAGTTTAATATTTTATTAAGTTATCCTTCTAGAATAAAGACTAGTTCATATGTAAAACAACACTGAATCTGGCTTTTTGTTTATTTATGTTCCAACGTCATCAACATGAACCCGGAAGCTCCTTTTTTTTTTTTTTAAATAATAAACAGAATACTCCGCGCATGCGTACATCGAAAAAGAAAGCAGTCCTCGGAGCTCTTAATTTTAGCTAAATAGTTTGATGGCGGTGATTTTTATAATTTAAAATAAAGATGTCCAACGCGCCTATACAGGCCAGTGCATCGGCAGGCAACCTTGGACTTTCATCATCATCCTCCTCTTCTTCACCGCCTTTGTCTTCTCCCGCCAACGCTCTGCACGCGCAAACGGAGAAGCCGCAGCACTACACGTACGTTAACGGTAGCACACACACACACACGCGTTAGATACACACGTTCTAACATTGCTCTGTAGAATTTTTAACGTGCAGCATTGTCTGTTAATTCCCAGCTGTCTTTATGGGAGGCCTACAGGGACAGAATCCCAAACCACTTCATGCTTCCTACACGAGTAGCTTATGTATTGGGCGACGTAATGGTGTTCAGTGTCCTACGTAGTGCACTTTGTGTCCTGTAGGCAGCCGTTTGGAATTCGGCCCGCAAAACAAAACAAAAGCTAGCAAGTTTTTGAAGTTGGCTAGCTAAACGTTGAGCGCTAGCTAGCCGTGTTTGTTTCACTACTGTAATTTTATGTTGCGTAATCATTTTTTTTTTAAATCATAGTGAAACATTAAATATAGCGTATTAAAATTTTAAGATACATATAGCTAAAGAACAGGTGCTACAATTCTTAGTTAGCTATATAAGCTAAGCTTCCTTTCTTAAAGGCTGATGGAATGCACTTAAAGTACATCTGCACATCATTTTTTAAACATAATTATAAAACATAATATTTAACAATAATAAGTTGTTTAATTTATATGTTCTAAAATGTCCAAGAAGCTACAAAATGGCGTAAGAATATTGCTGCTCTTTTGAAATAGTATTGTGTTTTGAATATGCGTAATATGCTAATTAGAAACGCCCACGCGCCCTTCTGTTAAAAGTGTTGAGAAAGCGTTTATTGTAAATGGACAGATGTGATTTTTGCGAGTATTGCTGTTGACAAATTGGGCCAAAACGTCCATATGTACTTGTACTCAGCCACATATGAGGAGTAAACCTTAAAAAAAAAAAAAAAAAATCACCTTTAGACAAGAACACCCACCTTAAACATTTCTTTGTTTATATTTGCGTATTCATGTGTGTGTTGGCCCCGCCCCCGTCTTCCCTCTCAGATATCTGAAGGAGTTCAGGACGGAGCAGTGTCCTCTGTTTGTGCAGCACAAGTGCACCCAGCATCGGCCCTTCACCTGCTTCCACTGGCACTTCCTGAACCAGAGACGGAGACGGCCCATCCGCAAGCGGGACGGCGCATTTAACTACAGCCCCGATGTTTACTGCGCCAAGTACGATGAGGGCACAGGCACCTGCCCCGACGGAGACGAGTAAGAAGAGGACGACCCTGCTGCCCTTCTCGCTGTCACTTATTTGTGCGAAATCTGAGCACAGGCTCCCAAAAAGCATGGCGGCGTTAAGCCTAACTGTCCATGTTACGTTGCTCTTTGTGGTATGATGCTTTTGGGAAATTCCCAAACGTGTTGTTATTAAAGGAATACTCCAGTGTTTTTCAGGCTAACCTCTCTCTACAGCATCTGTAGCATATGTGCAGATATTGTCTGCAAAACATTTTGACATGATTCCTTGCCATGTGAAAAGCCCAGAAAACATGTTTACTAGACACACTTAGAATGGAAGTCACTTTTAAAGGGTAGTTTAAAAAAAAAAAAAAATTATAGGGTTTTATAGCTGCTATGACATAATTTAGTAACAGAAACTTACTTGTGGATGTTCCACAACATGCAACTATAAAGGGCTAAAAAGTGTGGAGTGCCTTTTATTAATTAAAGGTGTTGTAATTGGCAAATAGCTGCAGAGTTTTTCCAGAGCAAAGAATTTTTGTTTGTGTATTATTAACATATTTTTGTAGGTCTGATCACTTGTGGATATACATAACCCCCTCCCCCCTCCCCCCATATGCTTTATACCATATAGCTTCAGTGCTGGAAAATTGGATAAAGCATATCAGTTTGATCTTTATTGTTAGAGATTGTAAAATGTGTACAATATTTTGAAATTTCTGTTTTCACATATTTTTATTGTTTAATGGCAGGAGTTGAACAGCTCCCCCTTGCAGGTGCATTTAAAGAGTAAACAAATTCACTTATTTTCTCGGTACAGAAATGTGTTGCTTAAAATATTGAGCTGCCGATGTTGTGGAGGGACATTAGGTTGAAAAACGCTGGTGTGTTCTTTTTCCTGTCAAACGAATGCCCTTAAAATGGATGATTGTTTAGTGTTAGGGTTTTTATGATATAAAGTATATAAAGATATATTTTTTACCAATGTACAGTATTAGTAAAGGTCATAATATTAATGCTTTCTTGCCTATTTCCATGTCCATTGTACCAGTCTGAATCTGTTATTCGCTTTGGTTTTATGCTGTACATATTTAAATGAGCAGAAAATGAAACTTTGGTTGGGGGATGTGTAGAGCTGACGGAAGTCACTGCGAGACATTGATGGAAAAACAAATTGAGTACATGTAGAAATCATACACACAAAAAACATATTAAGAACTGTTCATATTGTTACACCCTTAGTTAATAATGTATGTGACGTTTTACAGCCTAAACACAGATCTTATGCTCAGTGAGGCTCTCGTATTAAAGCAGCCTTGTCTCTTTATCTCTCACCATGTGCATTTTGTTTGCATTGTTTGTGTCCAGATGTCCTTTCCTGCACCGGACAGCCGGAGACACAGAGCGGCGCTACCACCTGCGCTACTATAAGACCGGATCTTGTATTCATGAGACGGATACGAAAGGCCACTGCAGTAAAAATGGCCCCCACTGTGCCTTTGCTCACGGCTCTCACGATTTACGATGTCCCGTCTACGATATCAGGTATAACGGCGCTTTCTTAGACAGCATGTTTAGACTTCGGATATTGAGTTGTTAATACTACAGGGTGTCCCAAAAGTCTCCATACATAAGCGGTTATCTGTGTATGCCAGCACCACGTTGGTTGTGCCTTCGTCAGTGGGTGTTCGTGGAAGTCCACTTCTCAGTCCAGTCCTGCTCTTATAGAGCAGCAGTGTCGTGTGTATGTGATGTTTGCCATGTTTCCTGTTAAAGTCCATTGTAACCTTGCAACAGCGTCCCGATCCAGCCATGAGAATGATTTCAATACGTTCAAAGGCATCCTTAAAGCCGATCTGGGGGGGGGGGGGGGGGGGGGGGGGAAAATATATATATATATATATATATATATATATATATATATATATATATATATATATATATATATATATATATATATATATATATAGTACAAAAAATTTTGGAAGACATTTTGCTAAAAAGTGTTAATTTCCACTATGTATGGAGACTTTTGGGACACCCTGGTGTAAATGTGTGTTGTGCAGGGAGGTCCAGGCTCTGGAGGTTCAGACCGGATCCGGTTTGATGGAGAGCGGAGTCGGGGATGGACAGTCGGGATTAGTGGCCAGCGCTGCTCTTATAGAGAAGACGTTGAGTGAGGAGCCTCGATGGCAGGGTGAGGACCACCAACTGATTTATGCGCTCTACCGTTAACTAGTCGGTTGTAAACTGTGCTGAAGTCACTTTAGGTTAAGATCATATTTAAGTTCAACTGGTGCAAAAATATTGTATATCTAAAGCATGACTTGTCAAACGTTTTCTACCTTGGGACTCTTTTAACTGTAAAATAAACTCCACTGAACCCCTCAGTACACCTTGTAAATGTGTACAATATTATTTTGTCTATTTATTAGAGCCTATAGAGCTTTCTTTCCCTGATCTTTCCATCAACAGATGAAATTTAGGTCCAAGCCGACATTATTCATAGGCTACTTGTTTGAGTTTTCATATTAAATCAAATTCAAGTGACCACTCAAATCAGTGAATAACCACCAGAACTCAGTAATAAACAGTATAACTTTTAATAACAGTGGGTTGTGATCGTCTCTCCTTCTCGCTGTCTGCAGATAACAGCTACGTGTTGTCGCACTACAAGACCGAGCTCTGTAAAAAGCCTCCTCGTCTGTGTCGCCAAGGTTACGCCTGCCCGTACTATCACAACAGCAAAGACCGCAGGCGCTGCCCTCACAAGCACAAATACAGGTATGTACCAAAAGATGATACCACTTACTAGAGTTGTCAAATTATTTGGATTCGAATTGCTTTTGAATCAAGAGTCAAAACAAAACAACAAACAAACAAGAGTCGGACAAAATTCTAAACAAACTCATACCACATTAGGATAATTTGCACACCAAGAATGTTCTGAGAATGTCATTCTGCATCAGTGAGACGTTTTTGGAGTCATTTATTTATTTATACACTTAATAAACACTCACACTGTTGAATTTTACTTTCACTTACTATGTTAAGTGCCAACAAACAACGGCAAACACACCTTAAGAAATAGTGGTCACAGTTTTCAAGGATTTCTGATGTAAAAATAATTGTTTTTTTGTTTGTTTTTTTTAATGGACACACCTGCGCACTGAATCTCGTGTGTGTGTGTGTGTGTGTGTGTGTTTGTTTGCGTTTGCAGAGCCTTGCCGTGTCCCTCAGTGAAGCACAGTGATGAGTGGGGTGACCCGAGTAAGTGTGAGAGCGGCGAGAGCTGCCAGTACTGTCACACACGTACCGAGCAGCAGTTCCACCCTGAGGTACCGTGCACCATTCCTAAATCAACATTCTTAAAAAGAAACTACATTAAATAACGGCTCTAACCTCATGATGAACCTCATTATCACGCTGTTCTATGAAAAATAGGTTTTGTGATCTCTAACTGCTGCGTTGTTCCAGACACCCTTATATAATTATATAAGCAGAGGTGCCGACATTTACAGTTTAGGTGGAGTATTTACGGCCTCTTTCTAAGACAATAATATCGGAGACACCTGAAAATGAAAATTAATTTTTCTTCTTTTTCAACTTTTTGTATGCTAGCTGTGCCACTCACTAATACAATACATAATACAAAATACCATCAAATACGAAACGTTTCAAAATAAAATAAAACTACTGCAATCAAAAAACTATCTATTCATAACAGGTTACAGCATTACTAGTGCCAGTGTGTTTATTTTTTTAGCCTGTCTAACCAGCTCTGGTTCTCTGTGCAGATCTACAAATCCAGCAAATGCAATGATATGCAGCAGAGTGGCAGTTGTCCCAGGGGGCCTTTCTGTGCTTTCGCCCACCTCGAGAGTAAGAACTCTGTCATTACACCAATTACAGCTTGAGCAGTGTGTGTGTAACACCATGGTCAGTCTATAGAGAACCTTAGGCTACAACCCTACACACCACCACCTAGTGTTTAGCATCCAAATGAAATATACACAAGACCTCATTTTAAAAAATGTACACCTAAAAAGGAATCATGATTATTTCTATGAAAGCCAAACTTTCATTATTGTATGTGTGTGGTTTTTTAAAATTTAATTTAATTTAATTTTATTTTCTTTACCCCTCCAGAAGCGATTATGAGCGAAGATCAGCCTTTCCCAGAGTGCAGCTCTTCTCCTTCATCAGTCCTCACTTCAGCAATCACAGACAACACAGAGCAAAGCCTTCTGGGAAGGATTCTATATGAGGACACCTCCATTTTGGATCCCCTCAATTCCATCTGGGCAGGAGAAGTGGGTTATGGGAAAGCGCCAGGCTTTGAGCGGGAGGATCAGGTATGGAGAACTGTTCGGTAATTTTCTAGGATATATTTTTGTATATAATTGTGTGTATATAATTGTTTGTGTAGTCACATGACCTTGTGAGGTTAGGCTCAGATTTATATACACTTATACACTCACCGTCCATTGTATTAGGAACAGCTGTACACGAGCTCATTTATGCAGTATTACAATCAGCCAGTCATGTGGCAGCAGCACAATGCATAAAATCGTGCAGATACAGGTCAAGAGCTTCAGTTAATGTTCACATCCAACATCAGAATGAGGACCTTGTTTAATAAGATTGTAAAAAGACCAGGTGACTATATGAGTTGCTATATCCTTCCTGATAGCTCAAACCAATCTGGTCATTTTCCTCTGACCTCTCTTATCAGTAAGGCGTTTCCACCCCCAGAACCGTAGCTCACTCAGTGTTTTTGTTTTTCGCACCATTCTGTGTAAACTGTTGTTTGTGAAAATCCCAGGAGATCAGCAGTTTCTGAAATACTCAAACCAACCCATCTTATCCCAACAATCATGCCACAATCAAAGTCACAGAGATCACAGTTTTCCCCCATTCTGATGTTAGATTTGAACAATAACTGACGCTCTTGAGCTGTGTCTGCCGATTTTATGCATAGCTCTGCTGCCACACGATTGGCTGATTGGATATCCGCATAAATGAGCAGGTGTACAGGTGTTCCTATTAAAGTGGACAGTAAGTGTATGTGACGTTCCATGATTAGTAGTAAACATCCCAATCCCAGTAAAAATTTTTAAGAATCAAAAGTAGAATCTAAACATTTTTACTTAGTATTAAAAAGGTATCAATGTCTCTTCCATCTCATCTCAGGGTGTTTTTTTATTTTTTTTATTTATTTATTTTTTATCTGGTAACCGAAATTGCTATTTCTTCATTTGTTCTTTTGCTTTTTTTTTTTTTAGGCAAAACATAAGACGTATGCAATGGAACATCGCAATAAAGAAATTGGTTTACATAGCAAGCCGGTACTATTACGTTTTTTTGTTTACTATTTTGTCACATTTCAAGATTTGCTTATTTCCAGTTGTTACAATGCTCTTGTTCATTTTATTTTTTAATAGTAAATGGTGATGTTTTTGATGATGATCTGCTGTTGTAGGAGCTCTCTGTGTTCCTGCCGGTGGGCAGCCCCCTCAGTCTGTCGTCCAGTGTGCCCTCCAGCCTGGCGGCGACTCCCCCCAGCCCAGCGCCTTCATCTAGCATGAATGCCAACGCACTGCCCTTCTACCCCACCAGCGACACCGTGGAGTCTGTAGTAGGTCAGTGCACCTCAGAGCTGCTAATGGATAAGGAGTGTGGTGAAAAATGTCAGGCTTGCAGCTACCTAAATGTAAAATAAGAGAAAGGCGTGTTATCCTAAATGGTATTTAACAAGGATATGTGTTACAAAGGATATGATTAATGTGTCTCTTGCAGCCCGCTACAACTTCTCCTATCAGTGTTAATTATTTGGTGGGATTTAGTTTTTTTATCACCTGCTTATTCGCTCTATTTGTATGCAAGCCATTTCCGCCACGGAGAAAAAACCTAAAAAACAAACAAACAAAAAAAAAAAGGTAATTGCGACTTTACATCTCGCAATTCTGACATTTTCCTCGCAATTTAGACGTCCACTTGACATTTAGAGAATTAAAAAGAATGCATCGTCAAAGCATCCATGATTCTCTATAAATATTCTATATAAAAACAACACTCATCAGTTAGTCAAGACAAAGAAAACCAGACGTTAGCTCGTTACCTGAAGTCTGAATGGCGAGTAAAAAAAAATCAGAATTGTGAGATGTAAACTTGTAATTGCCAGAAAAGAGTCAGAATTGTGAGAAATAAAGTCGCGATTACCTTTTTTAATTTTTTTTTTTTTTTTACTTGTCATGTTCTCAGATGCTGCTGCTTTTTTTTGCTCATAAATGTCTTCCTTACCGCTGATGTTTTAAATCAGCTGTTCGAAATGAGCTGTGGAATAAAGAAGTCAAGACATCATCCTTCTTTCCTGTTCACACAAGGCCTTCTCGGGAATTATCCATTAATCTGCTCTGTCAATCTTCCCTGTATTCACATTTAATCGCTTGCCAATAAAGTAAAGAATAAACCACTTCTGGGCATGCTGTTATAGAAAAATAATCAACAACAGGGTGGAGTGATACGGCCAGAGATGAAGCAGAGTTACTGTTACCATCCTGAAGTTGATTATTTTCTAATAACAGCACATTCCAAAGTGTTTTATTCACCTTTTACAGCAGCAACGTTTCAATGATTGCATTTTTTAACTTGTTAATGAATGACACTTTTAACCATTTATAGTTACGTTTAATGTTGCGGAACGTCTGAGACAAGTTGCATCTTATTACTTATGTAATTGCGCTAAAATCAGACGCTCCCCAGCTTCTCTTTTTTTTCCTCTTTCTTGAAATTAATAAAAAACCAGCAAACACAAACTCCTCTGTCGGTTACAAAGCACTAACACTGGAGACTCATTCCCTAAATGCTAAATAAACGTCTCCCCAGAAAGCTTCAGAATATCAACCATTATTTTAGTGTTTATAATATCAACAATTTTTAAAAATCTGTTTATCATTAGGCTTAGATTTTGTAGATCATCCGTCATACAAGCCCCTGTGAATGAGCCGTCACTACAAAAGCATTAATATGCATTAAGCTCTTATAGAACATTAATCAGTACCTTTGGGTCAATCAGATTTGAGAATTCAACAGTGATTTTGAGTTACATGAGTGAAGAAGGCTTTCAGGACTCGTACTGGTACCATTGGATTATATGTGTGGTGGGTTTTTTTTGGTTTGTTTTTGTTTTTTTATTTATTATTATCTCCTCTTGATCAGAGTCTGCACTGGATGATCTGGACCTGAATGCGTTTGGTGTGTCAGCTCTGGAGAAGAGTCTGGAGAGCAGCTCCATGCCCAGCATGGGACTCTTGTTAGGTTAGCATTAACCCTTCCCCAATAAAATGCTAACATGTTGAACGGTGGTCATTTATTATTTGAAATATTCCTTGTTGGTCTAAACAGGAGGAAGTCAGCTTCAGAGTTCGGCGCCTGTTAACATCCCTGGATCCCTCAGCAGCCCCTCCCCTTTCAGATCTGCCTCCCCCTCTCCTCCAGTCAGAGCTCATGCTTCTCCATTTCTGTCTGCCCAGTTACCACCGCCCACCCAATCAGAGAGCAGCTTTTTGGGACCATCTCATAGTTCTTTAGGTTTGTATACTTTTTGGCATGAGTATAGTCTGTTAATAGCAGTTATATTACCACTGTACCACAGTGCTGTTGAATTCTTGCATCTGATTGGTCAGAAGGTGTTGATTAACTTTCTATAACAGCAGCTCGGACAGTAGTCCCGACTTTAGGTGTTTCGGTTTCTCTGTAACATAACAATCTGTATGTATTTATTTATTTATTTATTATATTAAATTTTTATTAAAAGTCTTATTAACTTCAAGAAGTAGAAATAAAAGAGAAGCTGGTGAGGAATTGACTGTTTATAAGTGATAACAGGAACAGAGATGTTTCACAACATCATAGTTACATAAATGTCACTATAAATGGATGATGTGTTTATTAATATATTAAAATTTGCCATCATTGGCAAACTGATATGATATTAGACGAATATAACACTTGGGGAATTGCTGATTATATTCTGGAAAAATAATATATATTACACCACCCGATCTTTGATTATTTTACTATAACAGCACATCCACATGTGTTTTATTCAGACTGACTTATGTACACATTATGCTGTTAGTGTGTGTATTTCCATACGGAACGTGTATCCTATGACTTTTCTGTATGAATTGTGTAGGTCTGAATGGAATGAGCAGTAGTATCTGGGAGCATTTTCCCCTGGGCTGTTCTCCTGGGACACCCCCAGCCCTGCTCTCCACTGGAACCATGTTTGCCGAGGCCTCCCGTCTCAAACAGGAAGTGGAGGAGGCTCACAGGGTGCTGAAGCACTGGGACCACAGCTGGAGGCAGATGTCTCAGGTGGGTTTGTGTCATTTGTTAATTTCTTTGTGTTTTTTTTGTTGTTGTTGTTGTTTGTATGCATTTATTGTGTGCAACAGGCACAAACTCTGTGTCAGCTGTTTATACCATCTGTATGAATTTCTGATGAAAGTTGTTGTAATTTGTGTACTAATAATCATGTGTTGCTCATGTTGCTCAAAATTTGCGATGTAACTTGCAGAGCTTTTTGTCCTTTTTGAAAAATTGCAAGCTCCTCCGAATATTGTGGAGTTTGCATTAATTTCCATGATCGCAAAATCATGAAATCCGGGAGGGACTGAAAAGCTAATTTCCAAGCCTGAAAAATGTGAGCTGCCCAGAGCCCTTGCATGGCTATATCATGAATCACAATATTTTGAATATATACAGTACTGTGCAAAAGTTTTAGGCAGGTGTGAAAAAATGCTGTAAATTAAGAATGCTTTCAAAATAGGCATGTTAATAGTTTATATTTATCAGTTAATAAAATGCAAAGTGAATGAACAGAAGAAAAATCTACATCAAATCAATATTTGGTGTGACCACCCTTTGCCTTCAAAACAGCATCAATACTTCTAGGTACACTTGCACAAAGTCAGGGATTTTGTAGGCATATAGTCAGGTGCATGATTAAATAATTATACCAAACAGGTGCTAATGATCATCAATTCAATATGTACAGTAGGTTGAAACACAATCATTAACTGAAACAGACACAGCTGTGTAGGAGGAATAAAACTGGTTGAGGAACAACCAAACTTGGCTAACAAAGTGAGGTTGCTGAAGACAGTTTACTGTCAAAAGTCGTACACCATGGCAAGACTGAGCACAGCAACAAGACAGAAGGTAGTTATACTGCATCAGCAAGGTCTCACCCAGGCAGAAATTTCAAGGCAGACAGGGGTTTCCAGATGTGCTGTCCAAGCTCTTTTGAAGAACCACAAGAAACGGGCAACGTTGAGGACCGTATACGCAGTGGTCGGCCAAGGAAACTTACTGCAGCAGATGAAAGACACATCAGGCTTACTTCACTTTGCAATCGGAATATGTCTAGAAGTGCCATCAGCTCAGACCTGTCAGAAACCAGTCTGGTCAGAAGTGGCCTTCATGGAAGTGACCCTGGAGAAGCCTGGTCAGAAGTGGCCTTCATGGAAGACTTGCGGCCAAAAAGCCACACCTCCGACATTGAAACAGGGCCAAGCGACTCAACTATGCACGAAAACACAGGAACTGGGGTGCAGAAAAATGGCAGCAGGTGCTCTGGACCGATGAGTCAAAATTTGAGATATTTGGCTGCAGCAGAAGGCAGTTTGTTTGCCGAAGGGCTGGAGAGCGGTACACGAATGAGTGTCTGCAGGCAACAGTGAAGCATGGTGGAGATTCCGTGCAAGTTTGGGGCTACATTTCTATAAATGGAGTTGGGGATTTGGTCAGAATTAATGGTCTCCTCAATGCTGAGAAGTACAGGCAGATACTTATCCATCATTCAATACCATCAGGGAAGCCTGGTTATGCGTGCTTGTGTCTGTCTGTGTGTGTGTGTGTGTGTGTGTGTGTGTGTCTGTGTGTGTGTGTGAGAGAGTGAGAGAGCGCTCTGAGCCAAGTGACGTGAAAATACGGCACCTTTTAATGTACAAGTAACTGATGTACTGCTTTAAATACAAATGTAGTGTAATTAGTTACTTTGGTTATCAGTCACACAATAATTTATGATTTATGAGCGGCCCGCCGGGAATTCTCCCAACGAGCCACTCTGGCTGGTCCATCTTAAAAAATTATACCTGCATCGATGTCTATGCATTTGCATCGATGCATCGGATCATTCGTTATTTGTTCGATACCTCGATTCATATTGATGGATCGTTACACCCCTAATATTTATATATTTATTTCATTTTAAAAAGTGCAGTACAGTTTCATGGTACAGTCAGTACTGTTTATTTTTTGTAATAAAGTTCAGCAATATTTTACTTTGAGTGTTATGTTTTCATTCAGTATCAGTTTTAAAAACTATCGGTTGATCAATCGGTTATCAGCAGGCACTGCCCAAATTAGTTATCGGTATCGGTAAAATCCACTATCGCTTGACTTCCACTTGATGTGTAAATGCGTTAGGTTAAAATCTTAAGAATGCAAGACGCAAGTTTTGGAGGTGGTGTGTCTGTGTGCTAACACAGGTGTGTATTGGTGTGTTGTCATGTGTAGTCATGGGCGGTGCTAAAGGCTGATGCTGAAGAGGCTCGGTTGCTGGCGGGCCGGTTGGGTTTGGAGGCAGAGCGAGCGCGTCAGGCTGAAGGGGAGGCACAGGAACAGGTCACACTCCTGGAGGAGGCGCTGGAGAGCTTACGCAGCTCCGATAACCCCCGACTGCAGCTTCACCAGCTCCAGCTGTTACACAAACTCCCACTCAGCTCCATCTGCAGTCTGCAAACTCAGATCTGCACGTGCTTACGGACGGTAGAACAGGTAAAACACACCACACACACACACACACTCCCATTCTGTGTTCCAAGACCGTTTTACCACACCCTTGTTGACTTCCTCATGAATTTTGTGGTGTAATAAGGGGAACTTGATGAGGATACATTAAAACAGTATAATAAACACAGCGCCATTGTGTAGTGTTGAATACTGGAGCTGTTTCTGTGGTGAGTTGAGACCTTAATCCATCTTCTTTCTCTCTCTCTTTTCTCGGTCTCCCCTCTCTCAGGCCGTGTACAGGAAGCAGCGGTTAGGTTGCGTGTCGTGTGAGGAGTTGGGCTCTGTGGCGTTGCCGTGTCAGCACGGTGTGTGTTGTGAACGTTGTGCGGCCACAGCCGAATGCCCCGTGTGCTCCGAGCGTCAGCAGAGCCTGAATCTACCCCAGTCCTAATCAACAGCCATATAATCCTGAACCGTTCCTTACACTTAGCACTGAACATCGCTCTGAGCTTTCGCATCCTCCTCCTGGAGATTTAGTTCAGTTCCAGCACAAATCCAACACTCCCACAGCCAGCTGCATCAGTTGCATGCAAGTTTGATTGTAGCCAGATGTGAATGTAAATTGGCACTACAAGAAAAGTTGCACCGGTCAGCATAGTTTCAGTGTAAAAAATGTGTATATATAGTCTTGGATTAAGTCAGCCAGTTCACTTTTCCTTGTTGCTATGGTTTGATGTTAAATTCTTATTAAATTGGTTGAAAACCCTGGTTTCAAAGCCTCAACTGAGAAACCCCAAGCATTTATTGATGACAAATGCAAGAGAAGAATACTTTTAGGCCACATTTTATTGTAACACATTATCTGTTTAGATTGTTTCATTTACATAAAAAATCTACGTAATCTGACCTACGTATTTTACTCAAAGTGAACATCCCATAATATGCATATTATTATTTTCTTTATATACCGTGGCAGGGTTGAGTTCTCGGTTCTGATTGGTCAGAAAGTGTGATTTAATTTTCTATAACAGCAGCTCTGACAGTAATTCCGTCTCCAAATCACAGATGTATTTATGTTAATGCACTCCTAATGAGTTGTTACTGTTTCTATGGTAACGATTTAAACATATTTAACATTTTTGGAAGGAGTCTTCAGTGTCAGTGCATTGTAACAGTCAGAGATAAAGCTGTAACTTCAGCAGAGGGAAAAAAAAAGAGAGACTGGTTAGGAAATCACTGTTCATTTGAATTAAGGACGGTTTAAGGAGAGATTTGAGACCCTGAATTACGACTAAATTTAAGTGTGACTGGTGCGTCTGGCTTCTTTTTCAGATGTACAGTAAGTTTAAATGTAAAGATATGATGAATTAGGGTTAGAATTATGCAGTTTCTAGGGTAATATGGAAGCTGGATCTCCAGGAGAAGGCTTGAAATGGTCGATTAAAACTTTTTACCTCAGCTCTTCGTTCTCATACACAGACACTCTCTGATATTAAGAAACAAATACAGGCAAAAATTAACAATATGAACGTTTCAAATGCACTGCCATATTCTCTCAACAGTGACACTTTCTGCACTGATCTTTTATCTTCTATCTAACACAACTCTTCAGACCTCTCGTATTTTTTCCCCAAAATCATTTTCTTTTACTCATTGAGCTCTTTATAGAGACATCTGGCCTTATGTTGGATCAGACTGATGCTGTAATGTGTCCTGCTTTCATGACCGCAATCAGACACACTCAGAAAAAATACAGTACTATAGTACCGTTTTGTACCTTTAATGTGGATCGTCAACTTTGATATAATGTACCTTTAAAATTTATTTAAATGTTGTTTGTTTGTGTTTTTTTTTTTTTTTTTTTTTTTTTTTTTTTTAGCAAAGCTTTAAAGGTAAGGTACAAAAAGTAAGGTACAAAAGGAAAGGTACCGTTTAGTACCTGTTCATTGAGATGTCACGATGCGACTCGGCTCGTAGCTCTCCGTTCGTTCACTGTTCACCTTCTAGTGCACTGTTCTGGGGTGCAACGATTTTGTACTGTTGTCTGAATTCTCAGTATTAGTTGGATAGTGCACAATATTATTACCCATAGTGCACCATAAATCTAGCATCATCTAAATCATGAGTACCACAACGCATAGAGATTTCTTTCAACTCAGAATGTCTTGGTCAAAATGGACACCAAAGCAGCTGACTTCATATATCAATATAAATTTAAAAAACTTAAAAGCTAATAGAAACTTTTTAGTGGCATGTTTAATGCAACAACAACAACAAAAATATCACTTTTAATATTAAAGTATTTTTATAATAAGCAAATTATTTATGTATCCAGTGCAGCGTCTCCCTCACTGCTGCCCCCTATATACTGCTCTTTATAGATCAGACTTTATAGTAAATAGTGAATGAGTGAGTAACGAATCGATTTCAGACACGGAACAAGAAAGATGCGCAACACGAGTTCTTTCATATTCAGTTTTTTTTTCCATTGTTTAAAGTTTATCGGCAGATTAACACAGTGCGGTCAGACTCCAGGGCCACAGCATGCACAGTTTAGCATTGCATCTCATCTAACACACCTGATTTAAACTAGGATGAATTTGGTGTGTTAGAAGACGGTCACACAGATCTCTAGGGCTTTCGCTTTCTATCTCTTAAGCCTGTCCTTACACCAGTCTGAGATCTGCTCCTCTTCTCCCTGCTTCATCCACACACACACACACACACACACACACACACTTACTCATATATGGCTGTTGGCTAGTGCCGGTTTGTTTCTTTTCAGAAGCCCAGAAGCAAATGACTAGTGGTAAAAAAAATAAATAATAAAAATGTTCTTTTTTTTAAACTGAATTTTCAATATTGTCATTAAAAAGAAAAATGGTGGGATTGTGGGAACAAAACTATCAGCCATATGAATGTTTATTATCAGCACTGTATTATTTCAACTGGATTGTATTTCCATTGCTTTTCATTTAGAAGTAGATGTTTGTGTAAAAACAGAATTTGCCGGACAACACAAATTTGCCAGACAGACCAGGAAGTGTCAGAACAGCCAATCAAATTGTGGAGGTTCATGGAGATTGAGATTAACAATACAGTGTGTGAATGTGTTATTGGATGAATGTTCGGGATGCTCCAGTTGGATACCGGGTACTGATATGAGACCGATATTTGGATCGCTGTTGGATCAGATTTGATTGACCCAACACAAATAATAATGTAATTATATAAGCTACAAATTGTCTTTGAAGTAGCTTTGAACTCAAATTTGTAAATAGTCATCCATTTTCAGGGGGCTGATTCAGATCGTTTAGGTTGGTGTTTGGGTTGCAGTGCGTATTTTACAACAGAAACTTTCTCAGTACCTGTGTATAAACCAGATTTGGGATGAGTTTTGTTAGTGAAGTCACTAAATTCGACAGTTTATGCAAATTATTGGAAGATCACATGATGCCCAGATATTTTTAGCCACCAAACCTGCATGATGGCTAGCGACCTTTTGATTATAGTTTGGCTGCTGTTTAAATTAAGCACTGAGAATTGCGACTATGCAACTCAAGACTCCCACGCGTCTCGACCCGTGACAAATGAGAAAAGTTTTCTCATTTTAGCTGGAAGATGCAAGTCTATTTCCAAAGTGCATGCTCATGTATTTTCATAAAGCTTGGCTTGTGTAATAATGGATGTTACAAGCCCAGAGACCGCCATGTTCAGTACTTCTTGTTAATTATTTGTAGGCAAACAATAATAATAATAATAATAATAATAATAATAATAATAATAATAGGAAAATGTACAGAACATGAATTCCATTTTAAATAAAACAACCATGCAGTAATTATTTATGCAGGAGGTCACTATTACATAAAATGTTTATTAATGTTGCACTGTTTTTAGTGTTGAAGACAGTGTGATTTATAAACAATTACAATAATGAACAGTAATGATAGGAAAATGTATTTAATAGAAAATCACACAAATACTGTCTTTAACAGTAAAAATACTATGAAATCTCTAAATATTTCTATAATAAATAGTTCTGCGTATTTCATAAAGTGTTTTATTTATAAATTAAGTAAGGAAAACATCTGAGGTTGTGCTGTTATAAGAAAATGATCAGTGACCCAGTGGTGTGATGCAACCACTCAGAAGTTGATTATTTTTTAAATAGTAATAAAATTACTATTAATGATGTTGCGGCATGTTAGCAAATCAAGTTATATATCTTGTCATTGACCTACGGTCGGACATGTTGTTATAATAAACACATTTCTTACCTTCTGGCCAATCAGATTTGAGAATTCTTCCACGCTGTGGTATGAATATAATTAATAAAATCATTGATTTAATATTCCATGTTCTGGGCTACAGAAGCTCTTGGAGATCAGACTCGATTATTCGACTTGACCAGCTATGATATCGGTATCATATCAAAATCGGGAATACCTGGTGCATCTCTCTTTAGGATATTTTCTGAATGAATATTCATGGTATGTATACTTTGTCTACAGATCTGGGATTTCATTTGATAACGCTTTAAATGTCTTCACTACATGAAGCAGTATAGCATTACTGAAAGCTATCTTCAAGCTTTTTGACTTGTTTTTTTGGTATTTTGTGTGGACAGGTGTCTAATAGTGAAGTTTTATTTAGTGTCCTTTGTGTGCACTGACTCCGCCCACCCGCTAGAATACAGCGTAGAAACATGGAGTGTGAGACCGCACAGCCATTTTGGATAAACCGGTATCATGTAGGGATAAGTGTAAGGTGATTTAACACCAGGTCTGGATGCACATTCTTTAGTTCCTGTCATGAAGGGCTGCTACACAGAGTAGTGTTTTTTCGCTAATAAAGATTAATTCAGCTGATCAGGAGATGCGCAGCTGGTGAGATGAAATCACGCTGGAGCTGTGCAAAGAGTTTACATTGAACTCCTCTTTATGCTTTTCAGATCAGAGCTTCACTGTGAGGTCTGTAATCGTCTGCTCGAAACCATTCAGTATTTCATTCTGATTTTCTACAAAACAATAAACAAATGTATATTTTTGGATTAACACGTCTCAGTCACTTGTATATTTATAATGAATACATTTTAATTAAAAAAAAAAAAAAAAAAAAGTACAGGCAAACTATACAGGGGAAAAAAAAAACATACCAGAGATTTCATTGTGTCACAATACCATTCATATTAATATAATTAATGAAAATATTTTTTGAAAAATGGTTCCTAATCACGGTCCTGGAGTAACAATGTTCCTGCCTTCCATGTTGTCATGTTCGCTCTCCTCTCACACTCCTCATCTAGCTAGTTAATTAACAGGAGTCAACATGGCTGTGTTTGAGTTACAGAAACTAATAAAGGAATTTATTTTGTTTTGTTTTTTTAATCCACCACAGCTGCAGCGTATGTGAGATTACCACACATGAGAATTTCATCACACTTCCTGTACTGAGAAACAAAAAAAACAGAAAACCTGTTTATTACAAAATAAATGGTTAAAATGTGTAACTGAAGCCATATTCAAAAGGGACTCGTTTTGCATCTGGATGTGGAGTAATTAAAATGTACAAGACGGTGGCGTTCCAGGGACCCGACTTAGGAACCAATTTACCCAGATAAATACAGAACAATAGTGACAAGAGATGATCATTTCCAAAGCCTGTCTAGCCTCTTCATCCCCCTTTCACAGTGTCAGGTTTCTTGAGATTTGCGCTCTCTCTGTCTGCGCAGTTTGACGAAGGCCTGAGCTTCACGCTCGCTCTTTCTGCCCTCGAGCATCTTCAGGGTCAAGTCACCTGTGAACACCCAGAGGAACTGTGAGGTCTTCGTTAACATTTCACCCTAATAATAATAATAATAATAATAATAATAATCACTCCGTACAGGATTTTGTTGAGTTTTTTTGTGATTGTAGCGGCCAAAAATACTTGATTTTGCTGCGGCTTTTTAAAAAAATTTGCGATTCAATTTGCAGTTTTTTGTACTTGAACTGCCCGAAATTGCTTTGCATGGTCTTTTGCAGTGATGTTTGTTGGTAAATGAGACCTTTTAGCTGTACTCATGTTTCACACACGTGAATCGAAGAGGGATTTGGCTAAATGCACGTTGTGATGATGTCACATGACACGTCTTGGCCCAAATCTGCTGTAATTTTTTTAAAAAAATTACAAGTTTGCTTGATTTTGTGTTAATTTCTTTGATCACAAAATTGCAAAATCCTGGAGGGACTGAATAATAATAATAATAAGAAGAAGAAGAGGAATTATTATTATTATTATTACTATTATTATTATTATTATTATTATTATTATTATTATTATTATTATTTGTTTATCCAGCACTTTTCTTTCTTATACATCTGTAAGTGCTTTACAAAAAAAGACAGAGAGTCTCCAGGCTGTTTTTTCTAGCTTTCTAAGCGAATCCTTTAAGAACCATTTTTATTTCTAGCTAGCTTTTTTCCCCTAAAAATGTATAAAAGATCAGACAAGGGATTTGTGATAAATCACATGAATGCAACAATGCATAATTATTAACAAATCATCTATGAAAATAACTACAAATCATGAAAAGTGTTAAAAAACAAATAAACTGTGCACACTTAGTTCACTATGGGTTCTTTGGAAGGTTAATATTTTTCTAAAAGGGGTTCACTGCACAGCAAGCTCTCTGTTGGGGAAAATTTAAGGCTTCCCGCAAAAGACTTAATATATATATATATATATATATATATATATATATATATATATATATATATATATATATATATATATATATATATATATATTTTTTTTTTTTTTTTTTTCTGTAAGTGTACAACTAGGCCACAAATAGGTTAAACAAGTATGTTTTTAATCTGGAAGATTCAATGAATAAAAAAAAAAAAAAAACATTTTTAAAGCATCTATAACGCTTCATAAATGTTCCAAAATTTAGGAGAGAAAATTAGAGGATTTATGGGTGATATTTAAAAAATAAATTAAAAGTAAAAGTAAAAACTCTCCGTCTGATCTGTGAGTGATTGTTGGCATTAAACTTGTATCAGTTTATTAAATGCAATAACATTAGTTTAAACTACAAAGTGACTGTTTTACATCATAAAAATTCATAATTTAGAAAATAATCCAGTAAAACCAATCAATTTATCTTTACATCTTAAGAAAAAAATTATGTCTTCCAAACAGAGCTGCTTTAAAAAGATAAAAACTCTTGTGTTGTGTAAATTATCAGACAATACTGCAAATAACAAAACACAGAATATTTTTATCTTGTCAAAAATGGTCACTGAGAAGCCAGTATAAGAAAAGATAGATGAGGCATCTTCAGGATTTGAACTTTTGATCTCTGGACGATAAGGCAAACGTTTTTTTTTTTGTTTGTTTTTTTTTGTGCCCAGGACTCAGGAGCTCGAGTTGCATGAAGTTTAGTCAAAGTCAGTTTGCATTGTAGAGATAATATATTTTTTATCATAACATAATTTTGCCGTCAGCACATGCCTAAACGTAAATAGCTGTGGGAGAAAAGGAAACTCGTACTGTTTGGTTTGGGGTGCAGCAAAGGGAGGCGGATCTGAGCGGGGGTGGGGTCAGGGCCTCCTCCTCCTGCAACTCCAGGCACCGCCTTCAGAGAGAGAAACGCCTCTCCTTCAAAGTCGTCACTGCGCAGGGCGTCGTAGTCTAGCACCGTCACCAACAGGCATGCTCCGGCCGACTGACACTGCTCTAAAGACACAGCACTGCGCCCCCCGCAGCACAGGAGGTCAATTAACACCACAGGCACTTGACCAACACACACACGCACACACATGCACACACACACTGTCTAAACAGTATTAAAGAATTGCCAGTATTAAAGAATTTAAACTAAATCTCTACCCATCTGTAGCGTACGGTCAGAACCATAATTATTGGCACCCTCGTTAAAGATGATTTTTCCTCTTACCCGATACAGTAAGCTTGACTTTATTAAAGATGTTATGGATTAACTTACAACTCGAAGGACTCCTCAAACAGCGGGTTGAGGTCCCTGTTCTTGACCTTAGTCGCTCGTATGTCCGCCTGTGGGAAACTATGCCTCGGCTCCAGAGACAGCTGAACAAACGGGTCACTGAAACCTGTAGAGTAAAAAAAAATATATATATTTTTAAATCATTATGACTTTAGTGCTGAATAGAAGAATTAGGCTGAGCTCACTTAACTCTCTCTATTTTATTGTAATGATGATGGGTAAAAATGAGAAAAGCGAAATTTCCATTACTTTTAGGCGCTGGAAGTGCACTGTTGACTTAAATTTAAAAGTGGTTTCAGTGGTGAGGAAGTGACCTTGCCATAAACAACATCCTGACAATTTCCAGTAGATAAAATGTTCTTTGACTAGAAGTTATCTCCTAATGTTAAAAAGAAAGACGAGGTTTGTATCGGGTTTCTATCCAGGAGGTCCAATATGACCTTTGATAAAACATTTCTTCAAGAAATAACATCTTAGTATTCCGGTGTGCTGTTTAACTCTTAAAGCACGTTCGTGCTGTGTAGCTGTGTACCGTTGGAGTCGAGGGGAATGAGGTTCACTGCATTCAGCACCTCCACATGCAGTTTGGACTCGGAGCGCTTGTACGAGGTGATGAGTGTTACTGCTCCATATTTCTCACCGTGGCACACTTTCTGTTGAGAACACAAATATTTTGTTGTGGAGGTGGCAACTTAAAAAAGTAATTATCACCTTTTACAGCTCTGTGCTTGGATGAAAATTCTGTCAAATGAATAAATATAAATCTAAAGGCACTTAGTAATACAGTGGATATAAAAAGTCCTCACACCCCTGTTAAAATAGCAGGTTTTTGTAACGTAAAAAATTAAACCAGGATAAATCGTGTCAGGACTTTTTCCACCCTCAATGTGAAATTACAACAAAAAAAAGGAAAAATAAAAAACGTATAATAGTTACAATCAGCGTGGCACATCTTGACTTCGCAATATTTTCCCACTCTTTCTTGCAAAAACATTCTAGATCCATCAAATTGTAAGGGCATCTCCTGTGCACATCCCACAGGTCTGGGCTCTGGCTAGGCCATTCAAAACATTGATCTTCTTTTGGTTATGGTGTTCCTTTGTTGATTTGGATGTATGCTTTGGGTTGTTGTCATGTTGAAAGGTGAAATTCCTTTTTATCTTCAGCTTACTAGCAGACACCTGAAGGTTTTGCACTAAAATCGAGTTGTATTTGAAGCTATTCATGATTCCCTCCACGTTGATAAAAGACGCAGTTCTGGCTGAAGACAAGCAGCCCTAAAGCATGATGCTGCCACCACCATGCTTCACCGTGGGTCTGGTGCTCTTTTGGTTCTCTGGTGCTTTTTTTTTTGCACCAGACAAACCTTTTGGAATTATGGAATTATTATACTTTTTGGAATTGGTCTCATCAGACTGTAACACATTTTGCCACATGGTCTGGGGTGATTTAGTTGGGCTTGGATGTTTTTTTGTGAGAAGGGGATTCCATCTAGCCACCCTACTCCATAGCCCAGACATGTGAAGAATATGAAAGATTGTTGTCGCATGCAGAGAGTAATAAGTACTTGTCAGATATTCCTGCAGCTCCTTTAATGTTGCCGTAGGTTTCTTGGCAGCCTCCTTGCTATTTTTTTGTCTTGTCCTTTTGTAAATTTTGGAGGGACGTCCTGTTCTCAGTGATGTCACTGTGGTGCTCCATTTTCTCCACTTGTTGATGATGGCCTTCACGGTGTTCCATGGTACATCTAATGTTTTGGGAAATGTTTTATACCTTTCAACAAGTGAGATACCATGCGTGCTCTGTAACCATAGCTTCAGCAGTCGAATAAAACCAAGAAGATGTGAAGAAAATCCTACAGAAACAGCTGGTCTTTATTTGTGGTTAATCAGAATAATTTCATTGATGACAACTGTATGATAATTACTTTTGAACATGAGATTGAATGTGATTGGTTCATTCTGAACACATCCCCAATTATAAAATGGAGTGCACACTTATGCAACCAGGTTATTGTAACTTTTTTTTTTCTCTCCTATTTTTCCCCTTAAATGTTTCTGATCGTTTTTCACTTAATTTTTATATGTTGTAATTTCACACTGAGGGTGGGGGAAAAGTTCTGACATGATTTATCTTGGTTTAATTTTCTTACATCACAAAAACCTTCCATTTTAACAGGGTAAACTTTTTATATCCACTATAAAACTCTCTCACACACTACAGGTATAACTACATTAGAAAACACACCTGCTCCCACACTTTCTTCTCAAAAAACTTTTCCATCAGCTGCTGGCAGCTCATGGCGTTGAGTGTCAGGTGGTTATTCAGATCCTGGAGCAAGGAATAAAAACAAATGAGTAATAAACAAGAAATTATGATTTATTCAAAAGTTATATTTGACAATTTCACACCACCATATCGACTGTACACTCATCATTTGAGCACTGAACAAAAACTCTTAACAGTCTTGGCATGAGAGGGGTACTTTTTTTTTCTTCTTTTTTTTTTTTTTAAACTAAAGTATCACTTTTGGGGATTTGTACTTTACCTGATTATAGCTGAAATCATCAAGATTAAAACAAAACAAAATAAGGCTTGAAATATTTCACTTTATGTGTAAAGAATCTAGAATATATGAAAGCTCCACTTTTTGAATTAAATGGAAAAAATGTAAAATTTGTTGAAATTCAAGCAAGTGAGGGTGAAGTAATTTGTTTGATTTCATACTAATGGAGTGGTGGGGGGAAAAAAATCACTAAAATGACCCTAAACTTAAATCTCTCAATATATATATATATATATATATATATATATATATATATATATATATATATATATATATATATATATATATATATATATATATATATATATATATATATATATATATATACACACACACACACACACACACACACATATATATATATATATATATATATATATATATATATATATATATATATATATATATATATATATATATATATATATATATATATATATATATATATATTTTTTTTACATAATCCGAATCGTCATCTGTTGGAAATATTAGCAAAAAAAAAAAAAAAAAAACAGACAATAAAACCCCCAACTAATTCTGACATAAAATCATTACTTTTTACTTATAAACAGATGTGTACACAGCTAGTCAATGTTCATAATAAAATGTGGTTTAGTTGCTGACCTTATATTCATCTGTGTGTAGCGTTTCGAGAGGAAGTCCGTTCCCTTCAGCATGAAAACACTGCTCCAGACACTGCCAAACACACACACACACACACACACACACACACACACACACACACACACACACACACACACACACACACACACACACACACACACACACACACACACACACACACAGAAAGAGAGATTTTACTTTAAAATGAATAATATGCCATTTTTCTTACAGAAAATAATCAGTGTATGATGGGGAAGCTGACAATTTCAATTTCAAATTGCTTCTCTGTAGTGATGTGCTGTTCTCAAGCAAGTGAACCTTTTCAAACAAATCTCTGAGGTGTAATAGCAATAGCAAAAGCAATAACGACAGTAAAGCAAAGTAAAATATGATAGTGTGCAAGTTGAAAAGTTAATAAAATGTGAAAACATTTTGACAAGGTGCTTGTGATTTATTTTAAATGCAACTGCAGTAAAAAAAAAAAAATAGACAATTTCAAAACCTCAAAAAATATTTGATGTTTTATGTTGACTTGATCACCACAAAGGCTAAGTTGGTTTAGAAACCTGTCACATAAATATGCCGTGTTAAAAATAATTATAATAAAATATATATTTCTTTAATCTAAATGAATCAGTGTGAAAGATTACTAAATAAGCGACTCAATTTACTAAAAAGATGCATTTTTGCACATCACTACTGCTCTGTTTGTTTGTTGAGGTAGAAGTCACAGAAGGAGCTTGTTAATGTTAATGAATGTCCTGATTGGATTGAGTTCACCTGCTATGGATCAGGTAGATTTTAAAAGCCCCAAAAAAGGTTTGTATGGATGAAATATATACAATATAAAAAAAAAAAAAAACCCTGTCAAATAATAACATTGACCACTGATATTTTCTCAGTTTAATGAAAGTGATTTTTTCAGTTGTCTTTTTGTCCTTTATATTGCTTTATATTCCTATAGTTTTTTTAGGCAGTATGTGATTTAACATGCTGGGGTTTCAGCAGGACTCACCACAATTGTTCTTTATCATTTAACTTACTAGAAAACGTATTTCCCGAAATGACAAGCACAGTGACAACACAAAACAAGTGCATATGATCCAACAAAGACATTTAAATACGTACAGCGTTTCTCTTTCCAGGGGAGATTTCATCATGTTTTAAAGGTAGGGATTCCCATATGTTTTGAAGATACTAAAAGATTTCTACAGTCTTTGATTTCTACAGAGATTTCTACAACCTGGGCAGTTCTACAGCTACCCAGAATGAAACATCACACACTTTCTGATCGGTCATGAAGCAGAGTAGCAAGCATTGATATTGATATTGATATTGATATTGACTCTCAGATCCTCGGTTCTTGGAGAATTTCTCCTGAACAAACGTGACCTCAGACCAAAAAAAAACAAAAAAAACATGGTGTGTGATGTTAAGATTGTATTTATGCACCACAGAATGTCAAGCTGTAAATATTCTATATGAGTGATTTTAATATAACCTGTCTACAAGAGGACTTTCTACAAGAGGATCTGGAACTTAACAATAACCAGTTAAGTCCAACCTTAAGGCAGATTTTGTAAATGTTGTTGTGGTTGAGTGGATCCTCATGTGTCTGAGGCATGGAGCACTACTTAAGAAACATGTTCCTCTGTGTTAAAACTACACACCATGTTCAAGCTCAAAATATCACTCCTTGCTGTTATTATTTATTTTATTTTTTTCTTTTGCCATTTTTAAGAGCAGAATGTATTCCTTGTATAATCAAATACAAGAATTTAGTGCATGGTTTTGACTTGAGACGTGCTCCAGGAGGTACACAGAGTACACACCTGTAGAGTAAACTGCAGTCTCTGAAAGTACACCATGTTGCTGTCCTCCTGCTGCGAGACCTGGTGCAGAATCTTCACCGAGTTCATCCACAAGGGCGTCAGCAAACTGACACACACACACACACACACACACACAAAAAAAAACAAACAAAAAAAAAAAACAAAAAAACCCCCCCCCAGAGGTCACATTCAAGCTTATAGTCATGCTTTTCTTTACAGGACAAATCCTGAAACAGTGTATTCACCAAGACGTGTTTGAATCTGCACAAAAAATGCTTTCTCTTGTCCTCCTATAAAATAAAGTCACAAACATTTCTTGTACTTATTTCTTAATTAGATTTTCTAATTATAGAGAATTTAACATCAACGCATTTCTTGAAGTTTAACTAAAAATGTTATGAGTGTTCAGAAACATTTGACTGGCAGTGTGATGCAGCTCCTGTATTGTACAAATGTATTAAAATATGATCTTTTTGTCATATCGTCCATTATACATGTATTAATATTAATATACTGATATGCTTCTTCTGTACAAATCATAGAGCCCTTGAGGCAATATTTAATTTAGCCATATTTTTGTTTTTGCAATAATCCTTAAAACCTCTTTCAAAATTCATTTTATTTTAATAGCATTCATGTGAATAACTTTAGTTAGTCGACATTTCCAGATATGACACGCCCAGTGACCCGATATTAAGGAAAGCCAACCTGTTAAAGTTCTCCTGTACCAGATTTTCATTCATATACTGCAGCTCCTTCTCCAGATACCGCATCAGAGGATCCACGGCCTAGACAGAGAACGCAATTTCCCTTTAAATAACGTTCACAACGCTATGCATTACATAAACCTACACGGGTTCCGAGCAGAACCCTTCGAGAAAGCCAACAACAAGCCAAAATGAGTGCGAGCTCGTGTATAAAAGGCTGAGTTTAATTTGCAGACTGCTAATACTGAGCTCCACAGGTTCCATGCAAACGTTTTCTAAGTTAACAAAATGAAAGAAGTAATACGAGACGCACGTCCTCTGTGGATCTTGAAGGGAGCCGGTGTCGTGTGGCCATCCTGCGCACGTAATTCTCGATGTCCGTGTGCAGCTGGAGAGAAGAGAGACACACGTGGCGTTACAGGTTTGCTCCAATTCTCACACGCACTCTGGAAAAAGCAACACACTGTTCAGGACGTCGTATACACGATGTCAGTATTTACTTCGTCTTCTCTGTCTGTGAATAGCAATTGTTTATACCACAGCGCTGTTGTGTTCTCAGTTCTGATTGGTCAAAAGGTGTTGATTAATTTCCTGTAACAGCAGATCTGACAGTAGTTCTGGCTGTAAAACATTTTTGGAAGGAGTCTCCAGTGTCAGAGGAGAAGGTTAGGTTCTGCGGTTTCTCAGGAACATGACCAAGATTTTTTTTGGTGTTAAACAGAAAAAATGAGAGGCTGCTGAGGGAACTATTGTTTGTACCTGCTATAATGTAAGTGGTTAACACGTGTAATGGACGTTCCACAGCAAAAACGTTTTTGACAAATAGCTGTAGTATTGGAGGAATGATAACAACACATCCCAAAGTGCTACTTTATGTGAAAATAATCAGCTTCGGTATGGTAACTGTAAAAGGTAGCTACTCTTTTGTAATGTATTTAAAACTGGAAAAATATCGAATTCAGGAAGACGTCAACTTTACAGTTTTCCTGCAATTCTTAAATCAAGTTGATCAGCTGAGACTCATTTATTGTCTAACGTTTGCTTTTTTAGCTTTGCACTGAAGCTACTAAGCTAATATTTTTAACAAGTAAAGGACGCTTAACCTCCAGATTAGCACCGTGTTCTTTTCCCAGCTGAGCCTACCCCATGTGCTGAAAAAAAAAAAAAAATTCTTTGTAAAATTGCCTCTTGTATAAAAAGGGCCTAATTTACAGGGCCAGAAAACTAAACAAACGTCTATCCAAAGCCACTACATGATTGTATTGACAATCAGAGTTACTCTGCTGTATATTTGATATGTCTTATATGAAATTTGTTTATTATTAAATGTTTAAACATTTCAACCTGCACGCTTTAAAGTGCCAGCTCTCTAAAGCGTGTCGTTACCTTCCGGCCGAGAGTGTCGACAGCCGAGCGAATCTCTCGGTTCAGTGCGGCCTGCGTGTGCTGCAGCTGCGAGGGGAGTGTGTTCTGAAACTGGTTTTCTCCAATCACGTTCCGTGTCCGCTCCCGAAGCCCCGCCCAGTTCAGCTGCTGAGGTAGGCGGGCCAGCACTGACCGCAGGTGCTCCAGATCATTTACCACGACACACAACTAAAGAGAGAAAAGCAGAGAGATTAGACCACCACACACACCTATTCTACAGAACACAAGGGAGATGTCCAGAAAGCCGGACACAGAGATGGTTTTTTTTTTTTTTTTTTTTTTTTACAGGTCCTGAAAGAGCATCTTGATTAAAGAAGATTGTTAGAGGATGGTTATTCCTGTTATAGCTCACCATGTTGACAGCACTGCTTGGATCACAGTTCTTTGACAGCTCCTTCACCCGAGCCTTCAGCAAACGGCAGTACATGGAGGCAATCTTACACATATCCTAACACACACATCATGGCACAAATTCAGCATTGAATCAATCACATGACACGATATGAGTGAAGAAACAAAAGCTTGTATATTAACAGGGTGGAATTTTTAATCCTGTTACTACACTGCTATGAATCAGAGATCATAGGCATGTTTTTATACGTTAGTGAGGACAAAATTTCCTTAAAATAATAGGAATATATGATCATTTCACCTCTGTCAGCTTGACCATGAGCATGAAGCCTTCCTCTGAGTCGGGCCAGCTCAGTTGTTCCCAAAGCTGACAGATCGGGTGTAGACATGCTGCCAGGTCCACGGCTGAGGAGCTGTGCTTTATGGGTACTGCTCCAGTCTGCAGAGGCTGTAACTGCACACACACACACACACACACACACACACACTCCTTTCTAAATTTCAGTAATAAATAAATAATGTATCAACAGATACAAATATCTTATCAAGCAGCCTAAACACAATTACAAAATAGTGTTATTAATATTTTTTACCACATAAAATGACTTATGTGGTGCAGTGTAGCCTTATAAACACTGCCCTTAAGTATTGTTAGCAAAACCTTATTTATGTTTCATGCTTCATATGTTAAAACTGACCAACTAAAGTTTGTGGTAAACAGGGAAACTGTGTAAAAGTCATTTTTTGCTCAAATTTAGCTTTAAGGCCACAATAAGGAAATAACAGCAAACACAACAGTTGTCTGTATTTTATCAAAACCTTTTTTACTCCTACAAAAAGACAATGTTCAGGCCAAACTGATACTGATCACAGTGGTGCGTTGGTGTGAGACAACTACACAGTCTCAGGGTCAGCTTGTATAAACAGGTTAGCAGAGATTAGCCCTTCCTCTCTTTCATGGAAAAATACAAAATCCATATGGCTTGATTTTTTGGAGCTACATTGTCTTATTTGTTGTTAACATGGTTTAAAGTTGATTCCCCCCCCCCGCCCCCAACATATGTGGAACCAAGAGCAACAGCACCACCAACAATCATATGTAACAACACAAAGAAAGTCATATATTTGGGAAGAAACTAGAAGTAGATACACTGAGCACGCATTGACAAGACAGAACTGTAAGTTTTGTGTGGTTTCAGTGAGCTGGCAAATGGGAAGTGTAGCTTTTCTGTTTATTCGAGAAAGAGACATGACATGACTACGGACTTATAACCATTTAACCTAAAAAAACGCAGCACTGACAAAAGTCTTGCCCATAGTTTATACGATAAGGCTATAAGGTTCAACCAAAATGGTTTCATAAAAATAATAATAATGTCAACTTAGCCCTTGAATTTAATATTGTCATCAGCCATCACTTTGTAGGCTACAGCAGATCCTGTAGTAAAAGATCACAGGATTACCTGATCCACCTGCACTGCTTTCTCCACTCGCTCCATCGTGGTGCTGAACGCTTTATTCAGCCAGTATGGCAGAGCCTCACGGAAATCCTCGTGGAAGTTCGTCAGCTGTAGCATCTTCTCTCTGAACAAGAAAAAAAAAAGCATCTGTAAGGCCCGGGTGTTCCATCCTATGAGACATTTTATAATCCAGAACAATAAGAGACTGTAATAAACTGTAAATGTACTTTTACTGAATTGAACGCTGTGTTCTAGCTGTGAAGCAACTTCTTCTCATGCATACACCAATCAGCCATAACATTAAAACCATAACATTGTAGGCGCTTTTGGTGGTGGACAGCATGGGTCAGCATGGGCACTCTGAGCTGTCTGCAGCTACGCAGCCCCGTATGCAGCAAGTCGCGATGCACTGTGTGTTCTGACACCTTTCTGTCATAGCCAGCATTAACTTTTTCAGCAATTTGTGCTACAGTAGCTCGTCTGTGGGATCGGACCAGACAGGCTCCCCACGCCCATGACCCTCTCACCGGTTCACCAGTTGTCCTTTCCTTGGACCACTTTTGGTAGGTACTAACCACTGCATACTGGGAACACCTCACAACACCTGCCGTTTTGGAGATGCTCTGACCCAGTCGTCTAGCCATCACAATTCGCCAAAGTCGCTCAGATCCTTCCGCTTGCACATTTTTCCTGCTTTGAACACATCAACTTCGAGAACCGACTGTTCACTTGCGGTTTAATATATCCCACCCCTTGACAGGTGCCACTGTAATGAGATCATCATTGTTATTCACATCGCCTGTCAGTGGTTTTAATGTTATGGCTCATCAGTGTACTTTATATGTTTAAAAAAATCAGTACATTTGGTAAATACTTGGTGAGGTTTTTATTATTATTATTATTATTATTATTATTATTATTATTATTATTTTATATATATCACCAGTTTGAAATGACTGTTTTGTTAACTAAAGTCCTAAGTCTGAGGAATATTTCAATAAAAAATATTTTACAGCACCTACAGTGTTGAACCTTTCCACATGAAATGTAAAAAGCACCTTAAAGGTTTAAATCCTGAACTCGATATTGATTTAGGGAGCCATTAAATCCCTTTAATTCCAAGTTGCCTTTGGACTGCAAATATTGCTATAGCATTTATATTATGTAACATTTCTGCCCCCATGTGGCTTTAATGTATAAACGTTTCACCTCTTTTGTAGATAAGCTTTCTCTTTGTGGATGGCTTGCAGGCTCAGATACACAGGAAACAGACTGTTAGCCAAAGACTGATCCATATGACTCTCCAACTGACACAGCATTGCTCGAAGCTCCTCTGCCAGCTACACACACACACACACACAAACACACACACACACACACACACACACACACACACACACACACACACACACACACACACACTTAATGAAATACTCTTCGTTACAGAAAACAGCAACATCACTATCACTATGTGATAAATACAGTATACAGCATATACAGCATTACTAAATATCACTATATCTTCAATAACACACATTTTTCTAAATGACTGAATGAAATTTCTCACCAGAGAGTCTAGTTTCTGGTACACTACTGTAAACGCGTCTAACTGCACAGCACTGAGGAGAGACAGAGAGAGGATTATGATTTAGATTTCATTACTAAATAAGTATATAATCAGTGGTTACGGTCATATCAGTGGTTGAAATAAAATTAATAAATAAAATCAAATAATGAAACAAAATTCAAATAAATGATCACTGACATAAACCTAAATCATATATAATTTTATAAAAGTAGATTTTTAAAAAAAAATTCTGGTTGTGATATGCTGATAGATAGTATATCCTGCAGATTAAATACTGTAACTAAGGCTAGATGCTATACTGTGAACAACACAATTGCATTTGAGTGCAAAAGTGTGTAGCTTTCTGAGTGGAAATATTTTCTCTGTTTTTACAGTTTATCTACAAAATGGGTTCCTATTTTTTTCCAATGAAGCATAAATATTATAGCAACTGAGTGAGTCTACTCAACAGTTTGCATCTGCATTGACATGCTCTTATTAATTTAGTTGATGAGTGAATAAGGAATCAAATGACACATGACACATTTACTTTAAATGGTCTCGCTACATACAGTCTTGGTCATGAGTGAGAGTTGAGAGTTTGAGTGAGAGTTTGTAAAAAAATAATGTTCGTGTTGTCTTTTCTTTTTTGCATACACAAAATTTGACAGGAAGTACTTCCTTCTTCTAGAAAACAATGTAATCATTGTTGCAATGCACAAATGAAGCAAACTAGTTGAACTAAAGGCTTAGCCTTGAAAAGGGTTTGATGGTTTTCTGTCTTGAACATTTGTTTAGACTTGATCTTGACTTGGCCTTGACAATTTTAAGACTCGGTCTTTTCTTGATCTCGGCTAGTCCTGGTCTTGGACTTGTTGTGGAGTTGACAGTGGTGGTCTTGACTATGGTACTAGTATGTATATGTTTTACAGAGTACTGTACAAAATCCTTATGCACCCTAAATTCTTTCTTTATTTATTTTGAAGGCAACTTTATTGAATTTATTTTCTTTTTCACAGTACTGTATGCATGGAACTAAAACTAAAACAAAAAACAACAACTGGGAAACACATGGAAGCAAAAATGTACAGTATGACCAAGCTGAAATGACCTTTTTGTCATAGTTTCTGATACTGTATTTAAGAAACTTTAGCAGTAACTGATAATAACAGCCAATGGTATCATATTTATCTATCTATTTATTTATTTATTTTAGCTGTGTTCATGCCCCAAAACAATCCCTTCCTGTAAGTGGTCAGCGCTCTATGGTATCATATTCATTAATGTGGTTCCTTTAAATCTATTGGTGTAGGATTTTCACTAATAATATTCATATAACCTTATCATCTACGTACAAACTTGTTACCTGACAAACACTCTGTTCCAGACGTCTTTGCTCAGACAAATGTCCTCCTGCACTTCCTTAATCAATAGAGAGAGGGCGCTAACCGCCTCCAGCAAATCCTGTAACAGATGGGCGTGAACATTACCTCGACCTTCAAATGAAATACAAATGAAATATGTATCAAGTATTCAGTATTTCACCTTTGTCATTGGCTGGTGTAGTCCCTTTTTAATGTTGAACCACTCCTCAGTGCCAGTCTGTGAGAAATCCAGCAGTGAAATCATGCAACTAATCAAAATAATCTGTGTGGTGTTCATTTATAACTTCACACATTATTATTATTGAGTTGTTTCTTACCAGTACTGCATCAATGACCTCGTCGTGTAAGGCAATGTTTGCTGGGTTGAGCTTCTGAAAAGCTCGAGTCTTACAGATCTGGACCAGAACCCTACACACACACACACACACACACAATTATAAATTCAGCTAATTAATACTAGACCTAAATCTAACCCTAACCTTAACCCCAGTAACCAAATGGAAACACATTTGGTTCCATACCGTGGTGTTGCCAGTGCCGTACCTGAGCAGTGTGTGTAACCGTGGTGTGCATTTAGGCGTCGGGGGAAAGATGTCTCTGTACTTGGACACTAAGCACAGACCGTACTGCAGGAAGCCATGCAGAGAGTCTCCTAGCTCTTGTTTCTGTTAACACACACACACACACACACACACACACACACACACACACACACACACACACACACACACAAAAACACACACAGACATGGAAAATTACAACTCTATTTTAAATACAGAAACAGATTCGGCGTGAGCGCTCTTGCACCACATCATGCCCATCTTTAACCACATCAGACCTCATGCACAAAAAAAAATAGCAACACTTCATATGCAAGTATTTCAACATCGATGACAGCAGCAGCGACAGCATGCACTGCATCTCTCTGCACACCTACAACCACACTCCTACATGCAGGACTTTAGAACCCAAGGTTCAATTTTACACTCAATTTCACCTACACAGTCACAAAAGTAAAAAAAAAAAAAAAAGAAAGAAAACCTTGGAAAAACCCTTCACATGGTCAATTTTTTTGACATTTTACACTTGTTCCTCTTTTGCATGTATCTCAACCAGAAGTAAAGTTCCTACATTTTAAAATCTGGTTGCCGCCAAAAGTGAAAAACGATTTTTTCGAGAAAATCACATTTAAAGATCTCATTCCAACTCTACGGAAACCTGACACCTTGCCTACCTCTACATTTATACCCCAATCTACTTACGCAAAAACATTACTGCCAAATTGTAAAGAATTATAAGTTTACAGTAAGAAATGCTGATTTATCACTTTCATTATCAGCATCATCCACATCAGTTTCTGTCTCATCACTTGAGATGAAATTCACTTACAGTGTTTTACTAACCGAAACCTCGTCATCATTTCTTCACTTAACTAATCTCTGTGCCCTTTTACGTCAGTGGGGAAATAATCGCTGATTAATTCAGTCAGTTTTGTTCTGCTGGCTACATTTCTTGTTATTAATGTTTTTCATTAGGTTATTTAAAAAACATTTTTAAAATGTTGTCTGCTGTTGTCTGTACAGACTGTGCAAGCGCTCTTCTCTGTTTTGATGATGATGTGACAGTGGGGACATTCTGACAGCCAGTATCAGTGTGTAACGATCTAAGAACTTGATCAAATCGTGGGGAAATGACACGTAGCTAGTGGGGTTTAGCTGTTAGAAAATAACCTAAAACATTTTCAAATCAATTTGGTAACAAAAAAATAAAAATCAAAGTATACACTATATGGTCAAAAGCATGTGGACACCTGAACAATGCACCCATATGTGGTCCTTCTCCCAACTATTGTCAGAAAATTGAAAGCACACAACACTGTCTTTGTATGCTGTAGCATTACAGTTTCCCTTCACTAGAACTAAGAGGCCCAAACCTCTTCCAGCATGACAGCGAGCTCCATGAAGACATCTTTTGCTAAGATTGGACTGGAAGAACTTGAGTGTCCTGCACAGAGCCCTGACCTCAACCCCACTGATCTCCTTCGGGATAATATGGAACACAGACTGCACCCCAGACCTCCTCAACCAACATCAGTGCCTGACCTCACTAACACACTTGTGGCTGAATGATCACAAATCCCCACAGCCACGCTCCAAAATCTAGTGGAAAGCCTTCCCAGATGAGTAGAACTTATTATAACAGCAAAGGGAGACTGTTTGGAGAACAAAGAGTACGATGGTCAGCTGTCCACATACTTTTGGCCATATAGTGATTATCAGCAGAACGACTCAATTTTGGATGTTTGATGTCATGTAAATAATGCTTGCATGCATGTGAAAAAAAGTTAACTGTAAGGTATAAATGTGTAAGAAAAATGTACAAATGTATAATGGGCACAGTGATTTTCAGTAGTGACCCATCTTTGGACACTATTTTTCAACCAATTTTTCCATGTAATCAACTGACTCATGACCACAGTGCTGTTTAATTCTCGAATCTGATTGGCCAATAGATGTTGATCAATTTTCTGTAACAGCAGCTCTGACAACAGCGCGGATGTTCCGCAACATCAAATATATTACTATAAATGGTTAAAAAGTACAACATGTCAGTTTTTAATAATTAAAAATAGTAATCCTTGGCAAATGACTGTGGTGTAAGAGAAATAAACCACTTTGTGACCTGCCGTTATTGGAAAATAATCAACTTGAGTGGTAGCAGTCACCTTTCTGCATCACACCACCCTGTCATTTATTATTTTTCTATAACAGCATGCTCCCATGTGTTTTAGTCCTTATTTATTACAACCGTTACTGATCAAAATAAAGAGAAATGTAGAAGGCAAAATATTTTTATATTTGTGTAGGAAGCTTGTCCAAAACTAACACTAAAAACTCACATTTTTAAATTAAACTACTTTTGTACTGTATTTTAAACAAAATATTGATTAAGAAAATAAAAACCGGTCCAAAAGTCATTTGACATTATAAGCTTTGTTGGGTGAGTTGGGTAGTAAATTTGAATCTGAATTTGAATGTTCACTAAATTGTGCAAATACAGCTGCATGTGTTAGTCTTGCTATGACTTCCTTTAGCACTTCTGATTTTATTTTACATTTCAGATGTTTTCAGCGCCTCTGACCTGTTGATACGGGAGTTCCTGCTGGTCCCAATGGTACTCGATGCTAGTCAGCTGCTGAAACAACACTGTAGAGTCCACCTCCAAGCTCTGATACAGTTTACTGTAGGCCACCCACTTCCTGCACGCACATGCACATGCAAACACACACACACACACACACACACACACACACACACACACACACACATCAGATTTTTATCAAGCTCCGCTGATCTTATTATGTGAGTCTGCATAAACATGTTTATTAGCCACTAAATAGTTGTATTTATTAACTAACAACTTTCATCCATCTAAAAAAAAAAAGAGAATGTTCTAGACTTTATTTTTTATTCTTACAATCAGTGTGTATTGTATATACAGAAACTCACGCCAGGTCCTGCAGAAAAGGTGAAATATCATTCTGAGTGGCGTAGTACTCCAGCAGCGTGCTGCCCTCTCCACACAGCTCACCCTTCCAGGGACTGCTGTCCTGATCACACACAAAAACACAGATTATCAGTTGAGGGGAAAAAAGAAAGAGAATAACACACGCCTGCAAGTGACGTCACTTACACATTAGTGTTCGGCTACGTATATCTGTGCAGTAGCTGTGTTTTATAGTGTATACTGTATACATCAAGCCTATTATTCAATAAAACCACATGATTTTTCCCAGAGATAAACTGAGTATGATGAGCACTGAGTACTTCCTCCTATAAAATGACAGCAAAAAATTCACTAAGCACATCATCAAAGTTGTAGTGCAGTGTTGGTTAAGGAGAATACTTGCTGTATACTGTACTCAGATCATGGACACATCATCCATAGGCCAACTTTTTCTATATTATGCTACCACTCAGTCTTCACTGAGTCAGCGAAATCAATATATTCAGGATTGACAGGAATTGACAATATATATTGACAGGAATGCTGAGTATCCATAGAAAGATTATCCATCCATCCATCCATCCAAGATATCCATCCATCCATCCATCCATCCATCCAGCCAGCCAGCTAGGTACTATTTGTTCTACATAGAAGTATACGTAAGTACAAAAGGTTGAACCCAATGTCCGATTGAAAAAGTATGGATGTATAATTTTCAAGAGATAGATAGATAGATAGATACAACCCCATTTCCACAAAAGTTGGGATGTTTTCTAAAATACAATAAAACCAAAAATCTGTGATTTGCCAAGTCTCTTGAAACTTTAATTAACCGACAAAAGTACAAAGAAAATATATTCAAATGTTTTCACTGACCAACTTAATTGTATTTTGTAAATATAAACAAATTTAGAATTTGATGCCTTCAACACACTCAAAAAAAGTTGGGACAGAGGCATGTTTACCACTGTGTTACATCACCCTTCCTATTAATTACACTTTTTAATCATTTGGGAACTGAGGATACTAATTGTTGCAGTTTTGCAAGTGGAATTTTTGCCCATTCTTGCTTGATACAAGACTTCAGCTGCTCAACAGTCCTTGGTTACCATTGTCTGATTCTCCTCTTCATGATGCACCATAGGAGACAGATCTGTACTGCTGGCAGGCCAGTCAAGCACACGCACTCTGTGTCTACGAAGCCACGCTGTTGTAGCATGTGAAGAATGAGGCCTGGCATTGTCCTGCTGAAATAACCATGGACTTCCTGGGAAAAGACGTTGCCTTGATGGCACATACGTCTCTCTAAAATCCCACTATACACCTCCATGTCAGTGATACCTTCACACATATGCAAGTCACCCATGCGGTGGGCACTGATGCACCCCCATACCATCACAGATGCTGGCTTTTACAACTTTCGCTTATAACAGTCTGGTTGGTCTTTTTCATCTTTGGCACGGAGAACTCAACGTCCGTTTTTCCCGGAAACAAGCTGAAACGTGGACTCATCTGACCACACGTTTCCACTGCCTTTCAGTCCATCTGAGATGAGCTCGGAACCAGAGAACTCAGTGGCGTTTCTGCATAGAGTTGATGTGTGGCTTCCTCCTTGCATAATAGAGTTTCGGGTTGCATTTCTGGATGCAGTGAGATTTCCCCGGATTCCCTGAATCTTTTCACAATATTATGCACTGTAGATGGTGAAAGACCTAAATTCTTTGCAATCTTGCATTGAGCAATGTTCTTTTTGAACTGACTGACAATTCTCTCTTGAAGTTTGGCACAAAGTGGTAAGCCACGACCCATCGTGGTTGAAGGCATCAAATTCTAAATTTGTTTATATTTACAAAATACAACAAAGTTGGTCAGTGAAAACAGTGAATATTTTTCTTTGTACATTTGTCCATTAATTAAAGTTTCAACAGACTTGAGAAATCACAGATTTTTGTTTTTACTGCATTATATATATATATATATATATATATATATATATATATATATATATATATATATATATATATATATATATATATATATATATGATAGATAGATAGATAGATAGATAGATCAACAAATGATCTACAGAACTTACAGAACTTTTCAACTGACCTCATTTTAATTTTTCATTATTAATATCTTCACATGCACTATTTGACTATTTAAAAGCAGGCAGGATTTACTTCATAGCTCCTCGATCTAGTGCTTGTTTTATATATAAGTGCAGCTGAATACAGAATTTTAGTTCCATACATAAGATTGAATCACCCAAGGTTTTGGATTAAAAAAGGACGTATTATTTTCAGTTTATCTAAATAAATACAATATAATGTATGAAGACAAAAATATATAAAATTATAGTAATGGAAAAGAATTTTAAAAATTTTGACATAAACTATTCGATTATTTGTGTTACTTGTGATAATAAATGAATATCTGTGAAACACCAAATGTCTCGTTTAAATAATTAAATAAAAAAAAAATACTTACATGTTTTTCTGAGAGTATGTAAACTTTTTAAACACAACTGAAACTAGTCCACTTCCTTTATTGTAGTCATGGCATTTCAGCCTTTACTTATCCGATTAATGTTAAATATGTGGTTATGTGTATATATGGTTCAGAGTGTTAGCTAGGGCGAATACCTGTTGTTTGGAGATGTACGCCTGCACAAACTGCTGTAAGATGCCACTGTAATTCACGTACAGACTTCGGCCGGCGCTCAGCGTGTCATCTCTCTGTCAATCACAAACACAGAGAACTGATTACCATTCCCTTCTTATCGCGATGAAATAACTGTCACTGTGTTGAATGTATCGGGGTCAGACATGGAAACACAATGTGTGTGGTGGCCTGGGAAATCCCTTCACATGGTGAAATGACGACATTTTCTCTTATATATGGTTCTGAAACTGAAACTACTACAGACTTTTCTGACCTCAAATGTGTTTCTCTTTTGCAAATTTACAGCAGTTTAAAGTCTGGTTACTCCCAAAAGTGAAAAGGGAGAAAATAGCATTTTCTGAATATCATGGACATTTTGGCAGCCGGTATCTGATTCCAAACTGAATTGATGTCATGTTGCTGTTTACCAACTTGATCAAGCCATGATATTCACCGGATGAGGATGTACATTTACGGCATTTGGCAGATACCCTTATTCAGAGCGACTTACATTTTATTTATACAATTTTACACAAATTGAGGATTAAGGGCCTTGCTCAAGGGCCCAACAGTGGCAGCGCTGGGATTTGAACTCACAACCTTCCGACCAGTAGGCCAACGCCTTAACCACTGACCTACCGCAGATTTAGACATCGTTTAGCAGAATACTATTTTTACCACCTTCAAAATGGCTCCTTATACAATGTGATCTTTGCAGGAAAATAACTAAGATTAAACAGCATATAAATCATTCCCACATACATTTGGTGAAATTTATTTATGGTTTCTCAAAGTTGAGGTGTCAACATATGTTACAGGCAGAAAAAAACTATAATTGTTCATCAATTTCCATAATTCAGCCACAATGAAATCTGTTCGTTTCCCAGACCACCTCACATACAGTAATGTGTTGTCAATATATAAATGTAACTATTCAATATTTACATGTTCCTGTGTGACTCATACTGCCAAACACAGATAAAGTTAAGAATAAGTGTCATGCTGAAAGCACAGATAAACGGCTGGTCATTAAAGCTAAAAATACAGAGAGAGCTGCATCTCTGCATGTTTAAACTGTTATATGCTGAGACTAAGAGTTTAAGAAGGAGAAGTTGAAGCAGTAATCATAAAAACTAATAACATTTAAAAAAATATATATGTTTAAGGCATTTGTTTTAGTTTTCTACACAGTACATTTTTCTTATTACTTATTTAATCATTATTTCTTGCTCTTGTATCTGTTTTTTTCTTTCTTTTTTTTTTCTTTTTTCTTTTTTTTCCAATTACCATTAAATACCATTCATTCTATACACTATGATGCTGTATGGAGCTGCATTTCATCTATGAGTTAATTTTTATTCATTATTATTACATAACTTGAATGACCTTAAATTTGCAGTTTGTAATGTTTAAATGTATTTCTACACATAAGAAAATTAATGCCATGCAACAGATTGCATTAGTTTGTTTCAGGCTTGTATTGGATTTGGCTCCGCCCCCATTCGAAGGGTGTGGGATCATTTGAGGGAAAGGAGAGGAAGTATTTTGACAGTTTTTTTTTTTTAAATTGCAGCCATAATTTCCCCTTGTAAGGCATTAGAGGGCTCTAAAATGACAAACTGCTTCTTTAAATGTCATTTTAACATATACGCCTAGCTTGTGTGTGCTAGTAGTCATTATGGTTAAATATTTTTAGCTGATGTATTGGCCCACATTGTTTGGCATTGGCAGTAGAATTTCCCAGTAGATAAGTAATGGCGCTCACCTGTTTGTGGATTAATTTGACCTGCAGGTGGCACTGCCCTCGGTCTGGGTACGTCTCTGTCCGAGGCTGGAGTATGTACCATTTGTCCTCTGTACAGTGCAGGTCCTATAATGCATATTGGCCAGGATAATATTGTTATATTTAAACTGTAATACATATATACGTTATTTGGTACAGTTGGATATGCATGTTCATATTTGCTGAATTTATTTCCTATCTACTATATTTACTAAAGTCAAATACAGTATGTGCCAACACCCACAAAAATGTAAAAACTGAATTACTAACACGATTTAATTCTAAGGAGCACACCTTTCAAATGCAAACAGCACGTCTTGCGTTAATTTATTGATACAAATACATTAGCACCCATACTGAGGTTTACAATTACAAACACAAATTACAATTACAAAAAAAAAATTGGGAAATGTTTTTATTAAAATAGTTTTAAAAGTGGTGTAAACAAGTTTCCATAGCGAAATACTTCATACTCATTAGTGCCAGTGCTTTTATTTTATTTTTCATTATATACACCATTTTCATTACACCGCTGCACTGTTCTCAAATTCTCAAATCTGATTGGACAGAAACTGTTGTTTAGTGAGGAAACGACTGTTTATAGCTGCTATAATGCAAATGATAACAGGAACTACCTTGTTTTGTGGATATTCCACAACATTAAATGTAACTATAAACAGATAAAAACTTATGTCATTATTTAATAAATAAAAAAAATTAATAGTTGGAAAATTATATAACATGCTGTGGTAGTATAAGATGAACACTTCAGGATGTGCTGCTATTGGAAAATAATCAACTTCAGGGTGGTATGGTGACATTTCACGTCAATACTTTTTCTACTTATGCTACTTCTTCTTTTGTTTTGTTTATTATGTTCTGCATTCTTTTTTAACTTCGTCAGTTGCGTTCCATTTCACACACGACGCTGGTTTTCTATCTAGAACCATCTAGAAAAGTCAGCACATGCAAATAAGTATTATTTAAATACTGTTTCCACTTTAATGTCATTTACACAGTTATTCATTGTAAATGGCCTGAACGTCACTTACTATGTAAACATGCACTCTATTAGATTAGCACTTTTCATCAATAAATCAGGATTTACGTTATACATAATAAACTAGTGGCTCAGTGCATGCCATTTTTCATATCAGTGCACATCTACCTGCAGTTTGAGGATAATGTTTCCCAGGAAGTCGTCCTGCCCTTTCTCCTTCTTGGCTTCCTTTAACATCCTGTAATGAAATCAGATCAGAAAGCAAATCAAATCAAAACATGTTTCCCCCCACGCATGTAAATCAGTTTCACCATTCTAACTGTCAGCATGGCTGTGGGCTGATAAGTAGGTGTGTGTGTGTGTGTGTGTGTGCGTGTGTGTGTGTGTGTGTATGAAAGACATGCGAGTGGCAGCGTGACCTTTTCAGCCCATGAAGGTTTGTCCGGAATTCGTCGAGTTTCTGAGCAAGCGACACCTCCTCGTCTTTATCCCTGTAAAGCGAGCGTAGTGTGAGTCAATATATACATTTCACCTCATTTAATCACGGCGACTCAGATGTAAGGAAACTGACACATTGGCCCACTTTGCATTTTTACTCACCACATTTCCAGATGAAAATTGGCAGACGTGATGTCTTCAAACACCCTGAAGGTGAGAAATGGAGAATGAAAAGCTGCGAACTCATATGATCACAGTAATATGCTACTACACTATAAATCAGTTATATAGCGCTCGAGTCCTGGACTTGGACTTAATATAAGTCACGATTTTAATGTAGTTTTTGCATTCACAATCATCGAGGCTGGACTTATTCTCTCTTGTTGAAGCCATTAACAGCCTCGGCTGAGTTTCCCAAAAGTATCACAAGGTTAAGGTAATCTTAACTGGGAGAGAGAGCGCTCAATGTGATACTCACTCTACCATTTGATGATGATTTTTGTGCTGCGATGCTTTTTGTGAAACTCCGCTCTGATTATTTGTTAATTTAGAGACCATGATAAGTAAGGACCTAATATTGCTATTTCTTATATCTTCTGATTTATTTATGAAAATTTGCTTTATAAAATTACTTTAAAATTACTTTATAAATGATTTATGCTTATGAATGTGTTACAAAGGCCCTATGTACAGTAGGTAGCCTTCAAATAAACCACACACTCTTCGGCTGTTAGAATGATGCAGCAATAAACTGCAGCATTTCCTCTCAAATTTTAAAGAAAGTTGTATCCTTCCTGTGCAAGTTGAAGTCGGTTATCGTTGTGGAATTCTAAAATGGTGCCAAATGAGATGATTTCTGATATTTATTGTAAAGAGCATATAAAAAAAATATCAAATTCAAACACTGTATTACTCAGATACTGTTCCCATTATTATATAAATCAAATGTTATACCAATGTATACTCATAAATATAAATTGCACAAGTCACAAGTATACATGCTTAATTGAATTAATGTGTTTTCATGATTTTCAATACATTTTAACCTAAAATCTTAAGCTTGTAAATAGCTTTTTTGAAATAATGCCAATGTGTGGGATTTTTTTTTCTTCAAGATTTCTTAAACCTTTAAGGAATCTAATATATAGTTTTAAAAATGTGTATAAAAGAGTTCTTTACTTTCTTCTCTTTTCACTCACAGTTTAAAGGTTTCGTCCCACACCGGATTGAGAGTCTGCTTCTTTACATCTGTTTGGAAGGTTTCCCCGTGCTGGCCTGAGTCCTTCACCACGGCCTTCTGCGGTTTGTTGCTCTGAGCTTTGTGACTTTTCTGTAAGATGCTCAGCAGGCAGTATGGATCACTGAAGCCTTACACACACATGGAAATAAGGACAGGGAGGAAAAGTATCACCACCGGGACCTCATGTGCACTCATTCAGAGGAGGAAGTCTTTACTGTGCTAATTTTATGACTTCCTGTTTTTCCTCAGGATGTTCTTTATAGAGGGATAAAGTTAGTTATGACATATCACAAGTGAGATCACCTGATCTTATTATCTTATTATATATGTTATTACACAGAGAGGAAATGAGCTCGTACCACTGATGTCCTTTCCCAGAATCCCTTTGGCCTCCTTGACTGTGATCTTCAGGCAGTAAACCGGTTGCTGTACAAATGTGTGAATGTAAGAAAACACACAGATTCCATGTAAACACACCAAAAAGCTGATTCATGATAATGTAAGATTAGTTATTTAATTAATACATTCATCACCATTGCACTGTCCACTTTTTCAGACAAGCTCTCGTGCTCAGCATCTGTCATGCCAAACGCCTGGAAGATATTTCAATGTATATTACTAACTGTTCCAGCATCATGAATTAACGTGAATTACATGAAAAGTTTTACCATCAAACAGTCCTTACAACAAAATTAAAAACCTAATGAATAATAATAATAATAAGAAGAAGTAGAAGAAGAAGAAGAAGAAGAAGAAGAAGAAGAAGGAGAAGAGGAAGAAGAAGAAGAAGAGGAGGAGGAAGAAGAAGAAGATGATGATGAAGAAGTCAAAAAAGAAAGTTTTTTAGAGTAATTTTTATATTTTCCACAGTATTAAAAGAATACAGTAAAATTGATCTCTAGATAAAACAAAAATGTAGAAATACAATAAACTATAAATTATGAAAATAATTTATTTATAATGCATAAAAATATCAAAAAAGAAGCAGATACCTAATACATTTTTAATATACAGTACTGTGCAAAAGTTTTAGGCACATGCAAAGAAATGCTGTAGAGCAAAGATGCCTTCAAAATAATGAAATTAAATGTTTCTACATTAAAAAAAAAAAAAAAAAAATACCGTAAAGAGCAGTAAACAGTAGTAAATGAAACAAAGTGAATATTTGGTGTGACAAAAATATAAAAATAAAAATAAAAATAGTAGTCTCCGGTACAATTAATGCAGTTTTATAAGGAAATGAGCTGGTAAGTTTTATTGAGCATCTTGCAGAACCAGACACAGTTCTTCTGGACACTTTGACTTTCGCACTCGCTTCTTATTTTTTGCAGCGAAACCCAGCAGCCTTCATTGTGTTTTTTTGTCTGAAAAGTGTCTCTTATGTAATATGCTGCTTTCTTTAATGACACAAACATTTTTAACATTTAATTTTGTGCTAGAAAACTAATGTTTGGGAATCTAAAATGTCTTTTGTACTGACTTGATAATGTAGACGTCATAAGATAAAAAAATCTATAACAAAGTTTATACTAAAAAATAAAATAGGGTGCCTAAAACTTTTGCACAGCACTGTATATAATATCTGTATGTAAATAATATAAAAAAGAAAGCAAAAAAAAAAAAAGAAAGAAAGAAAAAGAACTGCAGTGTATGTCTATATTTCTGTACTGTGTGTGTGTGTGTCTGTGTGTGTGTGTGTGTGTGTGTGTGTGTGTATTTCACTATAAACTCACCTCTTTGATATAGTCCTGGAGCTGAGTGGTGCTGTACTCTGTGTTGGTGCTCGGCTTGCCCAGTCTGTGTTTGATGGTGTACAGCAGCTCCTTGTACAGTGGTTTCAGCTGCAGGATTTACATGTTTAATAATATATATATATATATATTTTTATTAATCCTCAATCTGATATGTTTGTATATGCAAATTCTACACTGTAAAACCAAATGTGTTCAGCCTGGACGTATTTTACATAATGTTGTGTAATTACTACATCTACAATAATAATTGTAATTATTTGTATGCATATAACACTTTTCTTACACCAAATGTCGCAATATTACGTAATTTTGTAAAAAAAAAAAAAAAAAGTCTGTATTTTTGTAATAATCTCAAGTTATTACAACACAAATATGTCAAACCAATCATTCTCAATGATTTTGCCATGCGAGAAGTGACAAGCCTTTGTACGAACATTTTTTTCCTCAGTGCTTTGACCATTTCTGTGGACTCGCTAAAGAGTGCATCTAAAGTGTGTTTAATAATCACTCACCTCAAACTCTTTGTGCCTTTTCGCTCTTTCTTCTGGATCTTCATGATCCTGAAATTACAAGTTTATTTGATTTGTAATGAAGCGAAGGCATCTATGATCAGTTACTATTGCAAACTTCAGCCACATGAAGGACTGCCACATGTGGTACTTGTAAATATTGTTCACAGTTGTGTTAATTTCACATCTTCTGAATTACATTGATTTACTTCCTCATTTTAATTTTCCCTCCAAAAGTGTAAAATATTACAGAAATGTTTTGTATGTTGTTAAAGCATATTAAGCATATTAAGCATATTAAGCATATTAAGCAATAGACAACTTTTCAGATTAAAAAAAAAAAACTTTAATTGAACGTCCTGATGAAGTCCAAAAGGCCGGTTTACGACTATTTATTAACATTTTTTATATCACTAGCGTTACATTTTATTACTTTTAAAAGCATCTTGATTTACATATTTTGCTCAGTACGATCTTATGATTTTTCACATGTCGTTACTTACAACTCATCTACCTAACAATTATTTACTTATATACAGTATGCTTATATCACCTATAATTTACAGTTAGTTACTGTTCAGTTAATGAAGACTGTGTATTTACTAGAGATGGCACCAATACAATAACTTGGATTGGTACGGGGCCAAAACCAGCAACAAACTGTGGATTGGATATCGGAGAGGGAAAAAAACTGACTTCGATCTGATTCTGTAACAAATAGAAAAGACTGAAATTGGGTTTGGAAAAGATTTGTTTAGGGAACTGGAAATTATTGCATATAGTATAAAGTGACATGATTGTATTTTTTGTTAGGCTTAATTCTTTTATATTATATTATATTTATATTTTATAATTTATTAGATAAATAATGTAATAAATAATTAAATAATGTATTATATTTGCAATGTACATCTTTTTGTGTGGAACCAAAGCTGCAGGTTTGCGTTAGTTGAGTTTTTAGCGCTGTATTTTTTCAGTTAAGTGCTTCAGATAAAATAAGTAATTTTAAAGCTTAGTAGTTGTATCAGAGTATTGATATCAGCTGATACTCAAGGTTTCAATATCAGTATCGATAATGGAAAAGAAAGAGTGGTATTGCTTGATCTCTAGTATTTACCCATACAGTTTTGTGTTATATTATTAGGTTTGTTGTATTACGCTGCACTGGAACTATAGTTTTGCAGACTGAACTTGACTTTCTGTCCTGCATGCCAGAATATTTATGTTTAGTCACACTGCATAAGATCATCATAAACTGAGAGTGAGACACGTTTTCCAGGGAATAGTCCAAACATGGATGCATACAATCTTTAAAAAAGCTTGAGTGTCTGCGTTTACCTTTCTGTCCCTCAGTTTCCTTGTCATGCCCAGCTTTCGTGCAGGAGACCCCTGAAGGACATGGACAACCATACAGATGTGACTGAACTGAATTCAGTTAACAACATGTACCATGCCACAGCGACTCTAATCGCAGTTACACGTAATCATATGACATAATGACATCTGTGTGCTCTGTTATACATGTTAAAGTGTTTCAAAACTATCATAATATAAAGGAATATCTCTAGCATAATACATGCGTACCTGTCTCTGTCTGCTTCGAGTTGATCCTGAACCATGTGAGTGACCCTGCACAGCCAGAGAGGGAAAAAAAAGAGGAAGCGGGAAGTGGAAAACATTATCCAGTTATTCTGTGACTGTAGAATTACAATTTAATTATAATTAACTGCTGGAGATTCCAGATACAGAAAAATGGGCTCCTCAAGAGTTCTTTGTATGATTAATAGTAAGCTTTAGCTATATAGAGGTTCTACTTGCATTAGGTCTTATTTCAGCATTATCAGTAAGTATATATATATAGAGCTGATAAGAATATGATATTAGTATAATATAACACAAGATATACTCCGTGAATGGGGCAATATGATTTTAATATCACAATATATTAATTCAATTCAGTACTGAGTGTATTAGCAGATGAGCAAAGGAGGTCTTTATGATTACAGGAGCAGCCCTTGGATACAAATCTACAATATCCAGGCGAGACTATACTCTGAAGCAAAGGGGAAATTTAGGAATAAACCAAAAAAAAGCTTGATTTTTTTTATTTGACAAAAATGCTTTTGTCAGTACTTTCTTAGCAACACTTCATCAAACTTCCATACTGCAATACATTTGGCTTAATGAACTACTAATGGCTAAGAAGAATATCTTCTTGATTAACCCATTTTAAAAATTATTCTCTAGCGGTTTCTATAATTAAATAATATGTACACTGGACTACAGTCACATTTTCAATGTGAAGGAGGAATTTTTTTTCTCCAAAATATAAAATTTCCTCCTTACCCCAAATTTAGCCAATTTGCCAAAATGAAATTAACCAAAAACAGAGGTAGAATGGTTTCACCCAAACTATTATTTCTGGAGTTCTCAAATATTTTGCTGTTCAGAGACCCTGTTAACTGTAAAATAAATTCCATGGACCACATCACTACAGATTTATGTTAAGAACCTTGTAAATGAGGTTAAACTGACCACGACCATGGTCGAGTTTCCCAAAATAATCGCAACACAAAGACCTTTAAATTGTAGAGCCAGCATCACATTGAGCACTCCCCCCCCCGCCCCCCCCAGTTAAGCTTATATTAACTTTGTGATACTTTTCAGAAAACTCATCCCAGGATGATTTATTTAAATGTGAACAAAATATTTTGTCTATTTATTAGCACCATAGAGCTTTATATTGCTTTCTGAATGTTCCACTGACAAAACACATTAGGTTCAAATTGACATTATTTATATTAAGCTTTGGATTAAACCCATTCGAAAGGGCTAATAACTGTAAAACTCAGTAAGGAATATAATAATGTCCATCTCTTTAACTAAATCCAAAAATCCCAGTACCACTTTGAAAACCAATGCAATACTCTATAACTAGTTAGCTACATTAGCCTTCTAGCTCCAGTGCCAAACTAAAGAAGCGAACTTCAGACACTCGCTCGATCATTAACTTTCAGAGTAAGCAGGAAAATTTAATTACACTTTAAAATTCGTTTTCGGCTGAACTGCTGCTTTTGAAACATAACCTGAGTCGCCGGTTACACCTATATACAGTAACACCTAATATTAGTGTATTATGCTGTAAATTAGTTTTATGTCACCCATTATGAGGACCGTTATGACTATTGTTTTTTTTTTGTTTTTTTTTCACAACCAACTTGCAGAACATGACACAAGCAGATCTCTGGTGTCGTGGCTGTACTTCCTCGTTCGCTATGATAAGGAAGCTTGGTAACAATGTTTAGGATTTTCATTGTGCTTGGTCTCAGATGTAAGACAGTTAAATTGTAGAAAAGTGCCTCAGATTGATGGAAAATAAATGGATGCGTATGTAAATGGAAAATAAAATGTGCAAGTTGGTACTGGCCTGTCATTTAATCATTTATGTGTAGCCTATTGCTCAAACAACGTGTTCTTAGGAAACACATGACAACTACATGATCTAAAATCTAATCATGTATATGATGTACCATAATTATATATATATTTGAATCTGATCGTATTTAGAACTCAGGTCAGGAAATGTCCTTATTTTTTTTATTCTTCTGCTTATGTAAAGAATAAAACTTGTTAAACACTTGCCTCTTGTGGTGGAACGAGCAGTCTGTCAGTGGTGGAACCCTCCTGAGCTGGAATCATGTTGGCAAAGAGTTTCTAGTCGTCTTCCAGTATAACTCTAAATCCCCCTGAAATCCTCTCTCCTCCTCGGCCAAGCATCCAGAGTTTCCCAACGGCACAAACACAACAATGCAGCTTCAACCAATCGGCTTGAATGTAACCTGTCTCAGTGAAACAGTCTCAAGATCTGTCAAGCTGCCATACATCTTTGGTGAGAAAGTATTGCGGAAGTCGACGTTTCCTGTTTAAGTTCGGCCCTGTGACTTCGAACGCCTGCTTCATGTGACTCTCAGAGCTTGTCATCTCTCTGCCTCGTCTGTCTCACCTCTCTTTCTCCATCTTCCTTCCTCCGTCACCACACACAGGCCTCTGCTCGTCTGAACTGAAACGAATCTCCCCTCACGCCGTGTGTTATGCACCGCCGCTGGGTTATCTCTAGAGATAAGAGAAGCTTGCAAATGAATAGACTGCATCACATGTATATGAAGCTCTCTGCATGGCCTTGCAAAATATCATACAGATTTCACATGTAAATAAATCAGTATGTAAAAATTCAGTATGTAAAAATGTGCTTTTTTACATACCGCATGTTATGGTCAAATGTTATGACTCACATGATTCACATGATGTTTTCACACATGCAACTTCAGGGCATAATGTTGAAATACGCCACATTATCACATGATCATATATTATTCACAATGTCACATGTCTTTACATGCAAAAACATATGTAGAATGTATGTTATATTTCAGTAAGATACAGATCAGACTTAAGGAAGTATAAGAAAGTGAAGGGGAAGCACAGAAAACTCCGAAATTCAGAAATCATGTACAGAGCTCAGATGATGTAGGTTTATGTGCACAGAGAAAAATGAAAGCCATTGACATGTTGGCAAAAAAGTGAGTAAAAGAAATAGGCATGTTTGTATAAATTCTTCTCTTGTTACACAATGACTAGTCACCATTATCCTACAGTGTGTAGATGTATTTCCCCTTGACAGTCCAAACTTAACCCACACACACACTACACACTACTACACTGGGGACAAATTCTGCCCTTGTACACTACACACTACTACACAGGGGACAAATTCTGCCCTCGTACACTACACACTACTACACAAGGCACAAATTCTGCCCTTGTACACTACACACTACTACACAGGGGACAAATTCTGCCCTCGTACACTACACACTACTACACAGAGAACAAATTCTGCCCTCCTACACTACACACTACTACACAGGGGACAAATTCTGCCCTTGTACACTACACACTACTACACAGGGGACAAATTCTGCCCTCCTACACTACACACTACTACACAGGGGACAAATTCTGCCCTCGTACACTACACACTACTACACAGGGGACAAATTCTGCCCTTGTACACTACACACTACTACACATGGGACAAATTCTGCCCTCGTACACTACACACTACTGCACAGAGAACAAATTCTGCCCTCCTACACTACACACTACTACACAGTGGACAGATTCTGTCTTTGTACACTACACACTACTACACAGAGGACAAATTCTGCCCCTGTACACTACACACTACTACACAGAGGACAAATTCTGCCCCTGTACACTACACACTACTACACAGTGGACAGATTCTGTCCTTGTACACTACACACTACTACACAGTGGACAGATTCTGTCCTTGTACACTACACACTACTACACAGAGGTGTTATAACATAAGTGATAATAGGAACTAACTTGTTTCATGGACGTTACACAACATTAAATGCAACTATAATTAGATAAAAAGTATGACGTGTTGCTGTTTAACTGAAAAAAAAAAAAAAAATTGCTACCAAATTGTTGTGATATACAAGGAATAAAATTCTTTGGAAAATAACCAACTGCAGGGTGGTAACGGTAACTCTGCTTTGTGTCACGCCTCATCACATTGTTAAATTTTAATATTAGTGTACCATTACACTGTATTAAACATCATTTTGTTGTACTGCATTGCTCCAGGGTTCTGGAGCACCTTTCACAATTTTGATTTCTGTATAAACAGTGTAGACTGTGGCATGAGATTAAATCTAAAGTACTCAGACACTAACCTAATGAAATGTAAATATTCATAGATGCTATGTCCTATAAATTAGTGTGGCTGAACACACTAGCCTATTTACACCAGATGAATTCACAGAGCCTAAGTATTTGAAGAATTCAAAGTGTTTTCAAATAAATCTTAAATTTTAAATAAATCTGGGATATTTAGCAACACCCTGCTGAAAAAAAAACAAACAAACAATATAAACCATCACAGAAATTCTAATGGTTTCCACTACAAATACAATTACATACATCAGCTATCCATGAAAACTATTACCATTATAGGTCCTTAATCTTAATGGTATCCACTAGACATAAGATGCCACCAGTTGAAGGCAACAAATTACCAGTAAAGACCAACAAGGACCATTATAGTTTCCATTAAAACCAATCCAATTCCCATTATAACCATTAAAACCATTACAAATTCTGTGAGGGTTTCTGATTTGTTTTTTCTTCAGCAGGGCAGCTTCTTCATGCGGCTTTGAGCTGCAGCGACATCATGCGGCCATTCGAGGGAACTGCACGTTTTATTTTGAGCAGAGACGAAGCCTGTAGTTTAAAATACAACTATTAAAACTTTCTAGTTAGCCAGCAAGTTAACTGGGATACGTTTAGTTAACTCACCTTAAAACTCCGTGTTGTAAAACCTCAATATTATTAGTTTACGTTATACTAAAATGAAAGTAGTGATACAAAAATCCTGTTAAGCAACTCAAAGTGCTTTTCTTCACAACAGGAACTGAAATATGTGGTTTTAGTGGTCAGCTTGTCAGAAAACAAAACAAAAGAGGAAAGGTAAAAATAATAGGAAACGTTGAGTATTGAAACCGTTACATTATGGTTTTAAGTAGTTTTTTGCAACTGCTTAACACCGCGCCGCTGGTGTAGTGGTATCATGCAAGATTCCCATTCTTGCGACCCGGGTTCGATTCCCGGGCGGCGCACAAAAGCTTTTCTCACAAACCATCACGATCAGCAAAAATTCTCTTATATACATTCGCGTTTACATTTATGGCATTTGGCATAACATACATGACATACAGAAGTGCTTTAAAGTTTATTATCAATAAATACATCCTGATACTAGTTCACTAGAGGTAAGACAGTAAAAAGAACACACAGACAACATTTTTTCTTTTTGCTTATTAAAGTTCTAATGAAAAATTGTCTTTACTGTTTAACCCTTTGATCTTTTGTTTAAAAAAATCACAAAAATACTCTGCTCTCATGGATATCAAACAACTGCAAATACAACACATGTTTATCAAAAAAATATCTTTGTTAAATATAGGTGTGCAACAATTATTGACAACCATATGAATTCATATGAGAAAAATATATTTGAAGTATATTCCCATATTTTAATTTTTTTAGTACACCTGGGTGACTAGGAACAGGAAATTGTTCAACCATGACTTCCCATTTCACAGGGGTATAAATATGAGGTAACACATAAGCAAAATTCTGTTAGTCATTCATAACAATGGGTAAGACCAAGGAATATAGCTGTGATGTTCAGCAAAAGGTTGTTGAGCTTCACAAAATGGGAAGTGGCTTTAAGAAAATAGCACAAGCATTGAAAATGCCCATTTCAACCATCAGGGCAATAATTAAGAAGTTCCAGTCAACTAGAAATGTTATGAATCAACCTGGAATTGGACGTGTGTCTATATTGTCTCAACACACTGTGAAGAGGATGGTTCAAGTGGCCAAAAAATCTCCAAGGATCACAGCTGGAGAATTGCAGAAGTTAGTTGTGTCTTGGGGTCAGAAAGTCTCCAAAACTACAATCCGAATTCACCTACATCACCACAAGTGGTTTGGAAGGGTTTAAAGAAAAAAAGCCTCTACTCTCATCCAAAAACAAACTCAAGGGTCTTCAGTCCAGACACTACTGGAACTTCAAATGGGATCGGGGTCTATGGTCAGATGAAACCAAAATAGAGCTTTTTGGCAATAAACACCAGAGGTGGTAGAGAGGTAGCCATATGGAAAAGTACCTCATGCCCACAGTTAAATATGGTGTTGGCTCTTTAATGTTTTGTGGCTGTTTTTTTTTTTTGGACATTTGCTCTTCTGGACCTGGATGTTTTGTTAGGATACATGGCATCATGGACTCTGTCAAATATCAACAGACATTAAATGAGAACCTGACTGCCTCTGCCAAGCTTAAATGGGCCATAGTTGGATCTTCCAGCAGGACAATGATCCAAAACATACATCAAAATCAACACAAAAACGATTTCATGACCACAAAATGAAGGTTCTGCCATGGCCATCCCAGTCCCCTGACTTAAAACCCATATAAAACCTGTGGGGTGAACTGAAGAGGAGAGTCCACCAGTGTGGACCTCAAAATTTGAAGGATCTGGAGAGATTCTGTATGGAGGAATGGTCTCAGATCCCTTGTCATGTATTCTCCAACCTCATCAGGCATTATAGGAGAAGCCTCAGAGCTGTTATCTTGGCAAAGGGAGGTAGCACAAAGTATTGACTAAAAGGGTGCCAATAACTGTTGCACAAATATATTTAACAAAGATTTGTTTTTGATAAACATGTGTTGTGTTTGCAATTGTTTGATATCCATGAGAGCAGAGTATTTTTGTGATTTTTTTTTTTTTTCACAAAAGACCAAAAGGTTAAACAATGAAGACAATTTTTCACAGCCAATATTAGTGGACCCCCGCTGTAGATCAGGGGGGTCCAATCTTATCCACAAAGGGCTGGTGTGGGTGCAGGTTTTCTTTCCAATCAAGCAGGAGCCACAACTTATTCCAGCTGTTTAATCAGTTGATCTTGGCTTTCAATAGACTCAGGAGTGGAATCTGCTTGGTTGTTCTGTGTATCTATTGTCCTGCACTCGTCTCACATAGTTGTCTAGTGCACTTTATGTAGTCTTACGTACTGTTCTGTGTTGCCCCATGGTCCTGGAGAAACAACATTTCGTTCTGATGTATACTAGCTATATAGAGGAATGACAATAAAATCCCACTTGACTTGACTACAGTCTTGACCACCATGCAGCTCTGCTGGAAAAACTATAGAAACCCTCATAGAATATGTAATGGTTTTAATGGTTATAATGGGAATAGTACTGGTTTTAATGGAAACTGTAATGGTCCCTGGTGGTCTCTATTGGTAATTTGTTGCTTTCTAGTGGTGGCATGTTATGTCTAGTGGATACCATTAAGGACCAATAATGGTAATGGTTTTAATGGTTAGCTGATGGTATGTCATTGTTATTTTAGTGGAAATCATTAGAATTTCTGTTATGTTTCTATTGTGTTTTTTGTTTGTTTGTTTGTTTCTTTTAGCAGGGGTGTATAGGGCTTAATCTTCGTGGAAGGGTCTTTCACTATTTTTTGCTTCTTATCTCAATTTTAATGTATTGTTCAGGGACTATACTGAATATTTATTGCTGAAAAGACAAAGTTAATCATGATTCATTTTGTTCCTATAAGCGCGTGTGTAGTGTGTGGATCTTGTCGCATGGCAACAGCTATAACTACCATAACATTCCTGTGTGTGGAGGCAGCTAGCAAACTCTATCTATATACTTACTTTTAGACTTTAAATGAAGGCTACATGTATATCATGTCTGCCTTTTAGTGTTTGTGGAGATGCAGGACGAGAGGAGAAGAGAGGAGAACAATTGTTTGAGCTGTAAACCGGAGAAGAGTAGAGAGTTAAATACACGCGCAGATTCCTGTCACTATACAACCAAACTGTACAATTCAACACAATGGCTCATGGGAGCAGGAGAAACTTCAAAGCGGAGGTTCCTCACGGGGATTTTAGTGCGGTGTCAGAGTTTAGAGATCCTGGAAAATGTCCAGAATGTGCTACAGGTGACTATGGGGAAAGATTTCACCTACACCAGGAGTCGCGTCAAAGCCGGAGACATGGCGACTGTCTCCAACTCGAGCTCAGCTCCGGATGCTAAATTACTCGGAAAGGAAATGTTAAACACATGGGAATGGTTTGAAAACAGCCCGAACTTGACGAAGACGAGTTATTTACTCGGGCTCTTGGCTTTTTGCGACGCCGAGCTGTTGCACATGTTGGGGAATCTGGCGCGCGTGCTGATAGCGCGAGAGAAACTCAAATTGAACTTCCTGCGACGTAACACAGGTAAAAGAGACTTCACTTCATAATAACACTTTATTTACGAGCAATAATACATATATTAAATATAATGATAACAACGAAATAATACTAATAATCCCTAATCACGGCTCGTTACTAGTGATGGATTGATTTGCGAAGGAGTCGGTTCTTTGAATGACTCTTTGAGCGAGTCGAATCACGAATCGATTCACCCCTGCTGAAAAAACACACAAACAAACAAACAAACAAACAAACAAACAAAAAACCCCCAATAGAAACCATCAAAGAAATTATAATGGCTTCCACTACAAATACCATTAGAAACTATCATCTAACCATTAAAACCATTAGCACTGGTCCTTAATGGTATCCACTAGACAATAGAACCAATAGAAGGCAACAAATTACCAGTCGAGACCTGAATGGACCATTACAGTTTCCATTAAAACCAATACTATTCCCATTATAACCATTAAAATTCTATGGGGGGTTCTGTTTTGTTTTGTTTTGTTTTGTTTTGTTTGTTTGTTTTTTCCGGCTATGATGTCAAAAAAAGTTTCAAGTATCAAGTTTATTTGTCATGTTCAGTGACAATTGTACATTGAAATGCTTGTTGTGAAGCTCAGGTACTCTACAGCTGTGCAATACAAATATTATTTGCAATACAATATATATACAAGCTATGCAGACTATATTAATATGTGTGCCTAGATAGTTTGTAGGTAATGTGCAGATCGTAACTGTAAACACTGGAATATGTGCAGTCGCAGTATGTGAATGAGTTATTCCTGAAGTTCTTTCCATTATGTGTATGTTAACAGTTGTCTATGATTTGTCATGTTTTAGGGGATACATACACTTGCTTGAGAATAGATTTATTCATTTATTCATCACCAGTAAGCACTTTATCCTGGTTAGGGTCTCTGTGGATCCGGAGCCAATCCCAGGAACATTAAACGCAAGGCAGGAATGCGCCCTGGATGGGTCATCAGTCCATTGCAGGGCACCATGCACACACTTATGCACACCTAGGGGCAATTTAGAGTAATGCATTCGCATACCAGCATGTTTTTGGGATGTGGGAGAAAAACCACACAGACAGAAGGAGAACTTGTGAAACTCCACACAAACAGTAACCTGAGCATAGGATGGAACTGGGGACGTCGGAGCTCTGAAGCAGGAAGACTAGCTGCTGTGCTACCATGCAACCCAGCATTGATTTAATCCAAAAGAGTCATACAAAAAGGAAAACAATTATTCGATTACTTACAGTTCTGACATCAACAGCCTGCGTGATCTAAAGATAATCCCTAAAGCAAATTGACTTTTTAACACTAATTTGATATGCTTAGCAAATTTATAGTCACCACTTTATCTCATGGCCACACCCTAATCGATTCAAGACATGAGCTGCGTAAACGAACTGCATAACATTTAAAATGTGAGTAGAATTTGAAAAAACAAAGTTTACCGAGATGTTTTTTTTGCAGTTTCGTCAAGCACTGAGCAGGACAGCAGCTTTGTGTCTGAATCAAATTACTCCTTCAACACTGGTAATGATCCAGAGCTAGACCCACTTGTCCAAGCCAGCTCAATCTACGATCCTGTCAGTTTCCCTCATGAAGCCCGAGATAACATTGAACTAGACATTCAGGAAAGTTCAGAACCCAGTAAGTCTGTTTTGTTTTTTGTTTTTTTCTTCTTAGGAATAAACACTGGGCTTTACCCAGACGTTATAGAAATGAGATCAATATATCCAAATGTTCGATCCATATATGAATATACCACAAATACTGCAAAGATGTCAGCATTGACAACATATGTTTTTCCACAGCCAAGGATTCCAGCTGGAATGAGGTGGAGGAAGTAATGCTCAGGGGTCAGAGGTTGAAGAGCAGTGATGCATACTGGGATGGCGTAGAGGATCCTGCACTCACGGTGGTCCCCAGGTCTTCCAAATCCATGTCAGGAGTCAGCCAACACCGAGACTTTATTCGGGCACTTCCAGTCGGTCTCGCCAAGAGGATTTTAGGTGAGAGAAGAAGCATGTAGTAGCAGTCAGAGTGCACTATAACATCACATTTCCTTTTGGTTAAGTTCTGCTCTCATCTAACAAATGTAATGTAAATGTCATGTAAACCTACCATGAAGTTCACTCTGCATGTATACAACTGCTAATGTAGCCAAACGCTTGCAAAGTACAATGTATTAGCCCCCTCCACGCTGTCAATTAATTAAGGGATCACCACAGGACCACCACTGACTAGATATGAATTGGTACTTGAAATGACACTGACATCTTAGCTATGCTGTTTTTTTTCCAATATTGTGTAGTGCATAAGAGTTTATTGTAATATGAACACACTGACCTCGGCATCACTCTCTCAAATGCTATTTGATCCATACACTATGTCCCTCTGATACTTACTGTGCTCCGATGTTGAGGGATTAGTAGTTTTCTCAGATCTTGACCTTTGCGCTTACTATCAGATTATTTCAGCTCTGTGCGCTATCCTTGTCATGGCTTTATTAACCATTCACAGGTTAATTAAATGGCTTTAAAGGCTTGTCATGCACTAGACAGAAAGGCATATGTGGGATGGAGACAGTGGGCTCAAACCCCCACCCCTTAGCAACAAGATCCTCGGTTTGTTCTGCAGCTGCTCCCAAATGTGTGAAAAACTGTAGCGTTGCCAAGAGAGGCACTTTTGACAAAAGTAGAAGGGTTGAGTGTTTAATCATTTAGAATGATTTCAGATCAAAAGCCCCCCCCCTTTTTTAGTGAAAGACTAGTTTCTAGCACTAATATGATCCAGATCAGTCATCATTAAACAGCAGTGATAAAATATCAGCTTCAGTCCCAATTTTGGTCATAATTTTGGGCTGTTTGTGAGAACTCGGTCACAATGACTTCGATAGGTTTTCCCAGACCACCACACACATGTGGAATGGTATTATGTAATCACAAACCATCTCAACCATGATAATTGGATCAACATCCTGAGAATGGATTCCCCCCCCCCCAAAACTGACCTCTTTATTTGTGACCTTTGATGAGTGTGTGATGTAGTAAACAGTCCCACTCTCACAGAGTGTGTGCTGTCTCTCTCAGGCCTGTTGGATAAGGCTACACTACAGAGCTGTAAACACGTCTCCCAGCACTGGCAATACCTAACCGAGGAGATCGTAGCAGAGCACAGCGTGAAAAAGATGGTGGAGAACCAGGCCGTGATTTTGCAGGTGATAAATTTGATGTTCAGACAGAAAGTGAATAGATTCCATGGCTGTATATTTTGTTTAAATATTTTTAGCATGATTTTATACTCTTTTTGGATGTATTATATCACATCTATCTGTCTGTCTGTCTGTTTATTATCTATCTCCCAAGAACTGTTATGATGTGTTCTCTCATAGGGAATCCCTTCTGTAGTCAACCCCGTCTATGCCAGGATCCGTGAGGTCCTAGTGCCTATCAGAAAAGAGACGTACATCCAGCCTAAGAAGAGTTTCCTAAAAAATAAGAAGGTCACTAATAGTTTGGAGAATTAGTACTCACCTAAGTAGCTCTATCAGACAATACCTTATTATAGGTATTGTTACAATATCTGTGTGTGTGTGTGTGTTTGTTTTCCAACAGGATATCAGGGGCTTTGAGTCAGTCTATACGAAGATTAAAACTAAGGTTGTGGAGATGGAGGAGAGGAACGTGTACTGTGGAGTCTACAACATTTTAATCGTGCTGGACAGGTACAGTATAGAACAGAGCATTTAATATTATACTAAAGTGAAAATAAGGCTTCAACTATCATCAATTTCTTAGTACCTTAATAGCAAAGGTTTACCAACAATGCACACAATTACTAGTAATAATGACAATACTACTACTTCAATAATAATAATAATAATAAATATATGTATTAACATATGTATATATGTAATAATATATGTAGCTTTATATAATGTCTACAAAAAACATGACTACACACAGGAAAACATATCCTTAAACTGAAAAAGTATAAAGTTAAGCGAATTGGGATAACATTAAAACATTCTAATGTATGGCACATGTGTATAATGTATTCTAGCTGGGTTTATTTACACGTGTGTTAATAAATTTGAAGTTCTGAATTTAGCCCTCAACTTTAATATGTATTGCTGTTCTGCAGATGTACAGCGGTGCTTAAAAGTTTGTAAACCCTTTAGAATTTTTTTTTATATATCTGCATAAATATGACTTAAAACATCATGAGATTTTCACACAAGTCCTAAAAATAGACACACAGATATGTAATATTGGATAATTTTCCTTAATAAATAAATGACCAAGTATAATATGTTTGTCTCATTTGTTTAATTGAGTTTTCTTTATCTACTTTTAGGACTTGAGTGAAAATCTGATGATGTTTTAGGTCATACATATGTAGATATATAGAAAATTCTAAAGGTTTCGCAAACTTTCAAGCACCACTGTATATAGTAAAATCACTTTCCATTACAAACGCGATATATCGTTTAAATCGTTTCAATTATACTTCCAGCCCATAATAATTCCAACACAAGTCTAATTACAATGACAGCTGTAATAAAAAGGAGTCAAAGATTTATACCTTTGGAGTACTACAGGCTTCGCAAATGATAAAATGATAAGATGACATGTAACAAATAAAACACTTGGGGGCGTGCTGTAATAGGAGACTCGGCGATGGTGTGTCTTAACATGAAAGAGTTAGTGTTACCATCCCAGAGTTGATTATTTTCCTATAACAGCACATCCCAAATTGTTTTTTTCCTCTTATAGCACAGCAATTTTACAATGATTACAATATTTAGAATATTACACGTAGACAATTTATTCATTTATAGTTATATTTAATGTTACGGAATGTCCATGAAAGTTAATTCTTTGAAAGTAGCGCTTTGAGTGTCTAGAAAAGCGCTATATAAATGTAACAAATTATTATTATTATTATTATTATTATTATTATTATTATTATTATTATTAGTTCATGTTATTCACAGCATCTGTAAATGGCACCCACCTCTCTTTTTTCCCCATCATAAAAGATCCTGAGTAAGTTGTAATTGTATGAATTATAATCTGTTAGAATGAGTGCATTAATATAAACCTGTTATTTACAGCTGCACTACTGTCAGAGCTGCTTTTATAGAATATTAATCAACACCTTCTGACCAATCAGAACGGAGAATTGAACAACACTGTGGTATAAAGTTTGATAAAGCTATTGAATTACCTGTGATTGAATGACGGTGTTTTCAATATGAAGCAAATGATAATTATTTTTTTTTTTTAGCCATCATCTGTTATCTGTAACAATAATCACTCAGTCATTCAGTCGTTGACCTGCTTGTCCTTCACCACAGGGAAGACCCCAGCAGAGTGATCCATTATGGTGGAGGAAGGATGGTGGCACTGGGCTCTAAGGACCGATCCGTGCGTCTGCTGGACACGATGCTGTTGAAGGAGGTTCCCCCGCTGATGCACGGCCATGCGGGCAGTGTGAGAGCAGTGCTGGTGTGTGAGGAGAGAGAGCTGGTGATCAGTGCCAGCTACGATCTCAGCATCAGGTAAGATGAACTACACTGACACAGATGTCAGTTATACACTCTGTCATAAGTCTGACGTAGCATCTATAAACATTTCTTTTTAACACATCCAAGTGCAACTACACATACCAACACCAAGCTCAAGGTCTCAGCCCATTTTATAAATACTGCTTATATTACTAAGTTGTAAGATAAATTTAATCTATTTTGGTTATTTCTGTAATCCGTGGCTAAGTAGTGTCCAGAAAATAAAGGGTGAAGACCGTTTTATATTCATCCACCCGAACTAAAACGAACATTTTATTTGGAAGATGCTGGAACCTGAAGACTGGTGCGTGCGTGATGCTGTTCTCTGGACACATGGGCACCATCACCTGCCTGGACCTGCACGGAAACCATCTGGTCTCCGGAGCCAGAGACTGCAAAGTCAAAGGTAAAAGTGTAAAGTCGACATTTAACAAGCCAGGCCACTTACCTGTCAGTTCCCATAACATTTATATTCACACACATTGCTTGGGCTTTGTTGTACGTGGGGAAATCAACACATGGGTAATGTGTTGGCGTCAGTGTGGAGCCTGCAGACGGGTCAGTGCTGTGACAGGATGAGGTTTCGTCACCGCAAGCCTGTAGTATGTGTGAGGACCGACTCGTCTCTGGTACTCAGCGGCTGTGAGGGAGGAATGATCAAGATGTGGGACATGGAGACAGCGACTCTTCTAAAGGTACACTGACAAGATGAGACAGGAACTGTTCTACAGCTGTCAGCAAGAATTTCACTCTACAGCTAGTTTAAAAAAGTAATTAAAAATGGGGGAAAAAAGTCATAATATATAGGCATTACATTTTTATTTTTTATTTATTTATTTATTTTTTACTTATTGGCCAGGAAATAAAGGCTATTCATGAGAAAATCAACTGATCTAAGACCTAAGTATCCCCTAATATGGCACTAAGCATCTATACCATTATATCATTATATTCACTATATATCCAGATTTGCATTTGGATATTTCACATCTTATTAAACATTTTCCTGAAGTGCAGACTGTCTACTGTACATTCAGCATATCGCAGATTTTACCAGCCAACTCTAAATACACTGTATTTACCTCTGTAAAATGTGTGTGTGTTTGTGTTTATAGGTCACACAGGGTCATCAGGGCTCTGTGAAGTGTTTGTTCTTTGACCAATTTCACATCTTGTCTGGAGGATCAGACGGTCAGGTTATGGCCTGGAGCACTGACCGTGAATTCAAAAAGTATCTTATGACCTTCCAACATCCACGGTGATTCCTGCCTGATTAAAGCCAGGTTTTATAGGTTTTCAACAAGTATCAAATGTATATCAGATCAGAAATTTCTGATCAATCCAATGAAGCTGATTGATCCATCCTGTATACATGCAGTACATGTATGGAATAAAACATGAGCGCATGCTGATATAGGAAATTAATCAAAGATGAGGTGATATGCCCCAACAGGTTACTGTTACAACTTGAAAGTTGATTATTTCTCTATAGCAGCACATCATCAATTGCTTTATACTAACACTACCAATATTATATTAATTAAATAACAACACATCATACTTTTTATCCATTTATAGTAATGTTTAATGTTGTATAATGTCCACAAAACCAATTAGTTCCTATTATCACCTATTTTACAGTATAACAGCTACAAACATTAAGATAAATTAATAAGATAATGCAGCTGGTCATGTTACTGAGAAACTGTAAAGCATAAACGCCACCATTCTGAAGACTCTCCCATGTTGGAAAATTTAAATTAACAGCTCTACCTCTGTTCAAAGTGCTGCTATTGGAGACCCCTTCCAAAAAATCAAAAAATGTTAAATAGACATCTCCTTACAGAAATCTTCAACATATCACCAATTACACACATAGTTTGTAATGTGTTTTTATATATATATATATATATATATATATATATATATATATATATATATATATATATATATATATATATATATACACACACACACACACACATAATAGGTATAATGTGTTTATGTGCGCTATACAAGTTCCCATGTAAGAGCTGCCCTGCAGTCGGATCTATTGTCAGAATCCGTGTTAAAGAAAACTGATCATCATCAACACCTTCTGACCAATCAGAATCGAGAATTTAACAGCGCTATGGAACAATTGCTTATATTATGTGTTGTACTGGTGCAGGGAAGTGCTAACGTTGACTTCCCTCTTCCTGCGAGTCATCACTGGCTGTGTGGATGGAAGGATCCGGATCTTTAACTTGCTCAGTGGGGATTGTCTCAGAGTCATCAAAATTGGCACTGATGAAAGCCCTATACGTTCTTTACACACACATCATAATACGTGAGTTTGCTCAGGAATCGCACACACAAATACAGAGCATACACATACAGTATACACATAAAACCATCCTCAGGGCATTTTGTCATATTCTATGCCATATATGTGATGGGACATGTCTCTCTCTCTCTCTTTCTCTTTCTTTCTCTCTCTCTCTCTCTCTCTCTCTTTCTCAGTATTGTGGTGAACAGCAGCAGACATGTTTTGTTTCTGCAGTTTGCTGAGCAGGAATGGGATTACAGTGCACTGTCGGAGCGGAAGTGCATCACTGATCATACACTTCCTCATCCTAAGCACCCGGCTTTAGCAAGCTCCTCTAAACCAAAGAAGAATGAGAGAAGATCCAGAACACCATCTCTCTCTCAACGGATGAGAAGCCTCTCAGCTCCCAGCATGCAACACTCACACGGTCTGTACTGTCCCTGTTAATCAATTATGGCAGATTATTGGATTGTTCTGTGTGCTGATGCTATTTTTGGAACTAAATCTGTTACATTTGATGAATATTCAAGAGACACCACCTCTTACAGTTGCAGTCAAAATTATTCAACCCCCATTGCAAACCAGGTTTATTGTCAAAATGTACAGACTTTCAGCTGTTTGCAAACAAACAAATCAAACAAAAGCAATTGAAATAATTCAACACAACGAATGCTTCAAGTGGTTTCCCAAATATTCAACTGAAAATGCAACTTATAATGACTTCTCCAGTTTCAAAATTATTCATAATTATTTCTAACATGTAGTCAAATGTGACACTCAACAAACCCCTAGCCAGTTTAAGTATTTCATGTGTTCCAGCTCAAGCACACCTGGTCAACTAATGAAGCCCTTGATTAGTTGCATCAGGTGTGCTTGGGACAACACCTGTTTTGCATATTTGTGCTGTTGTGAGGGATTCTACAACCCCAATTCCAAAAAAGTTGGGACGCTGTGTAAAATGTAAATAAAAACAGAATGCAATGATTTGCAAATCTCATAAACCCATATGTTATTCACAATAGAACATAGAAAACATATAAAATGTTTAAACTGCCTCTCTAAGATACTCTGTTTATACCAAATCATGTTACTGACCTGTTGCCAATTAACCTCCAGCCGTTTCTTTTTGGTAACACTTACTTTTCCAGCCTTTTGTTGCGCCGTCCCAACTTTTTTGAGATGTGTTGCGGCCATCAAATTCAAAATTACCTTATTTCTTTTTCTTAAAAGTACATTTTCTCAGTTTAAACATTTGATATGTTTTCTGTGTTCTATTGTGAATAACATATGGGTTTATGAGATTTGCAAATCATTGCATTCTGTTTTTATTTGCATTTACATTTACATACAGCGTCCCAACGTTTTTGGGTTGTATTCAGGGGGTTGAATAATTTTGAGACTGTACAATAAACCTGATTTGCAATGGAGGTTGAATAATTTTGATTGCAGCTGTAAATGCACCACCGTATTTATTTGATAAATATAGTGACATGCTGTATGTTTCAAAATATGCATTGCACATTTGATTTATGGCTTTTACAGGCATTTATAACAAATCACTGCTGGCTTTTTGGTTCTGATTAGTCAGACGGTGTTGATTAATTGTCTATATCAGCAGCTCGGACAGTAGTGCCAGCTGTAAGACTCTACTAGTCATTTAGACCTTGTTATAAATCGATGTTAATACCGTTTGCCCAGTGAGATTCGAGAATTCAACAGCACTTTGCGCTCAAGTTCATGATAATTGATTTATGGTAGCACTGAATAAAATGAAACAGAGCATGGAAACCCATAAGTTGCACTATGTCTCACAGAAAAGCGATACGCAACCCAGAAGTGTGTGATGACCCCGAGTGAGAGAGCTGTGCGAGAGCGCGTGTGGAAGAGAGGCCCCCATCAGCCCATCACAACAACCCAGGTTCTCCTAAAGGTCCGTCCTAGCCGTCAGCCTGAGTGCAAAGACCTGGCCACCTCCAACGTGGAGCTGAATGCCACAGTACGAGACGCCTGGGGTCCTCCTCCAACCAGAGCATCATCTCCTCCTCCAACTCCGAAAGCTTCTAAACGGCCACATTCAGCCCCTAAACCGTCCTCATTTAAAGGCATGCTTAAAATATACACACCTCTGAAAACCCATACGCTGGACCTCAACCTTCAGCATTCCCTGAATTCCAGCATCCCATCTCCGGCATTAATCCAGACTTTTCCTAAATCCAGAAGACCCCAGATGGCCTGCAGAATGGGCCAAGTCGGCAACTCCATCACCACCACCGGCACCAGCACCACCATCACCGCCCAGGAAGATATCCAGAGTTCTGGAAATACCTTCATGAGAAGTGAGTTGAAGCATGTAGGCCGCCATGTTTGTTTTGAGATTCCAGGAAAATCCAGGCAATCCCAGAATCCACTGGATCCGTTCCGAGAGAGTGGAGGCTTTCAGCTCAGGACAGACACGCAGCTGGAGGAATACAAGCAGGCGCAGACGCAGATGCAGGGTAACACTTACACACTTCCAAAGGAAGAGAAGAAAAGGCAGTGCAGGACATCCTGGAAACCGAAAGTTAAAGTAACTCCCATTAAAGCTCCGGAGCTGGACAAGGAAACATTCACCTAGTATAACCAACATGAACGTATTTATATAACACAAAATATTGGTTATTCCCAATTCAGTATACTCTAAATACACCTGATTCTGCTCACCTGCAAATCAGTCAAGCTGTTCATTAACCTGCCATATACAGTATACAAAAAGGATCTCATTCCACAGGAAGTTTGACAATAAAATATACTGATTTAAGTCACTTTCACTAACAAATTCACTGTACGGCTTAACTTGGAGGGTAAATAACTGTAAATAGGAAAGATTTACATTAAGGTGCCTCAGAATAACCCCAAACATTTAACTTTAAATAATTAAAATAATCTGTGCCATAAATAGTCATAAATTGTGTTTATTATTATTATTAATATTTTTTAAATAAAAAGAATGCACAATAAACTACCAGAAAATGATCTAGGAGCATATCTACATCTTTACCCTCATCAAAAATGTCAGACTCTATAAAAATGTTTGAATATGAATCAATATGCATTTTGGAAACACACCTATGTATTCCTGCCATCCCAAAAAGCCTCATAACACTAACATAAGATTGCTAAGCTAGTCAGCTACTACGTAACTACTAGTAAGGTAGCTTACATTCAAGACAACTAGACATCAGTGGCATTTCTGAATTTGAATAAAAAAGGAACTTAATGTTGTGTTATTTAAACTATATAAACAGAATCAGCCAAGAGGAGTATACAGTATCTGAAACAACCATAGCATCATTATGATATTGATGGTTAGGGAATTAATAAATGAAGTTCAGTGGTCAGTCCCTGGCTTTACACCCACTGACCTGAGTTCAGCTGATTAAATCTTTTTTTTCCATTTTTTTTTTTTTTTTTAGATAAAATAAAGTTAGTAACGACATTCATTATTTTGTTAACATTTAAAACAAACAATTATAACAGCTGTATACAGTATACAACTGTAATTGCTCAATAGAGTATTAATGTAAATTACTGTGGTAGGGTGCACTGCTGTTAGGAATGACCATATAAATATATTTTTATAATGTTTAGAACCTGGCAAAGGTATCCTTTTTTGTTGCTAAATCACATAAGTTAATTAACAAAAATCCTATGTAGTCATGTATTAAAGCAGAAATGATACACTAGAGGGCAGCACAGAAGAACAGATACAACAGCACACTGTCTGTTCTTAGACTAGACTATAGACAGTATCATATCAGATGTAAAAGCTTTGTGTGCTTAAGTGATTCTTGTAAAAATGTATTCATAGTTTAACTGACTGCTTGTGACTGGTGTTTGTAGAAACCCTGAGAAGCAGTAGCACTACATTCAACCAGGTTGTATAGTTCTGACTCTCTTTCTACATCTCGCTCTTGTTTCTAGTTTATTCAATCTTCAGTAAGCACTTTATCCTGGTCAGGGTTGCGGATAGGACGCTGGTCTATCACAAGGCATCATGCACACACACATTCACACACTCATTTACACCTAGCAATTTAGAGTTGCCAATCCACCTACAGTACTGTGCAAAAGTTTTAGGCACATACAAAGAAATGCTGTAGAGCAAAGATGCCTTCAAAATAATGACATTAAATGTTTCTACATTTAAATGTACATTTAAATTGACAAAGTCAATATTTGGTGTGACATAAAAATAAAAATAGTAGTTTCCGGTGCAATTTGTACAGTTTTATAAGGAAATGAGCTGGTAAGTTTTATTGAGCGTCTTGCAGAACCAGCCACAGTTCTTCTGGAGACTTTCAGACTTGCTTCTTATTTTTGCAGCAAATCCCAGCAGCCTTCATTGTGTTTTTTGTCTGAAAAGTGTCTCTTACGTAATATGCTGCTTTCTTTAATGACATACAAACATTTTTCTGTAACAGTTAATTTTGTGCTAGAAAACTAACGTTTGGGAATCTAAAATGTTTTTTGTACTGACTTGATAATGTACAAGTCATAAAATAAAAAATCTATAACAAGGTTTGTACAAAAAAAAAAAAAATAGGGTGCCTAAAACTTTTGCACAGTACTGTATATGCGTGGTGGGGGGGAAACCGGAGAACCCCGATGAAGCCCATGTGAACACAGGGAACTCATGCGAAATTCCACACAGTTCCATCTGAGCTTGGGATTGAACCCTGGAGCTGTGAGGCCATCCCTTGTTTCTATTCACTGGATGGCACAGAGCCACAATGTCTAAAGGAAAAGTGCAAATACCGTGTCATCAATAGAGTTGGAAAATATAGAAAGCAGAGAGCAGGCCAGTATCAGTCTTCAGACTCCCACCAGCTGTGCAGCTTCACAGGACAGAAAGGAAACAAACAAAAAAAAAGAGCTAAAAAAAAAGCTGGGCCATGGTAAGAGCAGTTACCTCACATGCAGAAAATCCACCCTTTTAAGAAGCACCTTTGTGCTAATTAGATTTAATCATCAGAAAATTGGGCTTCATGGGGTTTCCTTTTTTCTTCCTGTAGAAGCAGGACAAATACCCCTACCCCACTTCTTTTAAAGGCCACAATGAGGACACTAAGCTCCCCTGCATGTTCCCTCAGGTAAGAGCCAGTAACGACTATGAAATCAAAGTGACAGCGAAAGAGAAACAAGAGAAAGTCTTCATGCAGGAGCGCTCACGAGGGGTCCTCTGGTCAAGCTGCTGGGGTTGTGTATGGCTGGGGCAGGGGTTTTAAGTCCAGGAGGCGGTTCAGGTCATTACAAAATTGTGGTTACCATTCTTCAGAAAGTTCTTAAAGGCTTTCTATAAAGACCCATCCTTCTGAAAAGACTTCACATTGCCCTGACCTTTGATCGGTATTTAACTGTCTGTGAACTGGAGGGATTCAGTGAGGTACGTCCGTCAAACTGAATTTCAGTGACGGAGTGTCCATGCTGGCTGAGATTAACCTCTGAAACCATAGTCTGTTTGTACCCTAGACACTTGATGGAGCCATCCAGACATGAGGACACACTGGATTATACTAGAATGATTTTATACTAAAAATATTTAGCGGTTAATGGGAAATCAGAGTCCTTTAAATGATCACCCAACCTTAAAAACTCCTTGAGACAACATGATGAAGAAACCTTGGGAGGAACCATACTCTTCTGGGTGACACAGGATAGTGGGATTATAAATCTTAAATAAATTAAGCTTGCTCTACTAAATGCAAGATTGATAGAATAACACTTTTATTCCATTTTGAAAAACCTACATCAGAGCCTAGCATGATGTGTTTAAAGGGCATGAAAGTGCAGGAGTTTCTGAGATGTAAGAGAATTTGAGGTGCTACAGACAAATTACCATCAAAACTGATCAGAGTGTTTGGCTGTATGGTTACTTATAAACATATTTTATTTTTATTATATAAATTATTTGTCTTTTTAATTGATATGTACATATCTTTTTTGGGGTTACTATCTATGAGGAGTTTCACGTTTTCCTCGTGTCTATGTGGACTGATACTGAGTTGAATGTATGTGTGAATGTATGTGTGCATGGTGCCCTGCAATGTACTACCATCTAATATAAATTGTATTCCTGCTCATGCCCAATGTTCCTGGGATAGGCTCCAGATGAATGAATGGAGGAATTTATTAATTAATTTACAAAGTATAAATATTTGAATTTTACCGCCACATAGTTAAACTGGCCTTAAAAGCCTCCTCAGTATTAAGATGTCTTCCACACCAATTTTAGCTCCGCCCTGTCTCCGCCCACTCTCACATGTTCCCTGTTTTTTATCATTCATGAGTTCAATGCACATTCTCCACTTTGCTGAAAAAAAGGTAAAACTTAAATAGTGCACTGTGTTGGGAATAAGGTACAGTTTCAGACATAACAATATGTGTCAAGGGTTTAATCAGAGGTTAAGATTTTAAAGTCAGTTATAAAATTAAACTTGAATTTGAACAAAATCAGAAACAAACCCTTGATTAGCTTTAAACTCTGTTTAATCCTGTCCTCACTGGTGCAACCCAATCTCAGGTCTAGTCTTGACTTCTAAAGATCCAAAGAACTCAAACATTTCATTTGGCTAAAAAAAACAGCTCTAGTCAGAACTCTTCTAGCCCTTGCATTTAAGATACACTAGGCCATGGTTTCTTGCTTCTTCTTCTTTTCTTTTCTTTTTTTTTTTTTTTTGCAAGTTCCTTAGACTGTTTTTGTAACAGAGTATGGATTTTCTTGGTTTAGCTTGTTTGGTTTAAAGATCCTGACTGCTGGTAACACCTGAATACAGTCAACTCACAGTTGCATCCAACCACATCTTCTTAGCTAAAAACCTTTGACCTGCTTCTGCACAATTTAATGACACGCATGAGTGAAAAGTTTTCCTTCCAGTGAAAAATCCGATAGGGTTAATCAAGCTGAGTCAATGGGATGGCGTTTTGTCTCCTCGTGACACGAATGACTTGTGCTAATACGCATTCACACACATGTAAACATTCAAAATTCTTGGACTAAATGGACGACATTTTTCCTTCTTTCAATCCAAAACAATATCAGGAATATCCCAGTATTAGAAGTGACATCTGTTTTGATCATCTGAAACCACAAGGCCTCCCTTCTGGCTGGAGACTAAACCAGAATTCCTGTTCTGACCTCACCAACTGACAAAGATCAGAAATGTAAGTAGATATGAGCAATAATGAGGTGGGGCAATAAGCCAGAAACCTTCATGATTAGCTCCTGGCTTATCGGAATAGATAGCACAAAGGGAAAGGGATTGATAATTGTTTTGTTGCACTATTGACTCAGTCTGGTTTGAGTAACTTTAATTTGAACTGAGAGCCCTTGATTAAGCCAGAAGACAGGAGGGATGTGGTGCAGGGCTTCGAATGGTGCTGGATGATGCTGAGGCTCCAGACTGTTATTCTTAAACGTCAGCTTCTCTTTGCAGTGATGTGATTTCAGCTTTTTTTATGGGGCTACAAAGTGGAACTCTATTTATGTTTATGATAAACGAGTCAAAGACGATGAAGTAAGCCTCTGTCTATCTGTCTCACAGTTGTAGTAAGAAATTGTCATGAGTAAGCAATTTATCTGAGCTTTGACATAAACATTTCAATGTACTGTATGATTGTCTTGACATACTAGGCAAATGATAAATAAACTTGACTGGAATTGATGAACGCATGGACAAAAGTTTTGGCATCTTTTGTCAATGTTATTGGCATCAATGTTATGATGGTGTTGGCATCAATGTTATCATGGTGGACAAAATCATATTAAAATAAAATATAAAAAATGCCCAGGCTTAGCACTACATGAGGGTATAATAATACCCTACTGAGGATAAGATCCAGACTTTCAGACACTAATTATTTAGGTCGAATAATTAAGTATTTTATCAGGAAATTTTTTTTTTTTTTTGAATCCATGGTTTTATATATACACTATATGGCTTAAAATATTGTGGACACCTGACCATCACACTTATGTGCTTGTTGAACATCCCATTCCAGATTTTTATTCCCCCTTTGCTCTTATAATAACCTCCGCTCTTCTGGGAAGGATTTCCACTAGACTTTGGCACATGGCTGTGGGGATTTGTGCTCATTCAGCAACAAGAGCATTAGTGAGATCAGGTACTGATGTTGGGTGAGGAGGATTGGGGTGCAGTCGGCGTTCCACTTCATCCCAAAGGTGTTCAGTGGGGTTGAGGTCAGGGCTCTGTGCAGGACACTCGAGATCTTCCACTCCAACCTTGGCAAAGCATGTCTTCATGGAGATCACTTTGTGCACAGAGGCATTGTCATGCTGGAACAGGTTTGGGCCTCTTAGTTCCAGTGAAGAGAAACTGTAATCCTACAGCATACAAAGACATTCTATACAATTGTGTGCTTCCAACTTTGGGGTGGCAACTTTGTGGAAGAACAACATATTTACATTTATGGCATTTGGCAGACACCCTTATCTAGAGCGACTTACATTTATCTCATTTATACATCTGAGCAATTAAGGGTTAAGGGCCTTGCTCAAGGGCCCAACAGTGGCAGCTTGGTGGTGCTGGGGTTTGAACTCATGACCTTCCGATTAGTAGCCCAACGTCTACCACTACATATTGGTGGTGCTGGGGTTTGAACTCATGAACTCACTACATCTGGGTGTCATGGTCAGGCCTCCTCAAACATTAAGCTAGGCACCTGGATATTTTTTCAGATGCTTTCAAATGGCTTTTTAACTAAGTTTATTTGAAAGAGCTCTGAAAAATAGTAATTTTGGTCTTTAAATATTCAAAATCGGACCAGCGGTTGCAGAGAAATGGATATTTAAGCGGACCTGTAAGACAAAGAAGTCGTTAAAGGACTTAGGCCTAGTCCCAAAAACTGTGATTGAGTTTTAGTCCTTCCAACTTCAAAGCTGAAATAAAGGTTTTAAATTGCCTGTAACTATAAAATCGGCTTCAAAGTCATGTTTAAGTTGACCATCCTTTAATAGACAGTAAACATGTTATATTACATTTTCATATCATTATTTTGATGTCAGATGTCCTCAAAAAATGTTTTTGATGGGGTGCAAAATCAGCATTTCAAGCGGATGATCCTAGGCCCCTATTCACAGCGGCAGCCTTTTTGACTCAAGCAGGAACTTTGACGGGGAAGAAACAATGTTTGATTGAAAGTTTAGACATCAAACTATGGGTCAAAAGTAATTTTAAGGGTGTCATATGAAACGCACTTACCTTGGCATCCTTCTGAAAACAACCAAATTTTTGTTTGCTCGGATCTTCATGAAAAATTGACGGATTTTTGTCGGGCAAAGTCCCAGCGTGTTAGGGCTGCACTGAACTACTAGGAGGCATAGAACTAGTCGGAAACAACACTTTCTGCGAATGTGCGGTGTATTTTTTGAACAGGGACATTCCCCTGGTTGTGCGCTCCGCTCACAGGTTTGTATATAGCGCAATGTCTTACGCTGTGGCGATCGATTGACCCAGATATCCAGGTGCCTAATTAAGCCATATGGTGTATCACAAATTCATGATTCAAGAGCAAGTCACGGTATGGAGAGGGTGGAATCTGTGTTTACATAAATCTGGCTACTACAGCATAAGAATAAAAACTGAGATTGTGACCCAAAGAGAGCATGTAAATGATGAAAAAGAAAGGGCCCTTAACTGATCCCTGGTAAACCCCCTGAGTTAAGTGGATTTGTGGGTGAAGATTGCAACAAAATGAAGTCCATTAGTGAGATTTATACCAGGCAACAGCTACACCTATAACCCTGATAGCTGACAAATGGGAAATGTCTCAGTTTACTTAATCAAAGGCAGCACAGTGATCAAGAAGGAGCAGAATGTTGATGGTCGCAGAATCAGCAGAGAGGAGAAGATCATTCATAACACATAAACGAGAGCTGTGTGGCGATTGGAAGTCAGACATGAAAAGGTTAAAAAAAAGATTTTTATCATTTTGGAAGGTTAATTAATAACAATTAATAACAATGTTTAAAAAGAAACATGATCTGGACTGTGTGAAGTACCATTACAGCCTAAAGGGGGAGCTGTTGAACCATATATGGCTCATGGAGCAATTTTCAAATGAAAACAGTATTATTAGTCCTTCTCAGAAACGTCATTATTTCCATATGAAAACAGTATTTCCCTGTGTCGACCCTCTCTCACTTTAGTAGTTTTATTTACCAGTCTGCCATTTTGCAATTTCTGAAACCGCACAATTTATATTTTTCCCATTTCAGTCTACTGTTTTTTTTTTCTCCTCTTTTCATTATTTGCTACAAGCCTTTGTCCTAGCCTTTCCGCTAATAAAGTAAATTCACATCATGTCATAGTAACAGCAAGATTCCGACTTGTAAAAACTGTTTACCTCTTTTAAAACTTGTGCTTACCCGTTTGAGTCACGGTAACGTATGACATCACTTTAATAAACAAACATGACTGAAAGGTTCCCAAGGCAGGTAAGAATGTAATGTCTAAGGTTTAATGTGTGTGTTTTTTTTAATTTGTATTTTTTTTTACAATGTTTATTTAACATTTGTGGAAGGAATCTCCAGTGTCAGTGCTTTTAACAGTCAGTAAGTTTTCTGCCACAGAGTCTTCAGGGCCGAGGACTTTGAGCTTTCAGCATTTGTCTGTAACATGACAAGTTGTGCTAATTTGGCTTATTAACTTCAACAGAGTGGAGATAATAATTGTTGATTATTTCCCTAGAACAGCACACCCCCATGTGTTTTATACTTAATAATAAGACTTTAAGGAACATCTTAAATAGGTTTTAAATATACACCGCATTAAAGTTTCCTAGGTGAAAGATGCAGATTACAAGGTATAGAAGACTTTGCTTTGAGAATCACTCTCTAATTATGAGCAATAGTACAGTAAAGTATGATATTTCTGAAATACTATAATAATACAATGTAGTTTAGTAGTTCATTTTAGCTTGTGGAGATATGATTATCCACTTGCTATCATGGCAATGCATTCATTTTGGTGTTGATTGGCAAATAATGTAATTTTTAATTAGTGTCATTACAACATGTAGTAGCAGTGAAATATGTTTTTTTTCATACTTGGTTGCTGTTAATGCACTTCTTTTCAGTTATAAACTAACTCTGTCTAATCTGTCTAATCTAATCAGACATGCCATCTAGGCTGTGCCGTTTACAAGCAGATAAATTACAGCCAACTCACGGCCTCGTCCTGAGAGAAATATTACATTTGCATCAAGAACAATACCTGACTTTAGATTTTCAAAATTAAATACAGCCCAAGCTGATGCATTAGTGAGCTAAATCTGAGACAAAAATCCACCCTGAAGTGGAACAGCAATATTAACATGCTCTTCTATATGCAGTAAGTGATTTGGACAGCGCTGTACAATAGCTCTCAGTCCTGTGTAGTCGTTCTGACCCAGACTTGCTCAGGTGACCACGGCGGGCGGCGTAACGCGACCGTTCTCAGAGACGTAGGCAGGGAGATGGAGGGGTCAAAGGTAACCAGTATAAAACGTCCTGATTTACGGGAGCAGTGGTAGAAGTCAGCCAGGAACAAGCAGCCGATTCACACAGGAAAGGTTACGGTAAGCAGAACGTGCCCCTGCTTCCTGAACCCCCCCGAACAGAGCCGAACATTAACGTTAACACAATGAGACACAACTCTTTCTTTCTCTCGAGTACCAGGAAAGTGATCTGAAATAATGTTCCTCATGTTTAAAGTACAGGGTTTGTTTGTTTTCTGACATTCACGGGATCTATAATACAGTTTACGGTTTGAGCTGAGTGCTTCATTTAGGAAAAGGAAACCTTTTTATATCCTCTTAAATGTGCACATAAAATGTGTAATGCAAAGAGGTGGATAAGAAAAATCTAATAAAAAATTATATGGTTTGTACAAACAAGGGTTTGTGTGACCCCACATAAAGTTGACTGGATAACCCAGGGAAAGGCATGTTTAGTAGTTAGTAATCTGATTCAATTGCAAAAGATGCAATTTTAGTTGCAGAACCAAATCATTTTCTTATTCTTTTATAATAAACAACAATAAACTGCAATGAAACTTAAAATCAAGCAATATCGCAGCATGAACAAGAGTGCATGTATACAGAATATTGGCATGGCTGTGATTACCTCCAATAATCACAAATTCTGTTAACTCAGCTGGATGTGTTAGCGGTGAAGTTTCTGAAAATTTATTCAGAAATTCTGACAGAACCCCTGTCAGGTCAGTTCATGTTAGCTAGCCGGATATTGTTATCAGTGAAAATCATAAACATTTTATGAATATGATTATGAAATTGTCACATTAAAAATGTAAGCTAGGTGGACGTGTTAGCAGTGAAGATTAATAACATTTATTGAGAGATAAGGTTTTTTAATAAGGGTGTCAGGTTAGCTCATGTTAGCTAGTTGGCTACATTAGTAGTGAATATTTCCCTGCTGGAAAAAAAAACAAAAAAAACCCACCAGAAACCAGAAATTCTAATGGTTTCCACTACAAATACCATCAGCTAACCATTAAAACCATTACTATTACCATTATTGGTCCTTAATGGTATCCACTAGACATAACATGCCACCAATAGAAGCAGGGTTATAAATATTACATACAATTCTTCTCATAGTCATGCTAAATAATCTAAGATATGTGCATGTTAGCAGTAAAGATTATGAAATTTTCTTTTTAATTTCTAACAAGAAAAGTCAGGTTAGCTCATTATAGCTAGTTGATTTGCATCATCAGTTAAGATCATAAGCAGTTATGTATATGACTTAAAATCTTCTCAGAAATCCTGTCTGGTTAGCTCATTTTATGTAGATGGCTACAATATTAGCAAGATTATGAACATTTATGAATAAACTGTATCACTCAGAAATCCTGTCAGGTTATCTCATGCCAGTTAGCTGACTAGCATTATCAGTGAAGATTAGAAATATTTCTGAATGACTCCAACTCCTCTCAGAAATTCTGTCAGAATTTAAACTCATGTAAACCAGGTGAATGTGATAATAATGAAGATGATGAAAATCATCTTATTAATAAATTCTGACAAAACTCCTGTCAGGTTTGCTCATGTTAGCTAGCTGGCTAACAAAATCTGTGAAAAAGAAAATTCTACAAAGAATTCTGCAGACAGAACCTACTACAATTTGTGCTTCAGTATTACAGAGTTACAGCAATCGTTCCATATATTATGGCACCCTTTCTGAAGAATATCCAGTGCAGTCATAATATATCACCAGTGCACTGCAATAGATTCGAGAGTACCCATAATGCATAGGTGTGTACGGAATACTGACCAGGACACCATCGGTACAAGTCTGCTAGTACGTGAATTGTGGTGATGGAGAGGGGAGGGGAGTGATAGAACGTCTTATCAGCTTCTCCTCAGGGCCTCGGTCCACCACTTAATCCTGCTTTACCCAGCAATTAGCCACGAGCACTTTAGCTGCTGATGATTGCTTCGGGCAAGAAGGGGTGGAAAGGAGCTGCATCTGATAAGACAAGCACAGCACATGGCTTAGAAAGCATGCATTCAAGCTCACACACACAGACACTTAATCCTAAAGCAAAGCTGGTATGTAAGAGTTAAAAAATGTGCCAACACAACCAAAGATAGCATGCCATAATACAGGCTTAACTTAAACACACTCTCAGGCTGCAATTCAAAGTCAAATTTCCTGCTCTTGTGTGCTATCAGCTAAGAAAGCACTGCCTCTCAAGTATCTCCAGGGCTGAGAGGGAGGATTTAGATCAGAGTTGTGTTCTTAAACTAGGCCTGACCTGGTCCAGAGGCGACTTGGCTGGGGTTCAACAGGGCCAAACCTCAGAGTGAAAGAAACAGCCGAAAAGATACGTGCGGTCAGAGGCCCCAACTTCTACCTCATTAAAGTGCAATCAGCCACGACCACTGAGTAAAAGATAAATATTCTGCTCTCCTTTAATGTGAGCACCAAGTGAAACTTCCACATCCCATAATTGCCCACTTTATCATTTCTCATCCATTTATTAGGAATCGTTTCATACTTCCTATGTGCCAGTACTTCCAGTCACTGATCTGGTACTATGAGCTGCTCTTTGTACTTTTCTGGAAAGTCACAATTTATCTGGAAGACCCACTTCATTGCATTCATACTTGGATTATAATGACCATGTACATTCTAAACTAAAAATTCTTTTCCTAACAAAGTATGAATACAGCATATTTATATGTGTTACCAGGATAAAGTTCTGGCTCATTAAGAGCTCACAGAAAAAGATTGCTGAATGTTGAAAATTACTGCCATTTGTAGATCTGAAGTAAAATGTTAGCATTTCTGCCATCTTGTTAAAGGAAAATGTCCATCCTGAAACGCATGAAATATGTATGTACTGGAATGTTTTTGATGTGTTTAGTGATTCTGGTGTTAATTTCTTGGCTGATACTGGATTTCCTGGCTCTTGTGAGAAGTTAGCGGTTCTCAGACATAAAGCTTTTGGTGTTAGTTCCTAAAAACAAAAAAGTAAGAACTTCTTTTCTCACTCACCATTTTCTAGAGACGTTCACTGTCACATAAATGAGAAATCCAGTGTAGAAATAGTTGAGACGTTGGACTCAAAGTCCCATGATGCAGTGCAAATATACTACACATTTGCTACCACTATCAGCAGGTAGATGAACAGCATTGTGGGTAATGTAGGAAACTGCTAACCAAAGAATTTCATTACAAAGCATATACTGGATGCCTTGGAAGATCACATGTTTAATATGCAACTCGTTCAGGGTGGATTTTTTATTTTTTTTTGACCACAAAAGTAATTATTAGGAGTGGGTTAATTTAATAAAAAGCCACATTTCTAAATATTAGCATGTTTGACCACAAGGGGCAGGTTTGTTTCCTTACATTTTTGTAGAAAAATGTGAAAAAAACCCAAAACTACAGATTTTAGCTCTCAGTCAGTCAATCAATTATTTAATAAATTGAAATTTTTTTAGCATTGAAGCTGTAAAATTGCTGTTGGAAATCTTTTCAGCTGTTTTTTTTTTTTTTTTTGGTGAAGTGAAATGATTGTTTCTGCCTTAAACCTCTGGATTTTGCAGATAATTTAGAAACATAAGGGTTCCCCAAACAATCAGTGAGTAACAAGGTGGAGCACAAGTGTTAAACTGGCTGATGTTCATAAATAGGAACCATAATGGTGATGTTGGAGGCCGTTACGTTCATCACAACCATCTCTTTTCATTTCTTTCCACTCTCAATTGCACACACATCAACAATAAGGAGATTATGAAGCATGGAAATGGCTTCTGGGTTTCAATTTCCATCAGTATTTTTTTAGATATTATTTTTATTGATATTCCCTTGGATTAGAAGAACATAGGTCGGTTTTCTTTTTAAATAAATTTATTATTGTATTGCTATAAAATGTATAAAATAATTAATTAAAGAATGTATAGCTTTGTAGATAGTTATAGGCCTCCTAATATTGCTGTCCAATTTGATATATTTCCATTTATATACATAATGACAATGCATTAGACATATAAAGTGTTTTTATTTTCTTTCTAATGTGTGATAATCTAGAGCTCGGCTGTTGAAGGTAGCGGACTCATTAAGAACAGATGTTAAAAGACTTCCAGTTTTGAAATGAGATACTTTCACCTCCAGTGAAGATCTTTAGCCGGCTGGATCAGTTTAAGCAGAATTTATACACGCTTGCTACAGTGAAGAAGTAAAAGTCAGTATATACAGGTACTAGTCTACTGGTTTAATGCCCTGTAGGCCTGTTCCTGACATCTTGTATGAGTATTAATCTCATTTAATGGGCTGCTATATGACATAGCCTGGTGCGGTTAGATCCTTTGAAGATGGTCCAAAAGTGCATAGACAGTAACAGATAAGAAAAAAGGGCTCTATTCATGCCATATGCAGAGCAGAACACAGAAGACTGATATTCATGCTTCAGTAGTTTAACCTCGCACCTCATAGACAGGCCATCAGTTATCTGGGAAGCGGAGGAAAAAGATTATGTGTGCCAGTGTACCAAAACATAGCATAATACTACTACTACTTATAATTATACTTTCCTTATCTATATACAGTAGCACCTTTCATACATTTAAAATGCAGCATAAAATAAAAAACAAAACAAAGAAATTAAAAAACAAAAGATAAAATACACATTTAATATATATTAAAACAAAATCTAAGATAAAACAAAGGCAACCTGAGTAATCACAAAATACAGTTTTTAAATGATAGTTATTTATTGAAGGAAAAAAAATTATCCAATACCAGCTGGGCCTGTGTGAAAATGTATTTGCCCCCGTAGTTACTAATTCCCCAAATCTATGAAACTGCATTCATAATGAGGTTCAGCTGCATTAGACACACCCAGGCTTGATTACTGCAAACCGTGTTCAATCAAATCAACACTTAAATAGAACTTTTTTCAATGGCATGATGTCTTAAAAGGTCTTAGCAAGTAACACACTACACCAAAATTGAAAGAAATTATGAGGAAGAAGGTGATCGAAATCCATCAGTCTGGGAAGGGTTACAATGCTATTTCAAAGGCTCTGGGACTCCAAAGGACCACTGTAAGAGCCATTATCTCCAAATAGAAAAACTCAGCAGCACATGTTCTGTGGATTGATGAGTCGAAATTGGAACTGTTTGGAAGACAGGTGTCCCATTACATCTGGTGAAAACCAAACACAGAATTCCACAAAAAGAACATCATACCTACGGTCAAGCATGGTGCTGGAAGTGTGATGATGTGGGGATGCTTTGCTGCTTCAGGGCCTGGGCAACTTGCAATAATTGAGGGAAACATGAATTCTGCTCTCTACCAGAAAATCCTAAAGGAGAATGTCCGGTCTTCAGTCTGTAAGTTGAAACTCAAGTGCAACTGGATTATGTAGCAAGACAATGATCCAAAGCATAGGAGTAAGTCCTAGTCCTAGAGATAAGTGAAAGACTGATCTCCACCTATCGGAAGCATTTGGTTGCAGTTATTGCTGCTAAAGGTGCATAACTTTTTTTGCTTCAATAAAACAAACCAAAAAAACAAAACAACGGTATTGTGTGTTTACTCAGGTTGCCTTTGTTTTATGTGGTATTTTGTTTGAAGATCTAAAAATACTTTTTAAAAATACTTAAAAATTCTTAAATAATAGTAATGCATTCAATAATTGCAGTAAAAAAGGAGAAAAATAACAATATGAAATATAAAAATCTATAATATATATAACAAAAACATATGTAAAAAAAAAAAAAAACAGAACAAAAATACAATAATTAAACAATAATATAAAAGTAATGTAAAAGTAAAAGCAAAAATAAAGTAAAGTAAGGCAAAAAACCAGACCATTAAAGTATGACCAGTAGTGTCTGGAAATGGAATTTGGGTTTATAGCCAGTTATAGCCACTAATTTAGTTGTGTGAAGTCTTCTTTTTATTGTAATTATAGTATCAGATGCAAAGATTATACTCTAATACAGACTCTTTGTGGAAAACACAAAGGGAGTATGCAAAAAAAAAAATCCAAACAGAAGTACTTTTATTCAGTGGCAATTGGTCCAGGACCAAGTTGCAAAACACCCTTTAAAAAATATAGTTCTTCATTTGACTCTATGGCATGCAGTACAATAAAACATTTCCCGTATTGTCCGTTTTGCAAAGTATCTTGTAGTTTAGATTTCAAACGAATTTAGAGCAAATACACATCACATCTTCACCCCTAATCTCAAAATGGCCTGAAGGGACTAGTATTATTTTTTAATATTTATTTACATGGACTCCTAGGCGCCTAAGAACCCACAGCTGCAGAGTCTCTGTGTCTTTGTCTCTCAGTAAAACGTGCCCTAGTGCACTCGGCCCTGTCCGTCCTGTCTGAAGAGACTTGTTAACCAGGCGCCTTTGATGGAGACAATATTCCAACCAGTGAAAGTTCATAGAATGTAAAGAGATTTTACAGGCCTGTCAGTTTAGAGACATTCGTGTCGTTCCTGCAGAGGTATTTAATAAAGACAGCAGGATGCTATGATGTTCCTTTGCTGTGGTAAAATAGTGGTAAAAAAAAAAAAACTTTATTTTTTGTTTTAGAGACTAAGTGTCTTCTTTAATGTTTTAAATTAAATGCAGTTCATTTTGAATTATTCTCTAAAATGGCCAGCAGAAGGAATGCATTTAAACCACTGGAAAAAAACCTTCTGCACTAGAAAAACCTTTACTTTCTCATTATTTTCCTTTTTCCGTTACTTGGATATACAATATATCATGCTCTTCCTAACACTCATCACCCTTTTCTTCTTATTCCTCAACTCTTAATGATCTACGCAGGCCCTGAGACTTGTGTATAAGCAGCAAACAACAAAATCATCACAAAGTTTCTCTCGTCAGTCTGAAGACTCTGATTTTATGTAATGTCCATATGTATACACTTTTCTTAAAGAGAACGGGGGGAAATAATTATTACAATAATTATTTAAAAATAAACATTACACAATGATCCATTGTATAGTTGCTCTTGTTGTTGTCTTTGGCCAAATATGAGGTTGTAAAATTGCTTTGTAATTCATTTTCACAAAGAAAATCAAGCAGCTTTGCAGAAGAGAGGGATTATTGTACGTAACACTTAAGCAGCATCAAGGCCATAATAAAAAATGTGGAAAAGTTTGTCAGGAAGCATGAGCATGGACGTAACCACCTCAATAAAAACAAGCTGTTTGGCAAAATGGCAAGAAAGAAGCCTAAATTGTGCATTTTTCATGAAGGGTGCCAATAATTTTGAAGTAGGCAGTATGTTATAAATAAATTAATACTTTTGTGTATATTTGACAATACAGTAGGATGAAAAAGGATATATAATATTCAATATCAAATAAGATTGCATCATTTTCTTTTTATATAAATATAAAAATATTATATAAATTATATAAATTTAAAATATATTTTAAAATATAGTATACTCAAATGTCAACCGTGTTTAATGGAGCTTTACACTTTTGGCATAAAGTGAATCTGCATTGTTTTAAACATTGTGTTAACCTTTATAGACTTTTATACCACAACACTGTTGAATTCTAGATTCTGATTGGTCAGAAGGTGTTAATTTCTCCAGTGTCAGCGTTTTGTAACAGTCACAGATAAAGCCGTAATTTTTCTTTCTCTTTTACCTTTTACCTTGTATCTTAAAAAGAGAGGCTGATGAGGGAACGACTGTTTGTAATGGAATTGAGAACAGGAACTTGTTTAGCAGACATCCCACAACATTAAACGTAACTATAAATGGATAAAGAATTTAAAATGGAGATTAATAATCACTAATAGTCAAACTGCCGTTATATAAAAGGAATAAAACAGTATTGTTATAGGAAAATCAGTGTCAGAGTGGTAACAGTAATTCTGCTTACCATCAGGCCACATAATCCCACCCTGACAATGATTCATTTCCAATAAGTGCATGCCCCAGATGGACTAGGTGGATTTTCAATATTTATTATCCATGACATTCATTTTAGGGACGAATTTAGAATTGTATTAAACTCTTCCCTCTCTAACAGTCAGACATTATATAACAGTCAGTTATTATATAACACTCCGACCACATTTCTGGACTTCAGATTTTCCATCTCGATGATTTTAAAAACTGGTTCACGTATTCATATCTATTTTAGAGCTATTTATCTTTTTTAGAGGAACCCAGTAAGCGGAACCTTCCCAAATCCTGCAAATCGCTCTCATCTCGCTGCTCTGTGTGAATGTTCTCATGGCTGAGTCCTTTTGGCCATGAGCTACTTCACGCTTTTCTGGTTTATAGTGTTCTCCCTTGTCACCCATAACACTTTTAATGAAACAGATTTCATGGCCTTTGTACCGCAACATCTGTTAACAGCTGCACAGAAATTAATTAAGAAAGTGAGTGAGGAAAAAAGGTGACAGAGTAGGAAAAACCACATTACTGGTCACCATTTCCTCACATAAACAGCAGCATTTATAGCATTTATTCAGTCCTGGTTGCAAAATGAGTAATTGATCCCTCAGCAGTCATCAACGCTCATGGCCAGTTTTGTCAATTAGAGCTTAAACGAAGACATCACTGGCCAAACTGCTGTTTGGAGAGAAGATGAAGAGTGGAGACTCTTGAAATTCTTCCATGCAGCAAACTGGAGACGGCCACCTGAGGCGGAAAAATTTGGAAAAGGAATGCGAATGGGGTGCAGATAAATGACTTGCAATCTAATGGAACTGGTTTAGACACTGGCTTCTCATAATTCTTCCATGACCACTCTGTATATGCCGCTGTTACAGGAAAAAAAAAAGCCTGTTCATAAAGAGGAGCTGGTAACCTGATCTGATGTTGATAAGTTAAAAATGTTGCTGAGGTGTGCGTGTTGACACGTGTGACATGTAGAAGCTGAAAGTGATCCCTGGAAATCGTGAATAGCAGTAACAGCACTTTACTTCCTTAAAATAGGTTTATTGCCAAAGGCGTTCTGGAAAAGGAGTGGAAAAGGAAAAGGAGGGTTTAGTCAGAGATGCTGTGATATATCTGGTGTCATATGGTTTCGTATTTTACGATCGCACTCAAATATTAAAGGGTGTGATTGATCAGAAATGAGAACATTCTCCAGGTTCACCCCAAACATTCTTCAAGTTCACCATAAAGGTTACATGTATAAATTTACAACAGACTCTTTCATAAATAGAACACATTTAGGAAGTTAGATGACCCTTAAACCATCCAAGGAACCCTTGAGGAACCCTTCTTTCTAAGAGAGCACTGACTGGAGAGTTTGTTGAATTATCTTTAGTGCAAAAATGTTGTATAACACCTTTTAAAATGTTTAGCTTCAGTTCCTTAATTCCTCAGGAGGAACCCTTTGCCATCCAAAAAGCTTTGAGGAACTTTTTCCCCCTAAACCTGTAGCAAAAAAAAAAAAAAAGAGTAAAATCTAAAACCTTTGCGGATTCCTCACTTTGTCCTTTGTCCTTTAGAAAAACATTTCACACAGAAATCCTTTAGGAAGCTGAACATCCATCTGAGGAACACTTGAGGAACCATTTTTCTGGTGAAAGTCTGAGGGAGTACAATGTCCTTGCTTTTTCCACCTCATGAAAATTCCTGCCTCCACCTGGATAGTGCATTATCATTATCACCGAGCACAGTATTTTCCTATACTGTGAACATGTCATTTCTTATGTGCACAGTAATTGTAAAAGCCTTAAAACCTCCACTCAACTGGCAAAAATGTTTCTCCATGGCTTATGTTTCTTTCACATTGCTTGTGTTAACAGGTGGCGGTGCATAATTCTACATTCTCTCACTTGCAGATTCCCACGTCTTCTCTGAACATCTTGATTTAGCAAATCCAATTAGCTAAATCACATAGGGCTGTATTCAGGGCTGCCGACTTAAGTTCATAAGTTACATCAATATTTACACAGGGAAAGTTACTCATATTCAGAGCAGGGTTAAGTCAATTTTCTGGGCTCCCCATTCACATTATTAAACATTTTATTATAGACAAAATATAGATTATTTATACATTTTTAGCTATGCAGTTCATACCTTCAGGTTTGCCAGATTATTCTTGAGTAGAGGTATTGGAGACATCTAGACCATCATCTTTAAATGCATGCTTTTAAGCCCGAAAAGAAAATGGATAGAGAATGCAGACTGTGGAAGATTGTGTTTGTTCCTTTGCTGTCAAATGTAATAGGATGTAATATAAAAGCAATAAAAAAAAATTGTACAAAAAGTGATACATTAATGAGAAGATAGCAAACAGTCAAAGTAAAATAAATAAATAAATAAATAAGGGGTCTAGTATATTGCCAATATAGTGCTTCTTGAATAGTCCTAGTAGCAATTATTACATTAAACACTGTAAATTTGGTTTAAGTTAAAATATGGCTTCCACTTGCATTATTTGGCAGTCCGTACCAAAAATGCTTGATTTTGCTGCTGCTGCTTTTTTCAAAATTTGCAATTTGCGAATATTTTCGTGCTTTTTTTTTTTTTTGTAGGAAAACTACTTGAATTGGCGAACTTGCAATTGCAGTGATGTTTGTTGGTAAATGAGACCTTCTAACTGTACTCATGTTCGACACACGTGAATCGAAGAGGGCTTTTTCCTGAAAGTGCGTTGTGATGAGCTAAATTGACGCATCTTGGCCCAAATCTGTGGCAAGGTTGCTTACAGTTTAATGTAGTCCTGAATTACATTTTGGCTAGAAGACTTTTGAGGGATTCAGGGATTAAGTGTGTTGGATTTTTCTGTTAATGCTAGTATGTTATCTTGTGGTAAAGACAGTCAGACAAATAGTTTTAATTCCTTTGTTCAGGTGGAATGGGGATTAGTCAAGGGACATGGTTGCTCTGAATGTACATATGTTTAATTATCTGTATAAATGTTTATTTCATGGGAACAATGTGATATGTCTGCGATACTGTGATATGTCCAACCTCTGATAGTTAAAGCACAATGCAAACAGATGACAGTCGTCTCACTTCATGTAACTGAAACCAGACTTTTTTTAGGTGTTATAAAAACACTATGTGTTGAGCAGGCTTAGATCTGGAGCCAAATCCTTTCAGTACCTCTAAGACTTATCTGATTGCCAGAATATACTTTTGGGTTTTTACATCTTTTTAGCTCCAGAGAAGGCTGAGGAAAGCCGATGATCTCATCAGATCAGTATCATACGGGATGATGAATCAAACAGAAACGACTTGTTAAACCTGTTTTAATATTTTTAATATATTACTATAACTGCTGAGCAATCCATATGTCTTCTTTACTTATTACTTTACTTCTAATTAACTTTTTAAAACACATACAAATCTGTACCAAGTGTAAAATACAATGATGATGACCAACAGTCTCAACTTTATTACAGAAGAAAAAATACGTCGGTCCTGCTAATTTGGCTTATTCTAGAACTAGCTATTTAGAAAATAAAAAAAAAAATAATTAAATAAAACAAAATATAGATTAACTGGTTCAGAATCCACAAGTAACTAAAATTTCATGGTAGACATGTGCCCCATAAACCATCAATCGAATCCAGCCATTTAGCTGAGGCGTATACACATTGTTCCTAGAACGGGAGATCTTTTGCTGTCCTAGCAGGTTGCCTGATGAGATATTTTGATATTTTGCTTGTCTAGGGCTGTATTCAGGGTTGTCATGTCAGGGTTACCTGAGTGGAGTACAAACCTCTGAGGCTGCCAAATTTTTCTTGAGTAAAAGCACCTAAGAATGGGTTTTTCAATAGTGTCACCTTTATACTAAATAACATCCCATCAAACAAAATGCAGACTGAAGAAGCTATAGTTTTTTTTTCTTTGCTATGAAATGTAATAACAATGTAACAGCTCCTCTCAGATTTAGTCCTGATTTATTTCTTTTGGCATCATTACACTGACAGACAGGAAGGATGTAAATGATGTTTTTTAGTCCCTGCTTTCATAGAATTTTGACACACTTGCTATGATCACAATGTTTTTATTGAGTTTCATCACATTCCCTTGATATTTCCACATTATTTGTGATAGTAGGAACAATACAACTATCGACCAGTGCACCCTTCTGTGATGCAATTTCATTTTTACAATGCATTCATTCAAGTTCAGATTCAATCTCATTGTTATTTCATATTTCTTGCTTTGTAAATGATGCAGACAAGCTGTTAGAAGAATGTGATCTTCCCAAATGTTAGCTGTAATCAGCATGAGGCTGGTCATTAAAGAAATATTTCCCATTATTCCCCAGGCTCCGTGAAACAGAGAGGTCTTCGCATACCAAGCCTGTGGACGTTCTGAAGCTGTGTTAGCCAAAACCAACCTCCCAAACTATGTTTATCCATCTGATCAAACAGTTTAATGAAACTGATACAGATCATGTGAGAAATTTTAAAGAATAAACAGGCAGCGATAGCAGAGACCCTTTCACATTGCAGAACAAAGATGTTTGCATTAGAATTTATCACCTCCTTTGGACGTTTGCAGTCAGCCAGTGAAAGCAGAGTGAAGGCACCGACCTCGCTCCTTCCTTACATGCAAAACGACTGCCAACATACAGCTCAATTAAGAAATTACAGGAACACTCAAATTTAATTGGATGCTAGACATTCCGTAAGTTCTTCTCTAAATAAAACTCAGCAAAGTGCTCAAGATTCTCCACGTATACAGTTTTGAAACCCAACCTGGGCACAGTGTGTTTGGGCCCATAGTGTTTTATAAACAATCCCAAAGAGGGAAAATCCAATCCACTTGGGAATAAATCCAAGTGCACATGGGCCTTTTCTCAGACAGATCTCTGTTGAGGACAAAAATGTAAATACAGAGTGGTTTTGATCTCTGGAGATGTCTGGACTTCTTTTTCATTCTATGTCAACTAGCATGACGTCTGTCCACCCAGGCTTCTGTATAATCTCACTTTCTATGCTGGTGGTATGGACGCTTAGTTAAAGTGAGTGGTTAATATGTCACACGGGCCTGGTTACTGTCTAGAAGAGAAGCCTTTATTTGTCACATATACATTACAGCACAATGAAATTCTTTTCTTCGCATATCCCAGCTTGTTAGGAAGTTGGGGTCAGAGCGCAAGGTCAGCCATGATACAGCTCCCCTGGAGTAGAGAAGTGATGAAGTGTAGGAATTAAGTAGAACCTCTTTGGCATAGTACGGTACGTTAATTAAGGAATAAAACACTTGCTGATGTGCTGTTGTAGGAAAATAATCAATGACCCAAAGTTAATTATTTACCAATAACATTACTCAGTAAAACCCAAAGTGTTTTATTTCTCTTCTACCACAGCAATTTGGCTTTAAGTACAATTTTTCTTAATTAAAGAATGACATATATACATAATACATGACATAATATAATATAAACAGTAGTAAACAGGATCTCTATTTTTTCTCTCTCTTAAAGTTAATAAGACAAAGAAACAGCAACACAGTTGATATGTTGTTAAGAACCCGCAAAGCACCAAGTCCTCAGTCCTGAACACTTTCCAATGGTGGAAAACTTAATTACAGCTTTACCACTGACTGTTACAAAGCACCAACACTGGAGACTCCTTCCCCCCCAAAAAAAAAAAAAAAAAGATACAAAATAAACAGAAACATCTCCTTACAGAAAACGTCACAATATAAAAAATTACATACGTTTTCCTATTCAGTTTATGTGGAGCATGCATACAGTAAGTTGTTACTATAGAAACAACAGTGTATTAAAATAAACCTTGCAGCCATAACTACTCTCAGAGCAAATCAGTCAACACCTTCTGGCCAATCAGAATCAGGAATTCAACAGCGCTTTGGTACAATGGCCATCACCTAACCATGTTTTCAAGCCAAAAGTGCTGATCAGTTGCTTGGCCCCAAAAAATGATCCTAACTGTTTTGAAAACTTTCCCACATGTGACTGATTTAGGGCACAGTGCCGGAGATTTGAGACGCCAATATATTAGACTTGAAGACAGTGATCTCAAAGCCTGATCTGACGTTGGCTTGTCTTTATTTTTTATTCTTCCTCTATCATATACCACGGTCTAGCCTTTATAAATACTGTATACTTTGTCCATGGTATCCTATTGCACTGTGGCATGCGTAATGTCTACTCTGATGTTAACCTACACACACACACACACACACACACACACACACACACACATCAGCAGAGCAGAGTGATGTATTCAACACAATACCACTTCAGTGAATTGCAAAGTGTTTTTCCCCACTGTGAATATTGGTGAGAGAAAGTTGAACGCCATTGCAGACCTCTTTAACACCCTTACCTCCCTCTGCAGCAATAACACACTGTGGTCTGGTGGTTAGCATGCCCACTGGTTCGTTCTCTCTCTCTCTCTCTCTCTCTCTCTCTCTCTCTCTCTCTCTCTCTCTCTCTTTCTCTCTCTCTATGTTTATAGCTGGAAAGTGTTGAAATGTGATGCCAAACTTGCTTCCTCTCATCTTGAATAAGTGATCTCCATTTATTTGAACAGCTTTTTGGAAAGGAGGTTCAGCCCTGCCAACATCCTCTGGCCTTTCCATGGTCAGCATACACACTCGTCTGCACAGAGCCATGCGAAAATCCTCATCGTAGGCATTCAATATAACAATTAAAATAAATAAATAAAATACAAGCTGGTCCCATGGGAGACAAGTGCTTAGTATTTCTCTGCAGTGGTTAATGTTGATTTACATTTACATAGCACATTTGGAATTATAACAGGACATAACTATTAAATCAGATAAAACCGATTCACCAAGACCTGAGCAGGAAATCATGATGCTTGAAGAAAGAAAATTGCATTTTGATGCTATTAAGGATTCATACTGAAAGTTTTACATTATATTTTAATATATATATGGCGTGATTTTTTAAAACTTGTATTGTAAAAATCCAGGTGGTGTAAATTCAAGAAAAAAAACCTAAAAAGTCTGATGTTCTCATTTTTTTCAGTCCAAGTCATAAATATCCCACAGAAGCACTTGCCATATGTTTGGCCTTAACCATGCAAATGAATTCACCTCTATAAAAGAAAGGTCTTAAAAATTCAGGTTTAAAAAAAAAAAACATCTGGCACTACAAAGTTTTGGATTAAGAATAAAAAAAAAAAAAAGCAGTAGAACATTTGGCATTGTATATACACGTGGCTGTGAAAATTTAACTTGGTGAATAATCCAAGTTAAAAAGACCAATTGCACAGAATGTGTTCTTAGATTTTCGCTGTCTTTTTAAAATTTTAAATTTTTTTTACATACATGCATATCAAAGAGAGTTAAGATTTGCAGTAAAGTGTTAAAACACTTAACATTACATTTCTTTTTTCCATTTTTTTTATACATATCCTGAATGAGAAAATGACTGAAAATAACTTTCAATAAAATCAATCACAATTTATACACACTGCAAAATATTTTCCATCCAAGCCAGAAATTTCACCATGTGTTTGGCCTAAAGCAGAGGACTGCACGAGTGTTTATTGCAATCAGTGAGTACACAAGCCCAAGGTCACGCATGAAACCATTTACTTTCTGCATTTATGACATATAAACTCCAGGCAGTGGTCCAGTGGCTACAACCCTGTCATGTAAACATGCCGTGAATGATGGAAAGGGTGTTAACGCTAGCTCTGGCATGGAACGAGGGCCGCAAACGTTCAGGCTTAATATTTTGGTTCGAGTGCAGGTCATGGACTTTGAGTGTAAGCCACAGCAATGAGTGTGGTCTACCTGGCCAGATGGAATCAGCACAAAATCCTCAATTAGGATCCTAATTCTGGGGTGAGAAGCGTATTAGTATAGAAGGCTGAGACGCATACAGTCCATCCATACAGAGATGGAGACAAATCGGATCACAAAAAAAAAGCTTTATCGGCACTTTGTTTCTTTGGAAATGCTAACACACCAAAGTAATCATTTTAGATTGCCTTTATTAACATTAAAGGTTACAATGTAATATTACCAAGTTATTAGCTGAAAATAAAGAAGAAAAACACACCAGAAGACACTGTGAATACCATCAGTCCTGTTGATAGGCTCCGAGGCTTAGCTAATCGAACTAATCTTCCACAAGACATTTATTTGACTATGATAAATTAACGACAAGTGATGGCTGGTCGTGATATTATGATGTGTGGACTAAAACCTTATATTGATCAATAACTTGAAAATGAAACTATTAGGTATGAGCAATGCATATCATCAGGTCTTAACAGTGGCAAAATGAGAATGATATGGGGCAATGTATTACACACACATTTATTAATTTTTAAGTGTTTCCTCTTAATACAAAACATGCTAAACAAAAGTTATAGGCTTTTTGTTCAAAACTCAGTCTGGGCTTGAAAGAAATCAGCCCCAGCCTTGTTTCTCCATACCATTCTGTATATTTTTCTTATGACAACTGGTCATTGTGCTTGATTCCACAAAAATCCCAAATAACCCAACTTAAAATATTTGTTACCAGCAAATAATCTGATGTGGATGCCAAAAATCTTTGTGTTTGAAACACAGTGTGGCTTAGCTTCTGCTAGCACATTTCTACCAGCTGCCCCTGCTCATGACAGTAAGAGGAATTCAGCGTCTCCAGATCCACAGAAAGCAAGTGTGAAATGACAATAAACACAGCGAAAATGTGAACACAGCGATAAGGGCAGCAGAGCTAGACTCAACAAACAGCAGGAGGAGAGGCTTTCATGGAGTCGTGGAGAGGAATCTTAATGAAGTGATTCTCTTAAGTTTCATACCGAGAGGAAACCAAGCGTCAGAGGTTCAGGACCAGTTCAGAATATTCATCATTTTGCCAAAGCATATAAGGAGGGAGAAAAAAGTTCTAAATTGAGAGCTCTTTAAAAAGAAGTGGTCTCTTTTTATCACTTATTTCATAAGCAAGTGTCAAACGTTTAAAACTGAATTTAGCACTTAGTTCTGTTCACCAATCCATTTTGGCAGCACTTGTGTACAGCAGAACACGTATCCAAAACCAGCTCCTGTAATGGCTGGAGGTTTGAGTCTGTCATCGACATCCCCCAAATTAATTACTCCTTCACTTTGTTAGGTTGCCAGCTATAGCAATTTTGGAAAGGGGGCAGTGATAAAAATAGGGTTATTAACCACACAGGATGGAGTGGAAAAGGATTTGGAGACCAAAGAATGCTCAGCAGAGTGTCTTGAGGACACTAACTAAACCGCAGAACAAATTATAGTAGAGAGCATACCATTAGATGTAAAATAAAGAAGACAAAGAAATTTTATTTGTACCATGACATCTAGTACTATATAGTAGCTTTCACAGATGTTCCTTCATTATACCAAGTAACAAAAATGTATTAAACGATGTATGTTAAGATAGATATATAGATAGATACAAGATTATTGTCATTGCACAATACAGTTACTCAGCAACGAAATGCAGTTTAGCATCTACCAGAAATGCAAATAGTAGCATTGTGCAACTTAAAAAAGTGCAGGTTGAATATGTAAATATACAGTCATGTGAAAAAAATAAGTACATCCCACGGAAATTGTTGACTTATTTGGACAAGCAAACATTCGATCATCTTTGAAACAGTGCCTAAGTTGATATACTTGAACAAAACCACAAGGAAAATGATCATTTATTCAACAGAAATATCAATAGATGTCATATTCTTCTGAGGAAAAAGTAAGTACACCCTTGGCCTCAGAAACTAGTATTGAAATAACTTCTTGTAGGTGTTTTTGCAAAATTGTACACCAGGCTTGCTGGATTTTTTGACCACTTTTCCATGCAATATTCTTTCAGTTGCAAGATGTTTGAGGGTTTTATTGCATATACTGCCCGTTTCAAATCCCCTGCACAACATTTCAATGGGATTCAAATCCGGGCTTTGACTAGGTCATTCCGTAACCCTCCATTTCTTCTTTTTGAGCCATTCCTTGGTGGATTTGCTAGTGTGCTTAGGATCATTATCCTGTTGGAAGGTCTACTTTCGGTTAAACTTTTGGAGTGATGGCCTTGAACACCTGATTCTAATTTTATGGATTTGAAGGTGTGATAAATGTAGGGGTGTACTTAATTTTCCATGTGACTGATCTGTTTTTTGGTAATTTAAATTGTGAAAATTACAACAAAATGTCAATTTTATGTGTCATTTGATAGAGTGTATCAACTTTATTCATAAGCACTGTTTCAAAGAGGATCAAATGTTTGCTTGTCCAAATATGTCAAAAAAGCCAACAATTTCCATGGGGTGAACTTATTTTTTCACATGACTATATACAGTAAATAAATAAATAAAAAGGCCATGGGCAGTGAATATGTGCAGTAGCTATTGAGTAGATAGCTACTAGTGTTAGCTAGTGTTACTAGATGTTAGCAGTAAACCATTTCAAATATAAAATTTTGCATCTCGCTTTATGACTGTGATGAATATTCCCTAATAATGTGCAACTTTGGCTTTCCCTTTTTCCACTTTCACGTTTTCCACCAACTGTATGTTAGTTATGTTTGAGAGAAGATGAAGGTGAGTGCCATTTTCCAGGTTTTAAAATGACAAAAATCATTCCCATTTAAAATGGTTTTCTTACGTGAGATCTCTTAAGATGTCTATTAGCTGTAACTTTCAGAATTATCTAAAGGCTTCTGTGACGTCTGTGACCGTTACTCAAACACAAAATTACGATTACATACGCAACAACCTTGCATACTTACGGTTGTTTCATTTTGACTGGACTGTCGTGTATGAATGCTTCAATCACCGGCTTTGACACGTGGCATGTTTGCGGCACGATTACATCATATTTTCCGTGGAAACCAGCTGAGCATTGTATGTCAAATCTGTTGTGTTAGTGCTCACTTGTAAATGGTACATTTGAGTTTGTATTCTCTGAGATTATGCTCAAATTGAACTCTTTGCTACAGTGTATCACAATAACCAGGTTGTTGTATTAGTTGGCTGACAAGCTTCCTAGCTAAATAACAGATCCATGTCAACATAATCTCATAGGAAATTTGGAGACCACTCTTGGAAAAGAGGTTTTGGTATAGATGACTTGGAACCGTCTCTGTTGTAGGTTTCAACATTAAACCTTCAATGCATCACCCAGAAGAACTAATTGAAGAGCCATTAGGGACGCTTAGATGGGACCCTTTGAGTGTACATACATTGGACAAATGAGAACTTTCTCACTTGTGTGTGTGTGTGTGTGTGTGCTGGAAAGGCTCTGCATGAGGAGCATTAAAAACTACCTGAGTATCAACTTGATGAAAAATTTCGAAAGAAACAAAAAGTCATTCATTTGCTTTGCATTCGTGTCACATGAAGAGGCCACAGGTGAGTCTGGGAGATATTCTGGATGCGTCCAAAGCCATGTCTTTTGCATAGCCATGAGCTCGCTTTCCCAGCTGCATCTGGGACCAATATGTGCATCTGGCAACAGGAACGATACCTAATCCTAAATGATGAGGAGAGAATTCTGGCAGATCCTGGAGAATTCCATATCGCAGGTATACACTATTCCTCTGCTTGGCCTGACATTCTTCCTCCACCTTTCTGTTTCATGTCCATTTGGTTCATGCTGCCTTTTGTTTACCTTTTTTGTTTATTTCTAGGGATGCATCGATATTATTTTCAGACCAAGTACAAGTTTGTTTCGTCGATACTGACTACGATACTGATACCAAAATGAGTAACCTACTTAGTATTAATCGGTCAGGGGCATCATGGAACATTTCAACCCCAATTCCAGAAAAGTTGGCATTTTTTCTAAAATGCAATAAAAACAAAACTTTGTGATTTGTCAAGTCTCTTGAAACTTTAATTAACTGACAAAAGTACAAAGAAAACATATTCAATGTTTTCACTGACCAACTTAATTTTATTTTGTAAATATAAACAGGTATGGAATTTGATGCCTTCAACACACTCAAAAAAAGTTGGGACAGAGGCATGATTGCCACTGTGTTACATCAGCTTCCTTTTAATTATACTTTTTAATCGATTGGGAACTGAGGATACTAATTGTTGCAGTTTTGCAAGTGGAATTTTTGCCCATTCTTGCTTGATACAAGACTTCAGCTGCTCAACAGTCCTTGGTCACCATTGTCTGATTCTCCTCTTCATGATGCACCATAGGAGACAGATCTGGACTGCTGGCAGGCCAGCCAAGCACACGCACTCTGTGTCTACGACGCCACGCTGTTGTAGCACATGCAGAATGAGGCCTGGCATTGTCCTGCTGAAATAACCATGGACTTCCTGGGAAAAGACGTTGCCTTGATGGCAGGATATGTCTCTCTAAAATCTCAATATACACCTCCACGTCAATGGTACCTTCACACATATGCAAGTCACCCATGCGGTGGGCACTGATGCACCCCCATACCATCACAGATGCTGGCTTTTGCAACTTTCGCTTATAACAGTCTGGCTGGTCTTTTTCATCTTTGGCACGGAGAACTTGACGTCCATTTTTCCCAAAAAACAAGCTGAAATGTGGACTCATCTGACCACAGCACATGTTTCCACTGCCTTTCAGTCCATCTGAGATGAGCTCGGGCCCAGAGAACTCGTGGCGTTTCTGCATAGAGTTGATGTGTGGCTTCCTTCTTGCGTAATAGAGTTTCGGGTTGCATTTCTGGATGCAGCGGTGGACTGTGTTAAGTGACAATGGTTTTCTGAAGTAGTCCCGAGCCCATGTGGTTATATTTATCATAGTAGTATGATGATTTCTCAGGCAATGCTGCCTGAGGGCTTGAAGTTCATGCACATTCAACAGTGGTTTCCAGCCTTGCCCTTTACGCAATGAGATTTCTCCGGATTCCCTGAATCTTGCATTGAGCAATGTTCTTTTTGAACTGACTGACAATTTTCTCATGAAGTTTGGCACAAAGTGGTGAGCCACGACCCACCCTTGCTTGCAAAGACTGAGCTTTTGATGCATGCTCCTTTTATGCCCAATCCTGATACCCTCCCCTGTTACCAATGAACCTGTTCCTCCAAAATGGTGTTACTTGAATATTCTATAAACATTTTCAGTCTTATTTTGCCTCTGTCCCAACTTTTTTTGAGTGTGTTGCAGGCATCAAATTCTAAATTTGTTTAAGATAAGATAAGATGTACCTTTATTGATCTCCCGTAGGGGAAATTCAAATTGACACAGCAGCACAAGTAGGATGAGTAAAATCACAGAAAGAAAGAAAATACTTTACATAAATACCTATACAATAGAAATAATAGAAACAATAAAACAGGTTTGTGTGTATGTACATATGCTATAGTTCTATTTGTATATGTACCTGTGCAACATCCTCAAGTATTTATTTACAAACATGTGCAAGATCTGTGGAATGACAATGAACTTTTTTTTTTTTAACACTGAATATCTTTTCTTTATACTTTTGTCAGCTAATTAAAGTTTCAAGAGACTTTTTATTGCATTTTAGAAAAATCCCAACTTTTCTGGAACTGGGGTTGTAGCTCTGTTGATGTTGGTTTAATGAGATGATTTATCAGGCTACTTGTATGATAGAAAGACACTGTAGTTTCTCTTCTTGATATTTTCACACTTTGTAGTCTGCTTGGCTTTGATTCTTATCGTGAAATACGTCCAGATCGCCATCATTTCATGTCATCTGTTCATTAGCTCATCAACGTACACTAAGCTTACGTCATGTAGTATCACATGGTATCAAATGTTGGTATCAGAGTATTTTTTACAACTAAAATAAATGAGCACAGCATCAGACCAATACCTGATACCAGCATCAGTATCAATGCATCCCTAGTCATTTCACTTGTATAGTTTTCCGTTACAATCTTGTGTTTGGCGATAACATGCGGCAGGCGCTAAGTTCAGCATTCTGGTTCATCCCTACACCATCAGCTGCCTTTGGTTAAAGAAGATTTGGATGTTGACTGTGAAGTTCCAGACCATCAAAGACATGACTAATTGACTAAAACTCTTCAACATGATTAAGTGTGTGGGTGTGAAATATCACTCGCTTATCTGCGACTACCAGCTGACAAGGAAAATTTGAGGGATCTGGATTTGGCCCGGCTTCAGAGCCGGGAGTGACAGAACTGATGATGGTGTTAATAACGGAGAGCCTTTGTTCTGCTTCTTTTCTATACGCGACTTGGCTATTGTTTTATTTACAATGCATCAGTTCATGGGGGTTTTATGGGCGATTGAGATGAGTGATCACTTTTTACTGCTGTGGTCATTTTTTAACCAGTATGTCTTCATGGAAAATTGACTTTTCAGCACCTCAGCATGATAATATACTAAAAATAATCATGAGCTCAGGGTTGCTTTTTCAGGCTTTTGTGGCTGTTTGATAATGTGAAAGTCCATAATTTCTTAGAAAATGCCATCTATCTATCTATCTATCTATCTATCTATCTATCTATCTATCTATCTATCTATCTATCTATCTATCTATCTATCTATCGTGGTGCTTGAAAGTTTGTGAACCCTTTAGAATTTTCTAAATTTCTGCATAAATTCGAACTAAAACCATCAGATTTTAACACAAGTTCTAAAAGTAGATAAAGAGAACCCAATTAAACAAATGAAACAAAAATATTATACTTGGTCATTTATTTATTGAGGAAAATGATCCAATATTACATATCTGTGAGTGGCAAAAGTATGTGAACCTTTACTTTCAGTATCTGGTGTGACCCCCCTGTGCAGCAATAACTGCAATAACTAAACGTTTCTGGTAACTGTTGATCAGTCCTGCACATCGGCTTGGAGGAGTTTTAGCCCATTCCTCAGTACAGAACAGCTTCAACTCTGGGGTGTTGGTGGGTTTCCTCAAATGAACTGCTTGCTTCAGGTCCTTCCACAACATTTCTATTGGATTAAGATCAGGACATTGTCTTGGTCATTCCAAAACATTAACTTTATTCTTCTTTAACCATTCTTTGGTAGAATGACTTGGGTGCTTAGGGTCTTTGTCTTGCTGCATGACCCACTTTCTCTTGAGATTCAGTTCATGGATAGATGTCCTGACACTTTCCTTAAGTGTTGTAATTCAGAATTCATTGTTCCATCAGTAATGGCAAGCCATCCTGGCCCAGATGCAGCAAAACAGACCCAAACCATGATACTACCACCACCATGTTTCACAGATGGGATAAGGTTCTTATGCTGGAATTGATTGTTTCCCTTTCTCCAACCATAACGCTTCTCATTTAAACCAAAAATTCTATTTTGGTCTCATCTGTTCACAAAACATTTTTGAAATAGACTTCTGGCTTGTCCAAGTCATTGTTAGCAAACTACAGATGGGCAGCAATGTTCTTTTTGGAGAGTGGTGGCTTCTCCTTGCAACCCTGCTGTGCACACCATTATTGTTCAGTGTTCTAATGATGGTGGACTCATGAACATTAACATTAGCCAATGTGAGAGAGGCTTTTAGTTGCTTAGAAGTTACCCTGGGATCCTTTGTGACTTCACGGACAATTACACGTGAAGTTATATTGGCTCATTTTAATAAACAAATGACCAAGTATAATATTTTTTGTCTCATTTGTTTCACTGGGTTCTCTTTATCTACTTTTAGGACTTGTTTGAACATTTGATGATGTTTTAGGTCATATTTATGCAGATATATAGAAAATTCTACATAGGGGAAATTAACACTTTAAGTCTTCCAAATGACAAAATATTATATATTTTTTCTGATAGCCTTTAAGAATTCCTTTGACAAAAGCAGAACGTATTGAAATCATTCTCATAGTTGGATGTCGCAAGCTGTCGCAATGGACTTTAACAGGAAACATGGCAAGCAAATCCCACACGACACTGTTACCAAACTTATTAACAAATTCAAAAAGACTGGAAGTGCTGCGGATCAACCGAGAAGTGGACATCCACGAACATCCACTGACGAAGGCACAACTGACCTGGTGCCGGCAAACATAGTCCCCTATGTATGGAGACTTTTGGGACACCCTGTTGAGATGTGCATGGGTCATTTTTTAAATCCCACTTGTGCAATAAGTTTTGTCTGCACTTGCCCACTATATTTTCTTCAAATTTAGTCAGTTCTCTTCCCAAAATATAAACAAATTAGTAGCCTCATTTAAGCCACTGTGAGCCTGACCAGGCAGTTACTAAGGATGAATGAATGAATGATGTTCTTTGTTTGTCCAAATTCCCAGTCCCTATGCACACTTCTAGGCTCAAAAAGATGCCCTGTGAAACAAACAACCACCAACAAACCTTTATAAAGTGCCTCCTGCTATTCATATATCTGTTTTCTATCTTTTTAAAACACATTATCTCTTCATTCTGAATAATGTATTTGTATACCCTTCTATCTATCTATCTATCTATCTATCTATCTATCTATCTATAACATGCTGGCTGTGTCTCTTACACTGGCTCTTCCTCATACACTTTCATGACTCATCTACACTTGCACACACAATAAAAGTAAAGGAAACATGACTGGCCACAGGAGGTGTTTTCTCTGGCCGTGTCTCTGTGCCAAGCTCAATATTAGCCTGGCCGATGCGGTCGCGTGCAGCGGGGCGACTGCCGTAGTGCACAAGCCACCAGCCTGCTTTAAAAGAGACAACACCCACACGCACACTTCCTCCCTACTGCTCTGTTTTTGGACTGTCTGAATGAGCTGCCTTTCATGGCCTGGTGGTCAGCTGTTTGCAGGAGAGATACATTAGTGAGTGGTTTGTAAAAACAAAACAAAACAAAACCAAAAAAACAAATGAAAAGGAATGAATAGCAGAATGCATTCTAGTTTACTTTTGTTTGCCAGTTTTTTGTTTGCTCGCCCATTAAAAAGCTCGCCCTTTGCAAGTGATCGTTTGCTAATTTGCTTTCATTCCCTATTTTGCTTTTGTTCACTAGCTTGCTTTCAGTCACTAGTTTTTCACTCACTAGTTTGTTTTTCTCTTACTAGTTTGCTTTTGCTTGCTACTTGGCTTTTGTTTGCTAGCTAGTTTTCACTCACTATTTTGCTTTGCCTCACCAGCTTGCTTGCTAGTTTACTTGTGCTTGCTAAATTGCTTTCACCCACTGATTTGCTTTTGTTTGCTAGTTTGCTTTTGCTTGCTGCTTTGCCTTCTCTCAATACTTTACTTTTGCTCACTAGTTTGCTTTTGTTTGCTAGCTTGTTTTTGATCACTAGTCCTCTTGCTAGTCACCAATTATTCAGAATCAGACTCATTTATATTGTCAGATGTTTCATATATGTGGAATTTGTTTTGGTGAGGGCATGTGTAACTTACTAAACAGAAAACAAACCCCACTGTACAATTTACAAATATGCAAGAAGCTAAAAATAGACCTTTGGAAGAAAAAAAAACATGGTATAAATAGCAAAAGTAAATGAATAACAGAGTTTACGCATAATGGATAGTTCCACATTGTTAGATGGAGTGTGAAGGAGAGGGAGGGTGTGTGTGGAAAGGTGAAAGGTGTGTGTGTGTGTGTGTGTGTGTGTGTATATAGGTGAACCTTTTGGCTATAGGCGGATTTCAAACTGTGACTCACCTAAATAAACAGTAGCGTGATGAATACTTTGGCCCATTGTGGTGAGCGTCTAATGCTATATAATAAGTCTGAGTCTCTTCGGGCTATTTAAAAGTGCATCCATCAAAAATCAATTTGCAAACCAAACATTATCAAACCGCAAGTGAGCTACAAATGGCTATTTCAGTTCTCAAACAGACCTCAAGTGAACTCATTTTTTTGTAGCGATGAAAGAAATGTTAACTTCTATATAAAGTGAGGCATATTACAGGATTACGATGTCTCAGAATGTAATAATGTGAATACTGAAAGCAGATGGTCGCCATTTATTTGTCATTTATTTTCCAAATGTTCCCAGAGAAAGTTAAGAGCCCAGTCATTGTACAAGACAAAAGGTTAAGTTTGTCTAGATTATTGTTTTATCCATTTCTCTTTTATAGGTCATTATTAAGAAAGATTATTCATTATTAAAATCTAGTTGTGTTCATTTGTGTCCTTGATTTTGTTTATTATTGCAGTGGACACTGTTGAGAGGTGTTAACTTTTGCAGCATGTGCTAGCAATGTATCAGCAACTTTAAAATGTAATGTACTGATGCCATTTTTAAATTAAAATTTTTTAATTTTTTTTTTACAGAGACTATATTTCTACGCTACAGGTCATGATGATCTATTGGACTATATTTACATTTATTCATTTGAAAGAAGACTTTATTTGAGGTGACACAAAAGTGTGGCAGAAGAGTCCAGTCCAGGCACAGAGCTGGGCAGTTAAGAAGTAAAATGTTTATAAAATATCATACTTTAGTTTTATGTTAAACAACAGGAAGAGGTTCAATTGAAAACACTGCTCACATCAACAAATGCTAGTTTGCTTTCTCTGCCTAGCTTGCTTTTGCTCACTAGATTGCTTTCACTTGCTAGTTTGCTTTCGTTTCCGTTCTCTGATTAGTTGGTTAGATTGCTAATTTTCTTTTGTTTACTAGTTTGCTTTTTCTCACTAGTTTGCTTTTACTGACTAACTTGCTTTCTCCGATTAGTTGGTTAGATTTCCAATTTTCTTTTGTTCATTAGTTGGTTTCTCTTGCCAGTTTGCTTTTTCTTGCTAATTTGCTTTTGTTTGCTAGTTAGCTTTCTGTGACTACATTGCTAGTTTGCTTTTGGTCATTAGTTTGCTTTTATCCACTAGTTTTGTTTGCTAGTTTGCCTTCTCTTACTAGTATACTTTTTCTTGCTAATTTTCTTTTGCTTATTAGTTTGCTTTCTCTTACTAGTTGGTTAGTTTGCTAGTTTTCTTTTGTTCACTAATTTGCTCTCTCTCTCTCTCTCTCTCTCTCTCTCTCTCTCTCTCTCTCACTAGTTTCCTTTTGTTTCCTTTCACTGACTTGTTTGCTTCCACTGACTAGTTGGCTAGATTGCTAGTTTTCTTTTGTTCACCAGTTTGCTTTCTCTCACTAGTTTGCTTTTAATGATTAACTTGCTTTCTCTGAGAAGAATGTTTTCTTTTGAACATTAGTTGCTTTCTCTTACTCATTTTCGCGTTTTCTTTCACTGACTACTTTGTTAGTTTGCTTATATCCACTAGTTTTGGTCAGTAGTTTGCTTTCTCTTGCTAGTATACTTTTTCTTGCTAATTTTCTTTTGCTTGCTAGTATGGTTTCTCTCATTAGTTGGCTAGTTTGCTATTTTTCTTATGTTCACTTGTTTGCTCTCTCTCCCTAGTTTGCTTTTGTTTCCTTTCACCGACTAGTTAGCTTCTTCTGACTAGTTGGGTAGATTGCTAGTTTTCTTTTGTTTCCTAGTTTCATTCTCTCACTAATTTTCCTTGCTAAATTCTTTGACTAGTTGGCTAGAATGCTTTTTCTTTTATTCATTAGTTTTCTCTCTCACTAGTTTACTTTTTCTTGCTAGTTTGCTTTCTCTGACTAGTTGACTAGTTTCCTTTAACTTTCTGTTGCTAATTCGCTTTTGTTTGTTAGTTGCTTTCTCTGACTACTTTGTTAGTTTACTAAGTTACTTTCACCCACTAGTTTTCTTTTGTTTTCTAGTTGGCTTTTGCTCCCTAGTCACCAATTATTCTGAATCAGAATCCCACCCAGTTTTATTGCTGTGTGCTACATATACATTGGGAATTTATTTTATATGTAACATACTAAAACAGACAACACTGGACAATTTACAAATATGCAAGGAACATGAGAAATGCATAAGGGACTAAACTCAACTAAAATAAAGTAAATAGAATGAGTAATATATGAGGAGAAATACCATGAAATAAATACATCAAAGAATGTAGACGTGTAAAGTAAAATGTAGAAGCCACTGAAGAATCAATTTCAAATACCTGTATTCAGCTGTAGTTGCTTTTATTACTGTAATTTTTTTTCTGAGAATTCCTTAATAGGTTAAGAAAGTAAGCATATGTTCAGCATAAATACAGCCTTGCAGTTTGGAGAGTTTGCATCCTCATGTTTTCCTCCTTTGTTTTTCTCGGATCAAATCTATATTAATGAACAGGCCCTCGCAGTGGGACTTCCCATTTAGAGTCTGACACTGAGATGAATGAGGCAGCGAGCCGACTACAGGCGTCTGTCGTAGACAAACGAGAGTGCGGACCACCAATGAGCTCACAACAGACATGCTGAGCTGCTGCTCGCTCATTTGTCTCACCGCTTGAGTACATCGATGAGATTGATATGCACACACAGCGAGTCAAAGAGCAGACAAGTCCCACAGAGAGGCCGAGGGAGAACGAGATACTTGTTTTTGCGCATAAGAATAAGTAAAAAGGGTTTGTGATAATTCACATGAACATTTAGATGAACTGTATACTAGCATGTGATCCAGACAAACCCTCTATAATTATTTTAACATCAGCTTATCACTATGTGAATTAAAGCTTATACGTATAATAACTTCTGAGATCAGCCACTAAACAGCTTTCTTAATGGAAGCATGCAGAAAAAGCTCCCTTTGGGAAAACACTGCTCAAACAGCAAAAAACACTCAATTATTTTTTATTTTTTAAATTTTTTTTGCTAGATTGCTTTCACACTAATTTGCTTTCACTTACTGGTTTGCTCACTAGTTTTCATTTGTTCGCTATCTTTCACTTGCTAGTTTGCTTTTCACTCACTGGTTTGCTTACTTTTTGTTGTTCACTAGGTTGTTTTCGCTCTCTACTTTGCTTTTGTTCTCTAGTTTACATTTGCTGACTAGTTTCTTTGCTAATTTGCTTCCACTCACTATTTTGCTTTTGCCCATGAACTTTTGTTTGCTAGTTTATTTTTGTTTACTAGGTAGTTTTTGCTAGCTATTTTGCTTTGGTTTTCTATTTTGCTGTTACCCACTAATTTGCTTTTGCTCCCTAGTTTGCTTTTGTTTGTCACTTTGGTTTTTATTCGTTTGTTTGCTAGTTTACTTTTGTTTGCTAGTTTGCATTGGTTTTTTAGTTTGCTGTTAGCCACTCCTTTGCTTTTGTGCTATAGTTTGTGTTTGTTTGGCAGTTTTTTTATTTGCTTCTTTGCTTTTGTGTGCTTGTTTACTTTTGCCCATTAATTTTCTTTTTTCTGCTAGTTTGCTTTTGTTTGTTTCCTTCATCCACTAGTTTGCTTTCACTCAATAACTTGCTTTTGTTTTTGTTCACTAGTTTGCTTTTTTTTGTCAGTTTTGCTAGTTTACTTTCACCTATTAGTTTGCTTTTGTCTGCTTGTTTTGTCACCCACTAGTTTGCTTTCATTTGCTAGTTTGCGTTTGCTCACTAACCTGCTCTCGTTCACTAGTTTGCTTTTGTTTGTCAGTTTGTTTTTTTGTTTGCTTTTGTTTACTAGTTTAATTTTGCCCATTAGTTTAGTTTTGTGCACTAGTTTGTTTTTGTCTGCTAGTTTTCTTTTGCTTTTGTTTCTTTTTTGTTTGCTTTTGTTTGTCAGTTTTTTTGTTTGCTTGTTTTCATTTATTTTTATTATTAGTTTTCGTCTGCTAGTTTGCTTTTGTTTGCTAGTTTACTTTTGCTCATAAGTTTACTTTTGTGTGTTAATTTGCTTTTTCTTTTGTCTGCTTGTTTTCTTTCGCTCACTAAGTTGCTTTCATTCAGTAGTTTGCTTTCGTCTGCTAGTTTTCTTTTGCCAACTTGTTTGCTTTTGTTCACTAGTTTGTTTTAGCTTGCTCTTGAACTTGAACATTTAGTTTAACTATGCACAGTAAAGTGAACACCAATAATTGTAGTAAGTTTAATGTGGCCCAGAAGAAAAATCTACAATTATTTTTAGATTTGGCTTGTCACTATGTGAATAACTTTCAAGGCAATGGTTCTTAGTTTTAGATCAGCCTCTTAGTGGTATTCTTAAAAAAAAACATTGAGAAAAATACTCCCTTGGTACAAGAGCTGAACCTGACCAGAACTCCTGATCATACGACTGTTTATGCATTAATGCTTTTATTAAATTGCTCTTTAGCTACATACCTGGATGTCCAGCTATTCTTTCACCCACCATGAGAAACATATTAAAGCCCCATAATTCCAGATTTGAACATGCCATTGCCCTCCATATTTCAATGAATGTAGCGAGTGGAAAAGATTGAGGCTCCTTTCACCACCACAGAAGCGTATACAGCCTACACGTGGCATGTAGCAGAGAGATGGTTTTACTTAAGTGCTGTGACTAATCCACAAATGCTGTGGATGAATAATATCCATATTTTCCACTTATCTCTTGACATGCCTTTTTTTCTTAGTAAATACTGCTGAATTTGTTATGCCTTGTATCCATTGGCAGCATTGGCAGTGTGTTGCATGTGGTATGTCAGTTTGTGGTGCACTTTGTGATGGTATGCAAAGTTAGGCATGAAGAAAGAGTAACTTGTATACCCTTAAGCTTAGTCTGGGATCAATAAGCAATTCTCTTGCTGCTCATGTGCCAAATCACCAATCGATATAGTTCTGAAGGCAGCTCTGCTTCAGAGGTAGAACACAATTGATTGGTGAACAACCCATAGGCGGAACTTTTTTTTATATATGTATAAACATACCATTCCACTGTTTAATATCTGACACATTTGTATGTTTGCAGCCTAACAGCAAGCTACATATCCAAAAAGTTATTATCTAGCATTAACTTTCTAGCTTACAAACTAATTCTAGCAATTAAAAAAAAGTTTCTTGTTTGAACTCCAAGGAGTGCTTTTTTGTTCATGTTTATACCACAGTGCTGTTGAATTCTCCATTGTGATTGGTCAGAAGGTGTTGGTTAATTTTCTATAACAGCAGCTCTGACAGTTCCAGCTGCAAAACAAATTATATTAATGCACTCGTTCTTATATGTTATTATTTCTATAGTGATAATATTCACAGGGACTTATATGGCATACAATGTGCATAAACTGTGGCTAATTTAAACATATCAAGAAAATCTGGTGTTATTTAACAAAGAAGGCATTTCAGAAGACATTTAATTGATGACATTTAACATTGTTTATTGTTTATGTTCAACATTTATGGAAGGAGTCTCTAGTGTCAGCATTTTGTAACTTTTGTGCCACAGGAAGTCTTCAGAACAGAGGATTTTTAGATTTTTGTGGTTTCTCGGTAACATTGGACACACTGCATTTTATTAACTTTGAGTGAGAGAAAAATGAGGGGCTAATGAGGGAATAACTGTCTATAGCTGCTATTAAGTACATGATAACAGGAACTACTGTACCTTGTCTCGTAGATGTTCTGTAACATTAAAATGTAGCTATAAATGGTTAAAAAGGGTGTTGTGTTGTTCATTAATAAATTGTAATCATTGGCAAACTGCTGTGTTGTGCTCCAGAGTGGCACAACAGAAAAGCGTTTGCCCTATCATCATTGGGAAATCATAAGTTTGAATCCCAAAGATTCCACAGCCATCTGTGGAGCAAAATTGGCTGTGCTCGCTGGGAGGGAGGGGAGGTGTTACTCTCTTTCCACTGTAAATCACAGTTGTTCTAGCCAATCATGGTTGTCTACTCATAGATAGCACTTTCTCTTTGAGTATGTTTAAAAGCAGTTTTAAAAGAGCAGCAGTTTAAAAAGAGGTCATTGGCTGGCTTCACATGTGTCTGAGGATGCATGTGTTTGCCTTCACCCTCCCCAGTTGGTAGCTGTTGAAAGAGATGAGAGAGCTGACTGGTTGGTGGGAATTGGCAGGTGACCAAATTGGGATGAAAATGGGGGAAAATACTGTTGTAGCAGAGGATTAAAACACATTGAGTTGTGATTTTATAAAAAAAAAAGAAAAAAAAAAAGAATCCAATTTGGGGTGGTAACAGTAACTCGGCTTCGCATTGGGCCACATCACATCATCCTGTTGTTATTTTCCTATAACAGAAACTTAACTCAACTTAAGGAAGATAGATAAGAAGCCAGACAGATTCCATGTCTTTTTTTAGCCACATCAGCCCTGTAGCTCTTGTGCAAAACTAAAGAAGCAAACCTCAACTTTAAATCTACAGCAAAATGTTCTGCACACAGTCACTATTTATAACACAGTCACTCAGAAACTCTCAGTTTCAGTTTCAGTCTGAGTAAACTGTGAACATTGGAGTGGTGCTGGGTGTAGGCACTGTCATCATACATGCTTATCGCATAATGTCAAGTACTCTGACATGGTTTTGTTGGCTATATCTGGAAACAAAATAAGCCATAGCTTGGAGAAGCATTTAAAAATGCTGATGTTACATCCCAACCAGCTGGTTTTCACTCCATGGCGCTGTGGGAGGCTTTGCGCTAAAGATGTGAAAAGACTAGGAAAAATGAGACTGGCAATTTTTCCAGCTACTTTGACTCAGTCAAGATCTGGTGTCTTAAATCTTAAATCTTGGATACGCAAATAGCGAGGACTTTCGCAGTTTTTTGAAGACTTGTTATTTCGCACAGATTTTCCAGACGCGAGTGCGTCTTTGTCCGATGACACTTTGATTTGAGTGGGGCTTTAAAGAGAATTGAGAATTGGAGGAAAAATCCCTAATTCTGCCTTCTTGGCTCAGCAACATACAAGTCCCGCCATGTTAAAAGAGAAAAGAGATGGAGCTTATGAATAATGCCTTTAGCCTTTGGCATAACTGGGACAGAATTAATCCTCCCTAGCAAATACATACCTCCCTCTGTGATTAATTTTACATCCATAATGCAATAATTAGGCCTCATAGACACAAGTCTTATGACACATACAGCAACTTGTTTGATTTAAACCTCTGGTCCAGCATTTCAGATGATGATTTAGATTTTATATATATTCCAAATATGTGGTATGACAGTTACATACATCTTCTGATTTTCTAAATCTGGCATGAAAAATGCAGCATATGCCTTCTGGCGATCTTTATGAAGAGCTGACTTTAGTGCACTGAAAGTTCTCCTATCTTACAGTCATATTTCTATTTAAAAAAAAAAAAAAAAAAAAAACCCTCAGTGTGGAATCACAATCTCCCTCTTTCCTCTCTAACTGTCAGGGGAAAAATCATGGATAAAAAATGAGCCCCGATCTCTCCGTCTGCTCTAAAAGCCATCGGTCTAACAGATATCTCAAACATACCCATGCTTCAGTCTACTCCATGTATACTGATGGGTCTGGAAAAAAGATCTATCCACGTTAGGCCTGAATATTGGGCGAATCATGGCAGCACATTTCAGAAATTAAGTGAGAGAAAGTGAACTGAAGAGAAGCACAACTGCTATGAGACTCAGAGACAAAATGTCTGCGTATTGAGTGTGGTCAAGTGAGGTGGGAGCCAAGTCACTTGTTTTAGCATACTGGAACAGGATAAAAAGGCACTCCGATGGTCGCAAGGCAATTTCTTTGTTTTTATATGTCATCACATGAGTACAATAGATACTGAAGTAATGCTGTGAATATAAGGAAACCATGTGTCTCTGTGTGACGTTGGCCAGTCCGTTCCTCTTGTCAGTTCAGTGGGAGCCTGAAGAAAATGAACTACAAGTACATTTAATGGATTAAAAGGATGGACAAATTTATCCCGGCATAGTTATAACCAGTTTGACATATGGGTTAGTGCTGCTGTGAGAAGAGAAATAACTCATGGGGGACATTTCTTGTAGTCTGATTGTTTTTCTTACAATCATCAGGATAATATTTTGATACTAAAATTGCTTTAGTTTTGAATTGCTTTCTCTTGTTTTAATCCCAGTCAAGTATAACCCCTTAAATTGGATTACTGGACATGTGTGTACACAGCCAGAGTGGCTACGTGAAGAACATTGTTTACAGTCACCTGCATATCTTATATATATCTATATAGATAGATACTGTATGTAAATAGTCTATGTATGTTACCTACAAAAATAGGTAGCCACAACCAACTAGACAAAAATGATATATTGACTTCCTCTGGTATTGTTAACTACATATACACTAGATAACTTGCTAGAGAAAAGGAGCAAGTTATCAGGGAGACATTGGTAAATTAAAAAAATTTTTTTTTTTTTTACACGTGATAAAACTCTTGCACCCGGACAGCAATAAAATGACCACAGGAGGAGTGAGTTTCTTTTACGAACCCAGACGCTTGTGTCACATGGTCATATGATCACGCGCTATTCACAACATGGCATCCAAGTGGTTGAAAAGGCACTGGAGTAGGGGAGACATGCTGGCTCTTATTTCAGTTTCAAGTGAACCAAGGTTATAGCAGCAGTTTGAACATACAAAAACAATGTATATGAGAAGCATCCATTTTTCTTTGTGCTACTTGGGAAGTGTTTAATATCTGGGAGAAGGTCACTGATACAAGCAGTACAGGACCAAATACCTGAATACGGCAATCAGCAGCATTCAAACAACATTTTTTTCCAATGTGAGGTGACATCTGCATAGAAAATCATGAACATGTGCATCCAGACTAAAATTATAAGATGATGGCTGAGTAGGCAATTTGTCCTGTAATTTTTTAAGAGGAAGCCTGAGAAAAGCATCAATATGGCCAATCCTGATGGAAAAGAATGTCACAGTGGAGTGCTTGTAAAATATGAAATTACTCCAGGACCCCATGTAAATTTAATCCTGTCTGGATAGGGCTTTAGAGGTACTATATGTTATCTCTAACTATGCTGGCTATAAAACTAGTTAGTTATGTGTAGATTTGTTAGCTACATAAATAGTTACAGTCCCCTCTGAAACTATTGGAACAGCAAGGCAAATTAATTTGTTTGTGCTATACACAAAAGACATTTGGGTTTGAGATCAAGAGACGGATATGCAACGAGAGTTTAGGATTTCAGCTTTTATTTCCTAATATTTACATCTAGATGTGTTAAACAACATAAAACATAGAACCTTTTGTATAAGACCACCGAATTTTTGTGTGAGCAAAAGTATAGGAACAGATAAGGGTTTCCTCCCTTCAGTCTCCTCTTCAGGGGGTGAAATGCTGCTCAGTTGGGTTAAGGTCTGGTGATTGACTTGGCCAGTCTAAAACCTTCCACTTTTCACCCTGATAAAGTCTTTTGTTGAGTTGGCAGTGTGTTTTGGATCATTGTCTTGCTGCATGATGAAGCTCCTCCTGATTAATTTGGATGCATTTCTCTGTAAATTGGCAGACAATATGTTCCTGTAAACTTCTGAATTCATTCTGTGGCTACCATCATGCGTTACATCATCAATAAAGATTAGTGAGCCTGTTCCAGAAGCATCCATGCAAGCCCAAGCCATGGACACTACATCCACCATGTTTCACAGATGTTTCTGTCATCAGCTGTTGTTTTCCTTGGCTAACCCATTTAGTGTCTGTTGCTCAGCACACCAGTGGTTGCTTTCTTATACAGGACATTGGCTATGCCCAAATTGTTGTATTGGCTATGCCCAATGTTTGTGTAATGCCTCTGATTGATTTTCCCTCTTTTCTCAGCTTCAAAATGGCTTGATTTTCTCCCATAGACAGCTCCCTCTGATCTTCTTGGCTTATCCTTTTTAACAACAAATGCAATCTTCAGAGATGACACTGAAGGCAAAAACCAAGATTAGATGTTCAGAGCTATTTACTGTTTAAACAATCAATCTAACAGGACACACCTGGGCAACAAGAAACACCTGTCAGTCACATGTTCCAGTATTTTTGCTCACCTACAAATTGGGTGGTCTGATACAAAATGTGCTATGTTCTATGCTATTTAACACATCGACATATAAATAACAGGAAATAAAAGCTGAAATTCTAAACTCTCTTCTGATGTCCTTCTTTTGATCTCATACCCAAATGTTTTCAGTCTACAGCAAAAACAAATGAATTGGTCTCTCCATTCCAATAGTTTCAGAGAAGACATGTTACATAAATAGCTAGCTACACAACTAGACAAATATTATATTTAGATGTCAAGTTTTGCTGTTTAGCGTTGAGAGTCACTTGCTATAACTTTCCTATGTGCCATTTTGGGTGCAAACTTTTGATCTAACCAAGCAGGACATTAAAGACAAAGGAATTGTCAAAGGAATTGAGGTCCTACAGACAAAATCTGGTAAAAGTTAGTAAGAATTGCTAACATAACTAACAGCACCTCTAACCATGTCAGTCCTCTGTCTCACTGGCAAAACATAAGCCAAGCTCCATGATTTATCAGCCAACCATCACATGACCCCACGGACTTATTGGCCGAAGTCATGGTTAGGTTGACGTCATTCCGAGCACTCATTATTGTCACCCTACTTCCAGAACAAGCCAGAACAGCACTTATTAAATGTGAACATTGCTTGATCTTTGCCAGTGATTAGAGTCCCTGTAGAATGTGTTTAAAGCTTTTCAGCTCATTACAACTCTCTCTCAGCCACACAGTCAGAGAGACGAAAAAACAGGCCAGAGTTTATGGGACCACGTCTGCTCTGAGTTGTAGTCTGTAAAAGAATTAGATACAATGAAATAAGCTTAAAATTAGACTTGACAAATTCCAAATACCTTCCATGCATCTAGTAAATCAAGACCACTGGCATTTGTTGTCGGACCAACCCCACTCTAATTAGGGCCATATTTTGGTGTAGAGGATCAGTAAAACCTTTGAGAGACTAAAAATAGTGAATTTAAGGCATCCAGTAGGGGTTTAATGCAGTAGCCTTCCATCCATCCATTTTCTGTACCATTTATCCTACACAGGGTCTCGGGGAGCCTGGAGCCTATCCCAGGGAACCTGGGGTACAAAGCAGGGGACACCCTGGATGGGGTTCCTCCCCATCACAGGGCACAATCACACACACATTCACACACCCATTCACACACTACGGACAATTTGGAAATGCCCATCAGCCTACAATGCATATCTTTGGACTGGGGGAGGAAACCGGAGTACCTGGAGGAAACCGCCAGAGCACGGGGAGAACATGCAAGCTCTGTGCACACAGGGCAGAGGCGGGAATCGAACCCCCTGCCCCCCTGTAATGCAATATCATTATCAGTATCTGTGCAGTGCTCCAAATATCTCTATCTGTACTTAACCCAAAGTGGTCTTTTTTAAATTAAATATGAACCCCACCTCTATGCTCCTAGAATCAATGGAAAAATCCCAGAGTTAGAAATGCCAGCATCATCAGCATTGTGACTGACAGTGACTCGATCTCAGCTACATCACTCCAGTTCATAATTGGTCAACTAGAGATGTGTGTGTGTGGAACTGTTTTTTTTTTAAATCCCACTCACACAGTTATTATTTTTGTTTGTACCTGCCTAAGATATTTTCAAACAAATTTAAATTCCTAAAGCTAACTAAATAGCAGCCTAATTGAAACCACTGTAACACTGATCAGGCAGTTACTAAGGATATTGGAAACGCATTGCGTAGCACTGCACGTACAATGTTAATATTTGTCCTGCAAGCTTCATATCCGATATCTAACCTGCATGAAAGTGTCCCACTGGATCCCAGTCCTGGTGTACACCTCTAGTCTCCATCAGTACTCCTGCTATTCATATCTGTATTTGTATCTATTCATTCCAAATAATGTATTCATTTTCCATAACATCCTTAGCATCCATGCACTGATCTTCACCCAAGCCATAAACCAACCATTTTAACTTTAACTACATCACATATCATGGATGAACAATCCAAAAGCACCTGTTTATTGGCACTTGAGCCAATCCTTGAGTTTATATTTCTCACCTCTATAACGACTATTTCCAAGATGCTATGCGATCTGGGTTTTATCCTCCCTCATCTCTCGGCCATGAATCATGATTTTGTGGTCCCCATTTCCATTTCCCAAATGTTGCCCTTCACATTTTATGTGTGTCTAGTGACAAGCCAAAGAGGTAGCCAATAACGTTATATTTCAGTTATTGGCCTTGAGATTTACAACATGTCACTTAATCTGCCTCTGTATCGAAACTTGGCCCTAATGCATGCAACAAGTCACAAGTGTATTGGTTGCCGATGATCCAGAAAATGCCTGTGTGCAACACAGTACACATTGTTCTGTGTTGTACAAAACGTGCTTTGTCTTTATAAATCAGTACTTGTGATCTGGCCATGATAAAAGAAACTTTGACAGCTGACACCATCTGTAACCACAGTAACAACTTTGAATATTCTACCATCGATTGTACAAGAGGGAATATCTTGAATGATTTTTTTGAGTGATCTTGCCATCTGAACATCTGGTTTGGGAGTTGCTGTCCACAGCAGTAACTCTAACATTTCCAAAGGAAGTGAAATGGTGACCCTGGGACCTTCCTCCGAAGTGCTCTTTCGGTCAAGCTACATATGTGTACAGCTTAAACCTGTGAATAACGCATTCATACAAGAAGGTGTTAAGACTTTTAGACTAATACGCAATACTTTGTCCATTTTTTCCCCATACTGTAGCCATATGAATAAAGGTCCACGCCTAAATTTCTCACATACATGTGACCTACACTGCAGATGTGTGTTTTTGCAAAGCTTGGGAAACGCTGCTTAAAGTTCAGCTGTAAAATTTATCTTGCGTAGATCATTTTCTTTCACTTTAGGTATGGAACATTTGACATCATCTGTGCATTGATGCAACTGTTTACCGAACGCCAGTCAAGCAGAATGAAGAGTAAAATCAACATAACAGACCACACATGTTGTCGGATGAGTAGACGTTTTTAAAATTCCCAAAGAACCCAAACCTTGAAATCTGCATTTCAGAATGGTCTTGGCTTGCTGAGAAATTTTATTGCAACGTAGCAGTTTGCTGTTCGATTAATGCTTACTTGTGAATGTCTCTCTGAAATGGAAATGCATCGCAAGTGAGTTGAAGGAAGAAAAATATGAATGTTGTGTGTTTTCCATTGACACACATGGCTAGCTTCCTTTGGCACAGATGCTCTAATAGAGATACAATATGCTGCTGACAAGAAGACATCAAACCTAAGGAAACATTGCACCAAAGCTCAACAAACATGAACATTCTACAGAGAAGTGTGTCTATGCAGTTTGCTAGGCCATCGTTTTAAATGTACGCTGCACAGATAGAGTTATTGTTGGTCATAAAATGATTTATGCACGTCCTACAGTGATTAGACATTTTTAGATGGTGCTTTTTGGGTTACGGAAAATGGCCTTATTTATTAATGGACGTCTTACACGACCAAAATTTAATTAACTAATTGAGGCTATGATGACCCCATTTCCCGAGGACTTGGCAGGATGTGATTTTTATTCCTTCAAAATCTATCTAATCAGATCCAGGGATGTTAACGCTGATATGAGGACTTCCTTTTAAGCTTTTTAGCATTTCTTAGCACATGCTGGGTTTGAGCCTGGAGGAAGTATTCCTGTTGTCTCAGCATCTCTGGGCTTCCTCTGTACAGGCATACATTTTGCGCTGCCATGTCTCAACACTAAGTACAGACAGTCTTTGTTCTTTAATGCCACCACCTGTGGGACACCAAAGAAGAATCAATCTTAACCGTGCTTCCTATACACTCGCTGCCTCAGCAGTCCTGTAATGGCCTCATACCTGCTATCAGGGCTGCAGAGGAAAAAGGTAATGTTATTCGTAGCAGTGCTTCTTTGTACCCTGCAGGGGTTGATGGGAACCATGTAGAGTGATGGGAATATACCATCAGGTATATTACACATGTCTCCACTTTGGTCCTGTAAGCACTGTCTGGCTCGTAAATATACTGCATTAGATCTATTCTACTGTGTATCTGTTCAAGATAAGGTACTGTACTACACTCTTAGAAAGTAAGGTTCCATCTCACACCATTAAAACTTGTTGATTCTGTGTTTGTCTCTTTGGGGAAACCCTTAAACAAGTTTGTTTCTTTTTAAGACAGGGTTATTGAACTCTTTTTAAGAAGAACATTGAGGAAACTTTTTTTTCTTTTTCTCAGTAATCTCAATAATGATCTAATCTTTTGGTGGATCCCAAATAAAAGTACAAATAGTGTTGTGACCCTATATACTGTATATGTGTCAGTCTGGGGAAACACTTCACATTGTGAAATTTTGACATTTTCTACTATACAATAAAGTTCTGCAATCTATGTTTTTTTTCTTTTGCATGTATCTCAACCAGAAGGAAAGCTCTAGAAATTTAAAATCTGGTTACATCCAAAAGTAAAAAGGGAGAAAATTACATTTAAAGATTCTGTTCTGAGTCAGAAGCATTTTGACAGATCACAAACTGAATAAATTAGGCGTATGTCCATTTTGCTACAGCGCATAGCTGTTTTGACAGATTGATCAAAGCGTGACATTCACTGTGTGAGAAAATCACACTTATCTAGCAAGGTTTTAGATATCTTTAGCCAGACTGACTGTTTTTAACACAAATCAACCAAATTGTCCGCAGTGTGTGAATGGGTGTGCGATGGGTTGGCAACCCATCCAGGGTGTCCCCCACCTTGAGCCCCGAGTTGCCTGGGATAGGCTCCAGGCTCCCTGCGACCCTGTGTAGGATAAGCGGTATGGAAAATGAATGAATGGATCCTTGCAGGAAGACAGCCAAGGCAAGATTATAAAGTAAATAAAAACATTTCCATATAAATTTGGTGAAATACATTTATGGTTTCTTAATCCTGAGGTATCAAACTCTTATAGGTGGAAATACCCAATTTTGGCCAAAACAGGTGGGTTTTTTGTTTTTCATCTTTTGTGGCTGTTTTTCCAGAACTCAGCCTCAGCAACATCTGATGGGTTTTCCCAGACCACCACACAGATAATCTGGGTCTGATTTCCTGTCTGCAAACAACTATAAAATAACTGGTTGATGCTGATGGAATGATTGATGGAAGATGGCCAGAATGGTGCCCATGGTTGCTTCACCCCCCCTCTGCCTGCCTGACGGTTTTAAAGGAAATGTTATTAATAGTGAAAATGCTTGCCCCTGTGAAATTCAGAATGTCACATTTAATGCTAGATGATAATTGGCTTAATATTTCACCAGTGTCTTCCATCACTTATATTTGACAGATGGCCCCATTTATCTAATGGAAATGACTGCAACAGTGTCCATGATGTTGGACACTATTAGCCATAGCAGTCTCACTTTCCCATTTCAGGCATGGGCCGAGCGAGCTTAATGCACCATCAATCAGTATGGGTCATTATGTATTGAGGTGTTGGGACAACAAGTGCGCCCTCTGTCCATGGGTCATTAAATCTGACATCCTGCTGTAACTGGAGGATTTACCCAGAGCGGACACATTCCATTTTAAGTAGATGCTGCTGGAGCTGATCCCATGATCACTTCCAGACCAATTTCCTGCCATTACATGTTTCCTCTAGTTAAAAAAGGACTCGCAGATTGGAGCATTTGTTTATTTGCAGCAGAAAAACCTGAAAACAGAGCTGCGCTATCAAGCCGTGAGATATTAGCTCAGCTTTTTCTCTCAGTCTCTCTGCCATGCTGCAAAAACCTTGCTGAGAGGAATTTGCCGGTGGACATGGTCTCACTTATTCACTGAGAAGTTAGTGACAGCTTTATGCTGTTTAATTGAGAAAACACAGCTACAATCGTTCGGCTCATGCACGGCAGAACTTTGTGGTGAGAAACAATAAAAAGGCCATGGCTTCATTTTAATTAGCACCCTTGAGCCTCGAAGCCGTTGTAAAAATTCCCTCAAATATTGGAACATGATAGTGCTCATTTCTACCAGAGATAAGTGCTTTTCCAGTTGTCAGCTGGGTAGGAATAATTTTGGTGTTGGAAACTGAGTGTACCTGGCCCATGAACACCATCATCTGTCTGTTTAGTCTGGACAGATGTGAATGTAATGTTCTTGATTTTCTATCTTTTTGTGAGCGGTTTGGACTGCTTTTGGATTGTTAGTCCACAATATATGACATAGCGAAGGGCAAAATGATGGGTTTATGGTTTGGGGAAATATCTTAGCATTAACAGTACAAGTCAAAAGATCCTTGATCCAAAAACTTTTTACCCTATGATACCCTAACAAACAAAGCAATAGGTGGCCATTCTTTGGCACAGTAAAGCAGCAAATCCAAACAATTGGTTTGAATGATTGATTGGACCAATCCCATGGTGTGTCTGGTCTGATCTTCCTTCAGTTCCTCAATCATAACTTTAGTTCCTACCTGCAATTAATTCCCATTTATGGCCAAAAATGGATTGGACAGTGCACACCCACAAGACACAATAGTATTTTGTAGTAGTGGATGCTAGATGGCCACAAAAGTGACAAGTGATATGAGTGATATTGCTTGGTACTGTAAACGTGGTGTTACTCAACCACCGAGCAAGGGAAAAGGAGAAGACAGTGATGACTTGTAATGCTACTGGGCAACACATCAGCAGATGGTCTTGATGATGGATGCTGCTGGCAGTGCATAAAAATTCTGCCATGCTGTTTGTATGCTGGAATTGAGAGAGCCAAAATGTGACAAATGTCACTGGGTGTCTCACATGTGGTACTGTCCCAATATGTGTGAAGCAAATGTGCTTGAGTGATGACTCATCTTTCATCTTCTATCTATTTTTTCCCTCCCTGGCATTCTAAGGACCTTTAAGGAAGCCAAGTCTAAAAAAAATGGAGACGACAGGCTGAAGTCAAGACTTATGGCCTCAGTTTTACTTTGAAAGTTAATGACATACCAGTGAAGGACAAACAAAGGACATCTCGGTCCTCATACCAATCCTGACATAACTGAGCAGCTCCTTGGACTTCCATGTTATGGGCTCACACATGAAAAGTACCGCCTGATGCTGTTCTCCAGCCTTGCTGACAGAGCAAGCAAATCATGCCATCTTCTCCACCACATCAGAGAGGACGTTCCTACCAGAGCCTGGTAAATGAAAAAGAACCTTCATGTTCCTGTCAGACAAAAATAAACTGCTATAACTCTGTATGCATTTAAGTGCAGGGAGTTGGTAGGTGTGAGAATCATGTCCTGGTGTGTGTATTCATGACCTGAATGTGCTGCCTAGGGATTAGATAGAGTAGTTGATGAATATATTCACCAGTCGCCGCTATGGGGAGCTGTCGACTAGTTGGGTCCGACAGTAAGGAGAAAGTACCTTGGTAGTCTGAAATGACTATAGATGAAGCCAATTCCAGAGTAAACTGCACAAGACTATGCTGGGAAAAACTTTTCTTTTCCATGAATGAATTGTAAACACTTTGATATTAGTTTAGTGGAGAGGTGTGAGACAAGATTTTTAATCCCACTCCCACCCAATCATGAAGGAATTCCTTCGTATTCCTTGGTGTATTCTTGTTGTAATTTAAGGTAAATAATGAAATAAAATCTCTGAGCTGTGTTCAGAGCCGTGGGTTGCACATAACTATCCAATCCCACTCATCTAATTTACAGTCTTAGCTAAGTTTACAGGTTAGCGGCACATGCCAGCTCAAAGAGTCTAATCTGGACTCATTTTCGGTCACTACTGAGACTGGAGATGAACATCGAAAAAGAAACCCCCCAGACACAGCTGCAGACATCACATCCTCCATCCATCATTGAGCTATAAAGAATTTCCACACTGCACTGCCCTTAATGCTCTCATATTCAGAATCATCAGCAAGTTCACCTGAGCTGCCAGTACATCAGGAGGACATTTTAAGAATTAGTCCACCCTTAAATAGTGTAATATGATACACAGATTTATTATTTTGCTCTTTTATTGCACTGATTTATTAACCTTCATCGTTAACAGTGTAACCTACAAACGAATTGAAGCTGTAAATTTAATTCGTAGCCTGTATACAATGTTAATTGAATTGGAGTCTGACACATTCTTTGCTGCAAAAATAAAACAGCTAATATTAACATTAGTAGTCATGAAACCTCTACTGCTGCCTTCCATGTTCCCATCTTTCCATCTTGCATGCATCCACAGGCATCACCATCTTTCCATCTTGCATGCATCCACAGGCTTTTTCAGCTAACTTACCTCAGCCTGGCCTGATTGGCCTGTCAGCCTCAACCTAATCATTCATGGCAGACCTGAAGTTGCCTAATGAGATCTTAACCTCAAGGGCTTGACCTTGTGTGACCAATGACTCCACCAGGCTGATGATTGTTAGCAGGCTTGGCAATGATCAGCGAACTGTGGTAAACCAACATCCTGGATATGAATAGCTACCCCTTTTGACATCAAGATTTATCAAAATGTTTGGATTTGCCCATTAATGTTTGTGGGTGGTGTTTGGAGAAAGCTCTAGCCATTAAAAACAGCTAATGATTTAGCTTTTATCATTGTCTCATTGTGGTCGTTAACTATTGTTGTAACATCGCATAAGAATTGAGCTCTGGATTGTGCTATTTCCTGTCTCTAACGCATAGACTGGAGACAGCTCTCCACCAGCCTACTATAAAACATCTCAGCATGAGACATCAGACACAGGATTACCACAGACACTCCAAGCTAATTATGCTAGAAGCCAGCCCCACCTCCTAAATACAAGCTAATTGGGAACCCTGCTATCCCAGACAGTGAGGGAGCCTAACAATTTTATCCCTGTTTGACTCTTAGATACAAAGACATGTTGTTTGTTGATGGTCTACTAAATTATTTTCATGCATCACCTTGGCTATATATGATCCTTGTTGTAATGAATAGGAGACTTAAATTCACTACAGTGAAATTGTCTTCAAAGAATAGATGCTTTTGTTTAAATATTATGGCTGTCTGTGCATATTAAGCCATATTCGGACAGGACATGGGGTAATCTTTATTATCAAAGGATATGGCATACTATGCATTCCATCTGAACTGACAAGATTCTGTGAGAAAGTTTTCTATTTCTACATTTTTTTTGACACTCCATTTTTTTTTAAAGAATTGGCTCTCATCCAGTGCAAGCAAAAACTCACTACTGGGTCAGTTTAAAGCTTCAAATGATAATATTTAGTTTTCCAAAGGACTTTCTAGATGTAATCAGTGACAAGCAGTGGTCCAGTTTAGTAACTTTTATTTTCAGAAACCATATAGAAACTACAGAATGTTCTGACTTTATTCCATTATCATACAATATCAATATCAGTGCTCTGAGTATGAACCGATACTTGATACTGTTATGCTGACTTTGTTTGACTGAATCTGTTTGGAATGTATTGCTGTGAGGATGACCCCTTTTGTCTTTCCACTAATGATGGAAATAATGATCCTACCTAAACTACATTGTATAAAAAAGAAGACCACAGCTAACATCACTTCACATCACATCACATGTGAAGCCATTACAGTGTTTCAGGCTGAGAGAATACATTTCATTGTGCTACATGCTGAACTTCTAAGATGCCATGAAAAGATGTTAAGAGTTGCTAACTCGTAAGAGCCAGCTGTGAAATGGAATCAAATTAATTGCAATTTCACTAAGCTCTTATTGAGCATCTAATAGACCCCATGAGATGCTGTTTGTACATGCCTAACATGGCCTTGCAAATACGTGAAATGCCTTCAGTGACTCTCTTATATAAACTTTAGTTGAACAAATGAGAGGCTCCAGTTCTCTCTTTAACACCAACTCATGCTCTATGGACAGCCAGAAGCTCCACCTGTTTTCCTCGGCCTGCTGCAGAAGACTGTAAGCCCAGCTGCTGGACAAGAGGAACGCAAGGAGGTCATGTGAGAAGCATGTCGCGTGAAAGGCAAATCAAAGATGTGAGACAGGGGCCCCTCATCTACTCTCCGATGTGAGGTTTTAGACAGCCAGATTGCGGGACTTCCCATGGAGTCCATGCGGAAAAAGAGAGGAAGATCTGCTCTCAGTGCTTTGTTTATTTTATTTTGTTGCACGTAATTAGGAGGCAGAGGGAGTTGGATTAGTTTAATTTGATGTGCAGTGATGAATGTCTGGTGTTGTATTTCATTACAATCCTATGTCTTTATCAGCTGTGCCTCCTCTCCTCAGTTCTGAGAAAGCAATGTGCATAAAAACTGACCGGATTACATTGATTCAGTATCGTTATTACATGTGACGTGACACTGAATCAGTAGTGACAGATGGAAACAGTGATCAACTTCTGAGCATAAAGTGTGATGTCATCCTGTTAATGACTGAATAAATAGTGAGCTGAAAGATTTTGAAGGGCCCTTGAGTACTACACAAAAGGCCCTGGTCCCTGGCCTTACCACTCCTAAATAAAGTTTTAAAAAATATTCATGAAAGTCTGTTATCCATCACCGGGGTTACTTTTGGCACCAGTCAGCCCCAGGAACCAGTGTGGCTGTTATGAGCATAGGCATCATGCCCAGTTTACAGATGCCTGATTGATCACCATTTACTTTTTTTCTGACCCATCTCTCCTTCAGCTCGGTAGGTTTTATAGCCTGGTTATTAATACGAGGCAGGAGGTAAAGTGCCATTTCACGAGTCTTGTAAGAATGCCTCTCGGCCCATAAATCTCCCCAAATTCAGAGCTTATGAGACAGGCTATGAATGAGTTATGAAATATTTCTGCTACTTTATGTGGTGTGTGTGTGTGTGTGTGTGTGTGTGTGTGTGTGTGTGTCTTGCCAGTCTTGCCAAGTAAGAAAATTCTAACTTGAAATATTCATTCTGGGAATCTTGGGACAACACCAAAGAACAGGGACAGGTAAGATTTGTTCAAAAAATAGCAAAAAGTAAATTATGGATGAAGATCAGCCTTCCCAGCCTCACCTCTGTAACATTTGTAATGATATCAGTGTTAATATAATCTGCTTTTGTTTAAGGAAAGTGCAGTGATTTCTCTCCTCTCTCAATATCTGTAGTAACCCTACAACAGGGTGTTTCCCTATCAGAGTGGAATCTATGTAAGTTTTTTTAAGGAGGTTATAGACACGTAATTACCCAAATAACCCTGGAAAGACCATATTTTTCCTAAGATTTTTTTCTTTCAGTATACAAGATCAAAAAAAGACAAGACATAGGGGTCAATGGTAGCTCAAAGGTTTTGAACTAATGACCAGAATGTTATTAGTTCAAATCCCATGACTACCAGAGAGCCTTTGAGTAAGACCCCACTACAGCTTCAGTTAAACTTCAGGGAGACCCGAGGACTGATTTGTGTAAGAACCCAGTAGAGCTTTGAGTTAGACCTTAGGACTACTTAACACTGTTTGAGTACACTCCTGAACTGCTTTGAGCAGGACTGTTTTGAGTGAAACCCAGGACTGCTTCATGTAAGACCACAGGACTGCTTCAAGTAAAACCCCAAGACTTCTTTGCATGAGTCCTCAGGACTACTTAGAGTAAGACCCCAGGACTTCTTCATGTAAGACTCCAGGACTTCTTAACGTAAGTCCTTAGGAATGCTTCGAGTAAAACCTCAGGACTACTTCGACTAAGACCCCAGGACTGCTTTTGCGTAACAGCCCAGACATGCTGTGAGTAAGGTAACATAACAAAATAGTCTCATCTAGACTCTGAAGGGATGCTCAAAGATTCTATGTAGAACCCTACACAGAGGTCTTCCATTAAAAAAAAAAAAAAAAAAAAAAGTTCCAAGTAGAACCTCTTTAGAAAATTACATTGAAGAATCATTAAAGGAACCCATTTAAAAAGAGATCGCTTGTATTGTATCCTCTGTCAGTTGTAAGTGACAAGCATCTGCCAAATGAATAAAATCTGCCTTTTAAAATGTTCCACTTTTAACAAGACAGACATGACAGATGAGTGATGACAGCCACTAGAACTGATGAGATAGCACTATATGCAAATCCAGTTCTGGTAGTTCCCAGAACGGCACACCGTTATTTTAATGTTTTAGTGCCAAACTAATTGGCAGTACCGATAGCCGTGGTAGTACTGATTTATGTGGAACTACTTAGGGAGAAGGTCGGAGAAGTGTCTCCTTTAACATTTATGTAAAAGTAAAGTCATGTGTGCACAAGCTGTCTGTCCCACGGCATGCAAACCGACAGAAGAGTCCTTTTTGAAATAGTGGTCTGGAGGTGAACTATGATTGTAATGAGATCTGGTTACATGTCGAGCCTCCCTTGCTCCTAAACCTTTAATAGGTCACAAGAGGGAGCAAACTGGCTGGTCGTTTTTTCTTTCCACCCCAGAGCGTCCTCTGCATGCCCCTTAGCTTGAATCTAAAGAAGTGCCGACAGGAATTTGACACTGATGTTGTTGTTGTTAAGGAGAGGACGAGGGGTCTAATAGCTTGTCTCATCATCGCGGCTCCATCATATGAGCTTCATATGAGCTGCTCTGTTAAACCTGTGTGGTCTTTAAAAGACAGTGGCAGGTGGGTGATAGATCCCAGCATTTAGAGAAGACATCCACATATGTCTGAACATTCTGCGGTACTGAAGGTCAGGAAGAGTTTGCTTTTGGGTCACTGGGCTTTCTTACAAAATACACTCTCAGGTTTGGATAGGTTTGTGATGAGGTTGTATGGAATTTAAAAGCACTCATTTTCAGACCCTCGACAGTTTCTGAATATGTCATTTTATTAAAATATATATATTTTTCTGATCTAATTGTAGTGTCCTGTAATGTGTAGTATATCACATTTCATGTTTAACCTTTTATCGAGAAACAGTCAGTGGGTTTCAATAAAATAATAAGAAAAATCAATTTAGAATGTTTAGAAGGTTTAACGATTAACGTACAAAAAACCTTAATGAATCTGACTTTAATGTAGTCGAGCACCAAAATAAAGTTATTTTTATACTTGCAATCATCAAGTAATTGGTCACTCTTTGGTGTATTTACATTACATTTAATTGGTGTATTTACATGAGGAAAGTTCCTCATATTCAGAGTTGAGTTATACACTTGCTTAAGTTGATTTTCTGGGTGCCCCATTCAGAATGACTTGCCCCATTAAAATTAGTTCGTGGCACTGAGGTTGGCAGATTTTTTTAAGAGAAGTATTATTATTATTATTATTATTATTATTATTATTATTATTATTATTATTATTAATGATAAGACCACCACTTTTAAACACAAGCACTGGCCTTAAACCTAAAAAAGAGTCCTAATTATTTTGAACAAGGTTTAAAGTTTGATGTGAATGGAACAACTGAACGTTTGATTTAATGCAGTTTGAAATTTAACATTTATTTTTTCCAACCCTAAAAGTGCTGGTTGAGATGCTGAGAAAGTTGTGGCTTGTCTAGTGTCTCAGTGGTGTGTGTGTGTGTGTGTGTGTGTGTGTGTGTGTGTGTGTGTGTGTGTGTGTGTGTGTGTGGAGAATATTCCGGGATATCCTTGTGGGGGAGGTAGTTAGTCGCGTCTCAAATTCAGACACAAGTGCCATCAGTGTCATCACCTTGTTTTGATTTCATATCATCTATCAGCAGCGCTAGAGCCAGTTATTCAGACTTCTCTAGTTACAGGCATCGATGCTCTGTATTGTTTCCATGGGAAACCAGAGGCCTGATGTAGTATGTGAGTATACATATCGCTGTACAAAAATTGACACTGGCCATTAGTGCTTATCTACGAGTATCTGAAGGACTGAAATTGGGATATTTGAAAATAATATAAGCGCTGATTTGATGTTCAGGGCAAAAAACGACTTAAACATAACCCAACTATTCAGATGTTAGGTTCATTATTTGAATGTGTCCAGTAATATTTTGGCTATTTATTAAAGCAGCTCTTTTGTTATTCTTGCACAGAGATTTGACATTATTTGACATTATTTATAGGTTACTTGTTTTTGAGTTATTGAGGTTTGTATTAAATCCATTCAATTCTAGTGACCAGTCAAGTCAGCTAATAACTATAAATACTCAATAACTTTTTTTTTTTTTAATTACTGTAACAAAGTAAAAAAGTTACTGACCTCCTGACTGAAAAAAGTATATCCAGAACGTTCTTTGAGAACCTTTGTCATAGGGGATTAGATTGTGTTTAATAAAATATCATGTAAGAATTGTTTCCTCATGAAATAAATATGAATGACAGAGTCACATCCCTTCACTGTGAGTGAACGGCTTAAGCAAAATAGACTTTAAACTACATGTTTATACCATACATGCCTTGTCCACCATGTCTATTTCTGGGAGATTACAACAGGGATCAAGACTGTTTAGAGATAATGATGCTATTTGGGCAGTTTAACAGGCCCTACAACTGTCAGAAAAGCCTATAGACAGGTGGCCTTTTAATTCCTGACTTGTAAAAGTAAATGTGAGACCCCAGACCCCTTGTCTAAGAATGTCATTAATGTAAACTTACAAGCTACCTATTCCCAGAAATAAGGAGAGTGATTGTATTTCTCACTGAGGCCCTTTTCACTTGTTCTCAGTATAAAAACACTTAAAAAAAATCACTTATTAAGTACTGTTATCAGTTTTGCTGAGATAATTAAGTATTTGTTGTGTGATACACAATTTAGCACCACTGTGCATTATAACTAAAAAAAAGTATTATTAAGTCTTAAAGAGTTCAAGTGAGTATAATTTAATAAATAATACTCATGCTTCCTTTGACATAGAATATTTTAGTGTAAAGGATGTGCAAGACCTTCACCTGACACATTCTCTCCGTTTTATATATCCCCTAAAGTACTTTTCATAATTCCTCAAAAATATATGGTCTGGATCAAAGCACATTTTAAAAGAGAGTGAATGCTACATGGACTTAAGCGTCATCTGACACATCTGTCTCTTCCCAGGCTCAGGTCTATGATGTGCTAATTCCTGACATGTGAATATCACCACAGTCACATGTCAGAGGAATGTCCTGTCATGTCCTTCATAGGAAAGCTGCAGGTATTAATATCTTCTGAAAGAAGGGAATGTATGTGGTAAAAGAAAATGTACTACTTGTTAATGAGGAATAAAGAAGCTGAGGCATGTTATGCAGCAATGCTCTATCAGTAAAAGTTTTTGAACACCCTTAACTTTTAAATGATAATTCTAAATGGAAAAACTGACAAATGTTTACGTGAAATCATCTAGCTCTTTATCACTCTAATTAAGCATTCTGGGCTGTATTCAGTGTCAGCAGCTTACATTCAAAAAAGTTACATCAATATTCACATGGGGAAAGTTCTTTGTATTCAGAGTTGGTTTTCGAATGTACTTAAGTTGCTTTCTGGGCCAAATTCTTAAAAAGACCTGTGTGTAGTTCACACAACCGGGGATTCCAGATGTTTCTTGAGTTGCAGTGTCCAGGATGAGGTTTTTTTTCTTTCAGGATGTAATATGCTTTTAATTATTCTGTACATGAAATCGCATTGCTGGCGTTATGTATTGCTTTGAAAATGAACTTCAGATCTCAGTTGGACATCAGTGGTCTATTGAAAAAGGAAATGGCATTCAGAGTCATAATCCATTTGAATACAGGTGAAACATTAAAACACAGATACTGCCATGTTGAATAGAGCATCCAGAACTAATAGGAAATGGCTTCTGTTGCCAGACAGCTGCCGGCTCCCCTAGCAACAAGTGTTTCTGAAATTAACTAAGGTCATGGCCACTGGAGGGAGGTTCCTTCACCACCTTTGCATCCCAGCATGCACCACTAACAGCCCATGACCCTTCAAGATGGACGCCGGGGGAGTTGAAAGACTTTATATAATGAGTCAGTTGAGACACACTGGAGTCCTGTGATTTCACTGCCTTTTGGTCGGGAGTTTTCCTGAGGTCACTGCTGAGACGGAGCTTGTGGGAAAACAAAAGCTGTCAAGACATGATGTTTGTTTCTATTGGGGAAAAAAATCTTTCTGTTTCCTATTGAGCACACACACCATCTTTCTGTATTATTTTAATGAATAGATGAATAGAACACATTGTAACGCATGTTTAAAGAAAAAAAAAAAAAACTCTTACAAAAATCAGTTATGCCTCAAAGTAATAAAAGTATTAAATTTACAAAAATGAACTGCACATCAAATAGAATTTAAACCACTAATGCACAGAAGGACTGTTTTGTTTAACTTGTATTTATTAAAGAGATGTTCCACTGATTAATATACAACTGTATAAATGATTTTTCTGCAAATTAAAGATTTGTATAAACATCTCACTATTTTTTTACTATGTTGGATCTGATGACCATGGGCTTGTAAACAAAGGAATCATTTGTAGAAATGTAATACATATCTTTCTTAATCTGTTAAATCTGGCTTTCAAAATCTAGGTGTAAAGCATCTTTGCTCTTTTGCCCTTGTTGCTATTTCCACTCATGTAACACTATCTGTAAGCTAAAAATAGGGGATGCTCATTCATTATTGGTAACTACATACAGTCTTTGGTAACTATTGGTGCAAAAGTTACTGTTTTTTCAAGATATCATGACATAGCATCTAAATATGTAACAAGATCTGCATGTATGAATTAGGTTGTAATGAATTTCTAACCCACTAAATGGTAACCAATCACTTTAGAGAACATACAAGAAACTAATTGGCTCTCACCTGAATTACAGGTTAATTATAGTAAGATTGGCCAGTAAAAGGACAACCGCTATGGATATTGCTTTCAAATAATCTTATATTAGACTATCCATCCATCCATCCATCCATCCATTTTCCATATCTCTTATCCTACACAGGGTCACAGGGGAGCCTGGAGCCTCTCCCAGGGAACTCTGGGCACAAAGCAGAGGACACCCTGGACGGGGTGCCAACCCATCGCACACCACAATCGCACACAAATTCACACACCCATTCACACACTATGGACAATTTG
>CM042562.1:13942183-14219683 GCA_023630585.1 Cranoglanis bouderius | reverse complement strand
ACAATATCATGACATGGGAAAAATAAAATGTGCTAAACAATACAGATTTTCAGTATCGGCACAAAAGAAAGCAATATATCAAAAGACAGCAGGTTTAAATATTTGGTGTCTTGAGTCTTGCTGGAACAACTGTAAGAACATGCAAAACTTTCCCAAAATGTCTTCTGATTTTCCACACTTTCGAAACAGGCCTGGCACATGACTGCCTTTAAATTTATTACCTTTCCAGACTTTACAGAACTGTGCAAGAGTCAGGTTTGAGTTATTATATGAGAGTTTCACAAAAGTTTTTAAAAAACACATAGCTAGTAAATACAATGATCTCTCAAATATTGTACAATGATAATATTATAACGCACAACAAAGATAATTAGGCATTATTGCATTATGACACATCCTTAAAACATATTGTAGAGCTTATGTTAGAGCTTAACAGTGCTGAAATCCCACATTTGTTAGTTTAGGTTAAACAGCATTATGGTTTTATTACACCTGAAACTTTACAACTGCTATCTGCAATGCCAACTTTCAGGTGAGATAGTGTTTCACTGTAAACACTGATGCACTGATACACAGGGCTGCCGATTCATTTATGACAAAGATTGCTATACCTTAGGTAATGTCAGCTCAGTGGATACACACTCAGATATATTAAGTGAGGGGGGGAGGGATCTCGTGCTGCCTTCAAGTGCAACCAGAATTGTGGTACATATGAGTTTCTGTCAAAGATTTCACATGAACATTTGGTACAAGTGTAAGAAGCTTCAGAAATGGTTTTGATACCCAACTTTCCAAACTCTATCCCAGTAGTCAAAGATCGAGTAATTGTTTCTTTTTCTAAATACAATTTACGTCCAGTGGTCACAACTTGAAGCATTAAAACTAGCTTCCATCTTTAACCACGGGTTTCGGTTTGTATGTTTGTATAACTGGGGGAAGTTAGAAAGCGGTCAAACATTAGCAGCGCACTACATTTTAACCATTTTGTAATAAGTATGAAAAGGGAATTATCTAATATATATATATATATATATATATATATATATATATATATATATATATATATATATATATATATATATACAGGCCTCATCAGTGTGTGTTCACAAATCAGCATTTAGTGTTTAAAGCCAAATAGACATATAAAAACTCTTTATCAGCTGCCAAAAACCAAACCCTTTTACATGAAATAACCTGGGTCTTTGGCAAAGCTCTGGTGATCTGGCACTATACAGCAAGTTAAAGAAATACTTTGTTGATTTAAAATAATTTCTGATGAGTATGCACTATAAAATGGGATCTTTTGTTACGTGACCTTAAAGGCACTCAGGACAGTCGCAGGTGTGTTTGCTTTTCATGACTACTGATTATCAGGAATAATCACTCAGTCTGTGGACGTTTGAGGCCAAACACACACCGCACACACACACACACACACACACACACACACACACACACACACACACACACAGAGAGAGAGATTCCTGAAGATTACTCCCTCGTTTCTTCTTACTGCTCTACTTCACTAACACAATACTCTCACATGATAATAGGAGCCCAGGATATTGAGAGAAAATCTGAGGTCACTTACTTGGGTACAATATTTTAAATATCCTACAAATCATGTTAGTTTATAGGAAATGGAAACATAATGAATACTAAGCATGAAAGATCAATCACAAAGCTCTTCCAGATATAGATAGTGCGTGCAAGAAAGTGCAGGTTGTTCCTATTTTAGTGCATTAGACTACTTGATTAGTTTATGACCTTGTTTTAATCTGTGACCACGTATAAGATAACACAGTAACACACTTTCTCAAACTCCTAACACACCTCTTCATAAACGAATTAGTCATCGATTTGAATAACATTCAACGACTATTCAACGATATGAATAACAAATTGTTTCCCCATACAGGCTATAGTTAGTAAATGCATTTCATATCTGTATCTGTATGTCTAACTAATCCGATCTGCATTGTGCATTGTGCAGTGAAAAAGCTTTACTAATCCCACTGAACTCACCATCAGTATCCGGAAACTTCCCCAAGCTCCACTCCCGATTAATTGCCTACATAAACTCGAATCATACACAGATCCAAACGGCTCTGATCTGCTCTGATCTCAGAGTCTCGGTGTCATTTCACGGAGGGAAGTTTACAGTTCGAGCTAGTAAAGCTGCCTGCTGTCTGGGTTGCCAGATTGGATCACATGGATCCAACTTATTCTGCTGTAAAATTCACTGTAAACAAAAACGAAATGTCCCATGTGTACATGCAGTAGAATTCGTTCGGTCTGTAACACGTCCCATATCTTGACACTAAAATTTCAAATATATTAACTGTATATGAAAATTAAAATGTATAACAAATAAAATAATAAGGGGTGGCAGAGGGTAACATTGCTGCCTCACAGCTCCAGGGTCCCAGGTTTGATCCTCAGCTCCTCTGGTTTCCTCCCACCTCTGAAAAACATGACAGGTGGATTAACTATGCTGAATTTCCCCTAAGTGTGTGTGTGTGTGTGTGTGTGTGTGTGTGTGTGTGTGTGTGTGTGTGTGTGTGTGTGTGTGTGTGTGTGTGTGTGTGTGTTCCTCACACCCAGTGTTCCTGGGACAGAATCCATTTCAACCCTGACCAGGATAAAGCGGTTACTCAAGACGAATGAATGAGTGAATGAATACACTATAAGAAACAACCTATTATGCCCATTTGGGGCATTTTAATTTCTTTTATTTTTTTTAGATTAATTCATCCATTCACTCATTTTCCTACTGCTTTTACTGGTGAGAGTCACAGTGGCAACAGGTTGAGAAGGTCGCATTAGACTTCTCCATCCCCAGCTATAGATTCAAGCTCCTCCTGTGCAATTCCAAGAACTTCCTAAGCCATCCATGAGATATCCTCTCTCCTCCAGTGGTATCTGTCCAGAGGCAAAATTACACTAATAGGCTAATAGACTTAAATTGGTAAATACTGGTAAATTTAATGGGCTTAAATGTGTAAATATAGACTTAAACGTTAATTTGCCAGAATATATACAGTAGTTGTTGTATGAAATAAGTAGAAGATTCATTTTTCAAATTTGTGTAAAAACACCAAAAACATCTTTGATTGATCGGGTTCATTTAAGGAAAGAGGGTAATTGTGTAAATGTGCTTTTTATGGCAATTTGTTCTATTAAGAAATAGTCATCAAAATATATTCCTTGCATATTTCTAGTGCTCATCTTAAACATCCAACTACCTTAACGTGAACTTTTAACAATAAGGCGATTGTAATAAAACGCAGGTGGTTAAAAGCAATCTGGCAACCCTTGCAGTAGGCGGGGCTTGTCCTCGTTATTCACGCCAGACTCTCAGGACCTTTCCCCTTCATCCCCACCGATTCTCGGACTGCTCCCGGACCCGCTGTGGCTTTTCACCAAACACAAAGGATACCGCAGAACTGATCTGAGATCAGTGACATAGTGTTGGAGTTCACATACAGTTTCAGTGTACAGCAGCTCTGCAAACTTCTCAATAACAAGTAAAGAAATAATCAGGAACAAACAACAAACAACAAATAATCAAGATGTCTAATGAAAAAATAACAAAAGAAAAAAAAAATACCAGTAAATTAAAAATATATATATTTCTACATTTAAAATTACTACTACTACTACTACTACTACTAATAATAATAATAATAATAATAATAATAATAATAATAATAATAATAACAACAATGTTGTTGTTGTTGTTATCCATACATATTTTCATAAGTCAACCTAATAAATAATATTTTAACAATTAATAATTTTATTGCTTTAGTTAATTCTTTTATTCTTATTTATTATTTTGAATTAAATTTATTTATCCATTTTTATTGTAAAATGACCTGTTAATCTGAATAATCTGAATCACAGTTTTGCTTACTTTGGAACTTTATTTCTCCCTTTATTCTTTTATCCCCATTTTTTTATTTATTTATTTTTTTTGTGAAATCCAAACACCGAAACACACTTAAACACACCTAAGCACATGTCTGCGTCATAAAACCACCCTGCCTCAACGAAAGCAACTTTAATAGAGATGATTCACACTCACCTCAAAATCTCAAATCCGATGTTTTTTTGGGTTGTTTTCTGTTTTTTTGCCCAAGCATGTACATCACTGAACACACAGAGTGGAACAAGGGAGACACTGCCAAATATCATTGCCAAATATAGCTCAGAGTAGTTGTAAAATATGGATTAAAATAATCTGAGCTCATTATTTAACAGACACAGTTGCAGATCTAAGCCAATCCTTGTGATGTGACAGAAAGTGTGACTCATGGCACATTTATGTATTACTGGTATTTTAAATGATCTCCATCCATTTATGTTACAGTTAAAAATATAATGGATTGTAATGATATTGTCATCAGTGTCTGGTTATAGCACACTGTAAAATCATTACAGATGTTTTTTTTTTACCTGTACTTTGTACATTTTAACAGCAGTTTGCATGTGTTACTTTAACATTAATTACATTACAGTGGGGGAAAAAAAGTTATAAATTGATTTGCATTTTAATGAGGGAAATAAGTATTTGACCCCTTCGACTTACTACTTGGTGGCAAAACCCTTGTTGGCAATCACAGAGGTCAGACGTTTCTTATAGTTGGCCACCAGGTTTGCACACATCTCAGGAGGGATTTTGTCCCACTCCTCTTTGCAGATCCTCTCCAAGTCATTAAGGTCATTTTCAATGCCCTGGCTGAGGGAAAGAGGTTCTCACCCAAGATTTGACGGTACATGGCCCCGTCCATCGTCCCTTTGATGCGGTGCAGTTGTCCTGTCCCCTTAGCAGAAAAACACCCCCAAAGCATAATGTTCCCACCTCCATGTTTGACGGTGGGGATGGTGTTATGACTTGGGGTCACAGGCAGCATTCCTCCTCCTCCAAACATGGCGAGTTGAGTTGATGCCAGAGAGATCTGACCACACCTGACCACAACACTTTCACCCAGTTCTCCTCTGAATCATTCAGGCAAGCTTCAGACGGGCCTGTACATGTGCTTTCTTGAGCAGGGGGACCTTGTGGGCGCTGCAGGATTTCAGTCCTTCACGGCGTAGTGTGTTACCAATTGTTTTCTTGGTGACTATGGTCCCAGCTGCCTTGAGATCATTAACAAGTTCCTCCCGTGTAGTTCTGGGCTGATTCCTCACCGTTCTCATGATCACTGAAACTCCACGAGGTGAGATCTTGCATGGAGCCCCAGACCGAGAGAGACTGACAGTTTCTTCCATTTGCGAATAATCGCACCAACTGTTGTCACCTTCTCACCAAGCTGCTTGGCGATGGTCTTGTAGCCCATTCCAGCCTTGTGTAGGTCTACAGTCTTGTCCCTGACATCCTTGGACAGCTCTTTGGTCTTGGTCATGGTGGAGAGTTTGGAATCTGATTGATTGATTGCTTCTGTGGACAGGTGTCTTTTATACAGGTAACAAACTGAGATTAGGAGCACTCCCTTTAAGAGAGTGCTCCTAATCTCAGCTCATTACCTGTGTAAAAGACACCTGGGAGCCAGAAATCTTGCTGATTGATAGGGGATCAAATACTTATTTCACTCATTAAAATGCAAATCAATTTATAACTTTTTTGAAATGCGTTTTTCTGGATTTTTTTGTTGTTATTCTGTCTCTCACTGTTAAAATACACCTACCATTAAAATTATAGACTGATCATTTCTTTGTCAGTGGGCAAACGTACAAAATCAGCAGGGGATCAAATACTTTTTTCCCCAACTGCATATGATGGGGGCACAGTCACTTAGTGGTCAGCATGTTTGCCTCACACCTTTAGGGTGGGGGGTTTGAAACCCACTTCCGCCCTGTGGGCTTGGAGTTTGCATGTACTCCCCGTGTTTCGAGGGTTTCCTCCGGGTACTCCGGTTTTCTCCCCCAGTCCAAATACATGCATTGTAGGCTGATTGGCATTTCCAAATTGTCCGTAGTGTGTGTGTGATGTGTGTGATTGTGCCCTATGATGGGTTGGCAGACCGCCCAGGGTGTCTCCCACCTTATGCCCCGAGTTACCTGGGATAGGCTCCAGGCTCCCTGTGACCCTGTGTAGGATAAGCGGTATGGAAAATGGATGGATATCATATGATGAAAAGTGAATCGCTGGCCTTGTTCCAATTTCCTAACATGGCTCATCGCGAGGGAGTTTGGAAAGGTCTGGTTGAATACGATGCTACATTTAGTTCTTTCTCTTCTGTGAAATGATGCTTTGCCTTGGGTTTAAACAGGTCACCACCACATGACCAATTTCCAGGGATAAAATAAATAGTCTGAATCACAGGTGAAGAGATCAGGAGCCAGTTTCCCAATGGCATAATAGTGGAGAGAGAGAGAGAGAGAGAGAGAGAGAGAGAGAGAGAGAGAGAGAGAGAGAGAGATGAAACCTAACCTGTGTGAAACCTAAACATGCCCAATGTGATATGCTGTGGTTTCATGAATTAAGTCTTGTTCATTTAGAAAACCCTAAATCATGTGTGTGTCTCAATGTCACACACCAAACTGTGTGGATGATTTACTACTGGAGAGGAAACTGCTGTAAAATAATTTTTGGAAGAACATGTTGACTTCCAGCCTGGAAAGAAAACTTGAGAGGGGCAACTAGACTAGGCATGTGATAGCTCACAAATAAAGGGCTAAACAACAGAAGAATAGATCTAATCAATATACTGATAAAGACTAATCACGTTCACACAATAAATAAGGAAGATAAGCCATGACTATGGAGCAACAACAATTTATCAGTGAGTATAGTCTACAAGTCCATGGCACAGCACTGATCATGAGTAAGAGTACATCATGGGTAACACTGCATCCCTGGGAACCAACAGCATGAATGTCAAATATTCAAGCGAAAGCTATTTCAAGAACCAGAGGATTAATTTCAAATAGCCAAAACTGAATCTAGATTAACTTTAAACCCTCTATTTCAGTGAGGGATTACCCTATACTTCCTGCATCACTTCAGGAATGTGTTTGTCTTATCTACGCAATGGACTTGACCTCTATGTTTCAAGCTTTCGCCCAACAGGTCTTACAGGATCTCATAGTAAACTTGATGAGTTGACACAGAGATGTCTGTCATGCCTGAAGTTTAATTTGCGCAGCAAAAAAAAAAAAAAAAAAAAAAACTTCATCATGGCCTGGCTGTGGTTTTTAGTTCAGCACTCATAGGAAAAAAGTAGGCCAGGGTGACCGTCTCTGAGGCACATAAAAAAAAGTTGTTCATTTCTGTTTCATCATTCACAACAGTGTGAGATTGTGTTCCCAAGACCTCTGCGAGGCTGCAGTTAAATCTGGAAACTGATAAGGTACACCGAGCTTTTCTTATTCTCTTGAGAGAAGGCAATACGGCAGCATTTCAGATCTGGAGAGGAGAAATTGAGCTTTGGTTCAATTGGGTCAAATTGATTGTCATCCAATTCATATATGAGTATAAAATATGACAGTATAACATAATATATATCCTATAGTATAGGACTAAATTATTTTTGTCATATACACAGTGCGGTTGAAGTCTCAAGTCTGAAGGTGTTGATTCATTTTTTTTTTTTTTTTATAACAGCAGCTCTGACAATATGTTATTGTTTCTTTAGTTACAATTTACACAGGGACTTTATACTGTATAGTGGGATATTTGCCATTTATGGAACGAGTCTCCAGTGTCAGGGCTTTGTAACAGTCAGAGATAAAACTGTAACTTTCTGACATAGGAGAGTCTACAGGGCGGGGGACTTTGTGGTAACAGCCTGCATTTTTGCCCTATTAACTTCAGGAGAGAGAAAAGTTATTACTTGTTTTGTGGTTGTAACACAACATTAAATGTAACAATAAATGGATTTTTAAAAAAGGATGATTTATCATTCTTTAATAAATAAAATCATTTTAGTGTTGTATACGATAAATAACGCACTCCAAGATATGCTGTTACTGGAAATGAATCAATTCAGTGTGGGAACAGGAACTTCACATTATAATAATGCACTCATTCTAATACATTATCATTGCTATAGTAACAACCTACACAGCAACCGTGTAAATGTGTAAATGTTGATATGGTGAAGCTTTCTTTAAGTAGACGTTTACTGAGCATTTTTGTAATTGTCAGCTCTTTGTAACAAAGCTAAAGCTATAACTTTTGCAACAGTCTACACTATAAACTATATTATAATTGTGTGCAGCTTTGCTCTACAATTCTTCAGTTCCCTAAACTTTGGGAGGTGACTGATGGCAAATTGATTATATGGTAAGAAAATATTACTCTGCATGTCCAAGATGGCTGCGCCAACAACCTTATAGCCAGATGGTCAAGTTTATAGATGTTTACCATGTTTCGAGATTTGTGAATTCAATGTGTTTATGTTTGTGATTTGTCCTAACCATATCAACAAGTCTGTAAAGCATGTGATGTGGCTTAAGGCCGATATTTTGTTAAATGGTTTTGGGTCTCATAGCTCCAGTGATGAGCTAAGGACACAAAAATGTCCAACCTTCAACATTAGCACTAAGGGGGAAATTTTGTAAAATTATTTTCTTTTGCCAAACCATTCCTGTATGTTATATTGGCATAAAAAATTATTTCTAGGTGCTGCATGTTCTAAATATTCTACAAGACTTGTAAAACAGGCATTTTAAGTCTACCGAAAACCGAAAACCACAAAACTGTATCCTAGAACTGCAGCTGCACTGTTACATGGCATTTCCAGGAAACTGGAAGCAGATGCTGTGATGTTATACAGTGAAATAAAATTATATATTATATATTTCCTACAGCTTTACTTTCATGTAAAGCTCTTCTGACGTTATTGTCCCTGCCTGCATTTTGTTCTGTTGATTAGTAAACAGGAGGCACACAGTGAGACAGAGGGAGGAATGTTGGGACGTGGGTGTCTAAGTACTGTTGTCCATTGTTTTCATCTCCACAGTCCTTTCTTTCAGTTAATTTTTCCTTCTGTGGCTGAAGTGATGCTATCACACAGTATAATAATACAAGTTCAGGAGTGATATTCTGCATTTATAATAGACAGAATGGACTGAATGTAGATATTTAATTGTCTAAAGTTTTCCAGTCTGTTCTGTGTCTGGTTCAGTCATTTCGCTTCTCGTCTCACTCTTCTGCATATCAGGATTCCAGCAGTCACTAAGCATCCAGCCAACATTCAGTCACACACGTCTGTCTGTTATCAGATCCTGCCTTGTGTCTATAAATAGGCTTTTTAGATGTGCAGTGGGTGTTTCTTTCTTTCACTATAACTCTTTGCATGTAAAAAGAGTTGCTGGCTTTTTTTTTTTTTTTTTATAGGCACAGTATAGGGTTTCTAAAACTTGGCCTAAAACTAAATTAGTATCACTGACTCAAATATAGTCACAAATGATGAACATTACTTTTTGAACAGAAATATTACCGAAGAAAATGTCACAGAAAGATGTTTGTATGTGAGTAAAGAAAGTAACATATTACATAATAGAGTACTTTTCAGACAAAACTGCATGAAGGCTGTCATTACCCTCAAAAACAAAAGCAAGTGTTAAAGTCTCAGAAGAACTGTGACATTTTCTCCAACATGCTTAGACAAACATTACAGACAATTTTCTGATAAAGTTTACCTGAGACTACTGATGCTTTTTTTTTTTTTTTTTGAAGGCAAGCCAAATACTGACTTTATTTAGTTTACTGCTGTTTACTGCTTGCCATAGTAGGTTTTTTTTGTATGTAGAATCTTTTTGAACACATCTTTGCTTTACAACATTTCTTTACACGTACTAAGACTTTTGTACAGTACTGTATGCCTAGAATTATCTCATGCCATAGTTAACTTTTCATTTGGTTTAAATATATAGAATATCATGCATAGGGATTATAAATACATGACATATGAAATATTAGGAAATATCTCATTATGCGTCTCAGTGTTTAAGGCTTTGTGCTACAGACTGGAAGGCTGTGAGTTCAATTTCCAGCACTGCCACTGAGACCCTTAAATCTCATCTCCTCGGATGTATCCTGTCTCAATTGTAAGTCACTTTGAATAAAAGCGTCACCAGATATGTAAATATAAACGTACAGGGAAGAAAAAGAGGTCAGAAGACCTGACATTTCATTAATATGCACCAGTGCTCGTTAAACAAAAACAGTCCAACTGCTCTAACAAGAACCTGAAATTTGAATATGAAAAAGGACACCATCTGGCCAAGGTCCAGAACACACAACGTTCTCCTTTAGCAACATATTAACAGAAGCACTTTTATTGTTTATGTTATAGTTGCATTGGAACAAAGATCTGATAAGTTAAGTGTTTAATGCTGTATTTCCTGAACGATCCACACACACACAGTGTCACATATACTCAGCTTATTAGGTAGAAGGTACTAGATGCACCTGGAAAACTTAACTCAGTGTATCTGTCTATGTGCTGTCCATAAAAATGCTCCAAAGAGAATCCACCACCATTTATTCTATATGGCTCATTAGCTTATTGCTTTGGAGCCTAATATAATCTATTATTCACCTAACCAGTGCAGGGTCCATCCTCATCTCTATTATTTGTATTTATGCAGCATGTGTTTCTTTTTGTGTGGATTCTCTGGCAAAAATCAGAATGTGAATATCTGTGGTTAGAGAAAAGCAACACAACCTTAAAAACACGAAGACAATGGAGCTCTGTGAAGCTCGTCGAATAACATCAACAGTGTGGTTTGGAGGCTATTCTGAATTTGCTTTGAGAACTCACTGGTTCTTCAGATTCTTGCAATAGCAGAGAGCACAAAAATCAACCGAGCAAGTGATTTTTCAGAACCGTATGATATGCCAGTGCGATCTTAAGAAATAATCAAACTGGATTCCGGGTTTTTTAACTTCCTGCCAGAACACCTATCCATCTTTGTCACTTGGCTTTGTTCTTCATGCTCTATTTATTTAATCTGAACAGGCCCGGGCCACGATAGAGTCTCTTTGTCTGATTGCAATGAATTCTGGGGCTCCAAATTACCTCCAGATTTCTCCACAGCAAATGAGCCAGGAAAGTATGAGAGCAATGTCAGACTGTGTGGATGAGTGCATGAGTCAATGGCAGCACAGCATGCTCTTTACTCAACACTATCATCTGTTATGCTAATGAGTTCTAAACTTTTAGTTAAGGGATAAAAAATTAACGTAAAGTTATGTTACATTTATTGTATCACATTTCAGCAGGGTGTAATACAGTTAAAGGAGTAATTTCCTTGGTCATTTTCATGCTTAATGGTGATGACTCAGATCTGGTGTGAGTGGTATTCTGGGAAATATTTGCAATATTGTCAGATTAACAATTTCTAACCATATCAATTTCTGTTTTGTTTTGTTTTTTTCTATGGATTTGTGCCTTGAACCTTATTTCAGGACAAGGCACCAAAGGCACTGGTTACATTTTTTTTTATCCATGTTTAGTCTCACATTATTTCTTTTTCCTAACTTTTGATAAAACATCAGCAAAATCAGCAAATCAGTATAAGTGTTACTAATTTAAACCTAGTATAAAATGATATAAGAGACTCAACAAGAGCCATGCTAGTCTAGATTTGCTAGCTAGCTACTTGCTAGTTTAAACAGATAATCCATATAGCTGGCATTAGCTACTACAAATTATAGTGGGTGGAATGTTCCAGTGTACTGGAAGGATTTTGCGATTGAGACAGCCCTTGAAATGGCCAACTCCCTGATCAGTGCCCTGACTACTGAAACACAGTACTGAGAAAAACAGCCCCAAAACATTAAAGAGCCACCACCATATTTAACCGTGGGCATGAGGTACTTTTCCATATGGCTACCTCTCTGTGTGGGCCAAAACCACCTCTGGTGTTTATTGCCAAAAAGCTCTATTTTTTATACCATAGAACCCGATCCCATTTGAGGTTCCATTAGTGTCTGGCAAACTGAAGATGTTTGAGTTTATTTTTGGATGAGAGTAGAGGCTTTTTTCTTGAAACCCTTCCAAACAACTTCTGCAGTTCTCCAGCTGTGATCCTTGGAGATTTTTTGGCCACTCCAACCATACTTTTCACAATGCGTTGAGACACATGTCCAATTCCAGGTTGATTCATAACATTTCCATTTGACTGGAACTTCTTAATTATTGCCCTGATGGTAGAAATGGGCATTTTCAATGCTTGTGCTGTTTTCTTATAGCCACTTCCCATTTTGTGAAGCTCAACAACCTTTTGCAGCACATCACAGCTATATTCCTTGGTCTTAACCATTGTTATGAATGACTAAGGGAATTTGACCTGTGTGTTACCTCATATTTATACCCCTGTGAAACAGGAAGTCATGGATGAACAATTTCCTGTTCCTAGTCACCCAGGTGTACTAAAAAAAATGTGAAATGGAATATACTTCAAATATATTTTTCTCATATGAATTCATAGGGGTGCCAATAATTGTTGCACACCTATATTTAACAAAGATATATATATATTTTTTGATAAACCTGTGTTGTGTTTGCAATTGTTTGATATCCATGAGAGCAGAATATTTTTGTGTGTTTTTTTTTTTTTTTTAACAAAATATTAAAAGGTTAAACAATAAAGACAATTTTTCACAGCCTTCTTTGTTCATGTTTTGGATGAATGTTTTGGGCACTGTAGGTAGCTAATAGCTATCCCCTGCTAATAATAAGCTAGCAAAGTTAACTAGCTGGGCAGTGGATTAAAATGAATTGATGTGAATGAATGAAATAATAATTGGCAGCAGTGGTTTTTACACTAATAAGCCATTAGTATTATCAATGTACAGTTTAGCACTCTAAAAATACAGACTCCCCAGGATGCAGGATGTACACTGCCTTCCACTGTGTAATTATCTCGATTATAGTTGTATTCTAAGTTCAAGATTCAACTGCTCATGGTGGATGTTAACATTAGGGACAAGATTATGCTAAATTTTAAAAAAAAATTGACTTTGCACAGATACAACTGTCAAAGCCTTCTTTGACCCCCCTGGCTTGTTCCACATGTACCCGTTTCTAATTTCCTTATTTTCAATAATTAAGCCTGTAGTTTTCCACCTTGCTTTTATGAAAGTCTTGCTCTCTGACTGAAATAGTATCCTAGTCCATACTTTGTATTTTAAACACACTGCAGTGTTCAATGTGTATTGTGTGTGTCCTGCATCTTCCCTATAGTGACAACATAAAACAGGAAAACATCTACAACAGTGCACTATATAGTGAAAAGGGTGTGTTTTCAGCCATACAGATGGATTCCTGTTAGCCTTTCTTTGTGTTTCTTGTTTTTAGTCCTGTATAGATCCCCTGCCTATATTTTCCTTACTACTTGCTGCGTCTGTGTATTTTGTGTATTTTGGGAATTTGCCAGTTAACTTTCTACTTGAGTCCACATTCCTGAGTGTGAGCGTTACATAAGCTGCTGAGTTGGTGCAGAAGCATGTCCAATTTGGAAAATGACAGAAAAAAAATATCTTGGATCCATGGTCTGTTCAAATTATTTCCAGTGGCACAAGTGGTATTATTATTTTTTTTTTTTAAAAAAGGAAATGAACACAATTTTCCACTTTAATTCAAATGTCATCAATAGACCAAGACCACGATCAGCCATGTCTGGGGTCTGAAGTGTGCTTCTTTAGTTTTTTACTGGAGCTGCAAAGCTAATGTATCAAAGAAGTAACAGAAGCTTGTAGCTACTCATTTAGCATTATGCAATCATTAAACACATCAGTGTCTCAGACATGTTTATGTGGTTTCTGACACTGTATGACACTGATATGGACCAAAGAATTTCACAATGTTAAATGTGAGATAAATTCAGTAATCAGCTGAATCTCTCTCTTCCTCAGCATGTCGTATGGCCTCAATCTTTAGACCCAAAGTTTAAAGGTGGTGTTGTATGTGACAAGTGATTCAGATAATATACTACAAATTTGTTTTGAATATTTAAATAGACTTTTTCTAATTTTTGGGGGAGTACATTTAAATGCACAGACTGTTAACAGTGCAAAAACTGTCCCTGTTGCAGTTTCTTTTGAGAAATGCTGATTGTATATCTGTGATGGATTGCCGTCCCATCCAGGGTGTGTTCCCGCCTCATGTCCGGTATTCCCAGGATAGGCTCCAGATCCAGCACAACCTTGATCAGACTGAAGTGCTTACTAAGCCAGTTTGAACCAGTAAGTAAGAGAGTTAGTGATTTAGTATGTGTTCTTGCATCATAAAATATGAGCCTATCAAGCTTCAGTATGCAAATTCATTTTTATAAAACATCATTTTTTGTAGAACTGCCACGTCAAACTTTACGGAAAACTCGCGTGCATAATTGCACGCATCTCCAATTATGTGTTTTATCTGACTATGTAATATGTGATCTTGTGAAAAACATGCAAAGGTGCAATGTGAACGTAATCATGTCATGTGATCCCCTGTGAAAGTATAAATTTAATGGCTGTGAGAAAACCATATGCTGTCATGTTAAACAACATTATATATATATATATATATATATATATATATATATATATATATATATATATATATATATATATATATATATTAAATAAAGCAAAATGCAATGATATTCTGAAGAGTTTTAGCTGACTTTGAGATATCGATTATCTATTGATTATCTATTATAACTATTGTAATTAAACCTGAATCGCCTCTTTGGGTTAAACAGAATTGAATTGAATTGAATTGAATTGAATTGAAGGGAATTTAGAAATGATTTTGTCGCCATCTAGTGGTCACTCAATATCAGTCTTTCAGGTTATTGAACAATCCGTGCATTCATAAGATATTTTTCATTTTTCATAATGCATTGCATAATGTATTTATTCTTATTATAAAACAAACATATAATACCTTCAGCAATCATTTTGTTTGGTTAATTTGATTCTCTCTCTCTCTCTCTCTCTCTCTCTCTCTCTCTTTCTTTCTAAAAATGTGATGACGTTGAGCTTTACGTCACGGTTTCACAGTGGAACTGCTACGACAGCGGTGACGTACGCAGGCTGGGAAGGAGCGCGCGCTGGACCGCGCCTCTCCGGCTCTCGCGCTGTGAGCATCACACAGATCAGACCGCGATGGAACCGGAGACAAGAGAAGAACCGGAGGCGCGAGACGAACCGGAGGCTGGAGATGAGCAAGGCTGCACCGTGTATGGCCTCTACGACCAGGATTTAACACACAAGGTAACTAATCATCAGATAATCAACGATTTTTTTCTTTACACGGTTAGAGAAAAGGTACAGCACAGGTACAGTTTGTTCCCCAAATTAGCCAGAATGAGTCAATTATTTATCTTAATTATTGTCCTGTGAAATTCAGTTTCTTTAACCAAAGGTACAAAGAGACGTCAGAGACAAGTGTTTGCTCTTTTAAAACCTATTTTCTTTTCTTGAAACTGCTTAAATCCAAATTATCATCCAAACTGTAATGCCAGTGTATATAAATATCTCTCATGGGGGAAAAAAAGTACATATATAGCCTCATATCTAAATTCACTGTACAGTGCTGTGAAAAAGTGCAGTGCTGTGATTTCGTCTGTTTTTGTGTATATCTCATACTAAATTGTTTCAGAAAGTAAAACAAAATCTAAGATAAAACAAAGGCAACCTGAATAAACATAAAATACAGTCTTTAAATTATAATGTTATTTATTGAAGCAAAAAAAGTTATCCAATACCAACTGGGCCTGTGTGAAAATGTATTTGCCCCCATAGTTACTAATTCCCCAAATCTATGAAACTGCATTCATAATGGGGTTCAGCTGGACTAGACACAACCAGGCCTGATTACTGCAAACCCTGTTCAATCAAATCAACACTTAAATAGAACTTTTTCAACAGCATGAAGTTGGTTAAAAGGTCTTACCCAGTAACACATTATGCCAAAATTCTAGAAATGATGAGGAAGAAGGTGGTTGAAATACATCAGTCTGTGAAGGGTTACAAAGCTATTTCAAAGACTCTGGGACTCCAAAGAACCACAGTGAGAGCCATTATCTCCAAATGGAAAAACTGGGCACAGTAGTGAACCTTCCCAGAAGTGGCCGACCTTCCAAAATTCCTCCAAGAGCACAGCAACTACTCATCCAGGAATTCACAAAAGAGCCAAGGACAACATCAAAGGACCTACAGGCCTCTCTTGCATCAATAAAGGTCACTGTTCATGACTCCACTATTAGAAAGACACTGGGCAAAAATGGCATCCATGGAAGAGCGGCGAGGTGAAAGCCACTGCTAAACCAATAGAGCATTAAGGCTCATCTGAATTTTGCCAAAACACACCTTGATGATCCTCAAACCTTTTGGAAGAATGTTCTGTGGAATGATGACTCAAAAGTGGAACTGTTTGGAAGACAGGGGTCCCGTTACATCTGGCATAAACCAAACACAGAATTCCACAAAAAGAACATCATACCTACGGTCAAGCATGGTGGTGGAAGTGTGATGGTGTGGGGATGCTTTGCTGCTTCAGGACCTGGGCAACTTGCAATAATTGAGGGAAACATGAATTCTGCTCTCTACCAGAAAATCCTAAAGAAGAATGTCTGGTTTTCAGTCTGTAAGTTGAAACTCAAGCGCAACTGGTTTATGCAGCAAGACAATGATCCAAAGCATAGGAGTAAGTTCTAGTCCTAGAGGTAAGTGAAAGACTGATCTCCAGTTATTGGAAGCATTTGGTTGCAGTTATTTCTGCTAAAGGTGACAACCAGATTTTAAGTTTAAAAGGGCAGTTAGTTTTTTACATTGGTGATAGGTGTTGGATAACTTTTTTTTTTTTTTTTGCTTCAATAAAAAAATAAAATAAAAACTGTATTGTGTGTTTACCCAGGTTGCCTTTGTTTTATGTTATATTTTGTTTGAAGATCTAAAACTATTTAGTATGAGATATACACAAAAGCAGAAAAAATAAGGATGGGGCAAATACTTTTTCACAGCACAGTATGTCAACATACCCATATATAGCCGGTATACATATAAGCCTATATATTTTCACTATTCATAAGGTATACATAAGGGTACTACACCAGCGACAAGGAAAGATACAGTTTACAGTAGTATTATTTTTTTTCTGAGAAATGTAAGCTATATTTTAGTATGTTTGCTCTAATTCATGTAACTCCAATCATCAATCCATTAAGAAGCCATCCATGAGCTTTTAATGGATGTGTTAGAGCATGAAAGCACATTTGGATTAGAAACGAGGGAAAAACAAAGTAAAGCTTCAATTTTTTAACATGTGATGCACCAGAGCACACTCATACGCACTGCTTGTGTCTTCAGTCTCTGCTCAATTAATTAAAATCAATCATGCATGGATGCTTCAGTTTGCTTTACTTCAATGCACAATCCAGAAGGAACAATCAGCGTATTGTGTTACACTAAAATCAGTCAGAGAGTTTACCCTCAGGCATGTTAAATATAGAGTTACCTTTTCATCTATAAATAAAATGATTCACATTTCATCTACTGTGCATGAAGTCCACTGTATTAGTATCTCAGTTACACAGTTTGGGTGTAAAATGATTCACTTAAGGCAGATTTTATATGGATGAAATTGCTACATTCGCATTACTTGGTGTCAGCTCACAGACTGCACACACTATGTGATAAGCTTGCATTTTGTAACACTGTGGTGTGTCATTGGTTTTGAATGGAGGTATAAAGTTTGTGTAGTGTATGTGGTGGTCTGTATAGAGCTGGAAACAGAATAGAGATGTGGTCACACTCAGGTTCACACTCTGGGGTTTTGGAGAATATGTCCATTAGCTGCCAGTCTCATTGGGGAGGATGGAGGAAGTGTAGGGATCAGCTGTGGTGAGAAAGCCCTGTGGACAGCACAGTGTTACATCACTGATTATGTGGACTAGAGTGCATTCTGACAGAGTTACATCAGGTCAAATGTGATTTTTACATGTTGCTGGCAAAAGAGTTTTTAGTTCCACCTGTCTATCCAATAATTCTTAAAGCTAATCATATTCACCCCTCTATCACCTATCCTTCCACTCACCTATTTACCCATCCATACATCATTCTGTCCATCTATCCATCCATCCACTCAACCATTCACCCATCCATCCACCCACCCATCCATCCATCCATCCATCCATCCATCATCCATTCTTCTACCCATTAATCCATCATATAATTTTAAACAAATCCCATCCATCCATCTATGTAGTCATCCATTAATCATCCATAAAGCTTTTAGACAATTCTAAAAATGTCATATTCACCAATCCGTTCAAGCATGCGCTATCATCCAAATCATATTCATCCATCTCTCCATCCATCCATCCATCCATCTATCCATCCATCCATTCATCCATTCATCCATCCATTCATCCATCTGTGCACCCATCCATTATCCATGTAACCATCCATGAATATTATATAATTCTTAAAATAAGTCATATTCACCCATCCGTCCAAACATGATCTATCCATCCAAATCTATCCATCCATCTATGCACCTATCTTTTACTCATCCAAGCATCTTTGATCTATATAATTCTATATAATTCTTAAGTCATATTCACCCATCACTCATCCATCCACTCAATCTTTTACCCACCCATACATTTATCTATCCCTCTTTCATATATCCAACCATCTAGCCATTACATAATGCTTAATAAATCTCATCCATCCATCTCTCCACCCATCAAACATATGATGTATAAAATACATCATATTCACAATGCATCTAACCATTATGTAGCCATCCATCATACAACTGTTACAACAAATAATATCCATTTATCGCTCCCATTATAAATCCATCCATATGCCCATCCATCCATCTGTGGTATGATTCCATAAGTAAATTATATCCATCCATCCACCCATCTACTCATCTATCCATCATATAATTAAATAGATTATATAAGTAACATATACTTTAGTCCATTATTTCATCCAACACTTTTATATTTTTATATTTTGATCTATAGTGGGAAAAGATGGTGTATTTCAGTGGATTTACTCCTTTACTGTACACAGTATTCTTAGATTTTTTTTTTTTACATTTTAGATTTGTGTGTTTCAGTTTCCTTTTTCTGTAAAGATAATAAATGACTGTTCATGATGTTGGCTTTTTAATGTTCCCAAATAAACCTGTTTTGTCAAGTCTATCATAATTCCACGAATTTTTTCTGACATCCAAACAATCAGTTCATACAGTTACATAATAAAGCTCACATAATGCACTTGCTTTACACTGACAAATTTCAGAGCATCTGTGCTGATTCCGCCTAATTACTTCCTGTCATGGGGAGAAGGGGGAGAGGAGGACCATGCTCGCCTGAGACTTGCTGTTGTCACGGCAACCGCATCTTCAGTCTCCGGCATGGTGCTGGATGACGTGGCGCTGTCAAGTTGAGCATGTGTGAACATTAATGTGAGTGGAGGAGTGTGAACTGGAAGGCCTTGAGGGTGGATTAAAAAAAGATTTCTGACTGTGTGAAAGAAAACAGTGTGAAGGTCAGAATTATTTGGGGGTGTTGATTCATTCAGTTGCCTTAAAGGCATGGGTAGGAATAGTCAAAAGAGCTCTGAGTCTATTAACTGTGAGCATAAATATCTACTTCTTTTTTTCTTTTTTTTTTTTACATTTTGGTGCAAACCTTGTTCTAATTTTAAAGCCTTTGCTGTTGCAGCCTGGAAGCTTCAGTGATTTTCAACTGGGGTTTTATAAAACCGTCACATTGGCTGAATGCTGAATTTCAACATGAGCACCTAATTAATGTTTTAATCCCAAGGAAACTGAAGAAGCACGCCAACGTTTTGGGCTTATTATTATGGAAATCTTGTATGGAAATGTAAAACCCTAATTACTAAAACTTTTAGCTTCATCTCCGACTTTGTGACAGAAGGTCTGTGCATTAATGTGAAATTCAAAGTATGTGCTGGATTTCATTAGGTGCATCTTGTCAGTTGCAGTCCCAGGCTTTATTCCCTTCTGAGTATGGTTCCTCTCAAGTTTTCTTCCTCATGTCATCTCAGGAAGTTTTTCTGTGTGTAGCATCCACCTGGATGATGTGACGGCAGCCATAGTGCGCCAGAACGCCCACCACACACCAGCTATTGGTGGAGAGGAGAGGAGAGTGGTATAGCCAATTCAGGGATGGAGATTATTAGGGGGCCATGATAGATAAGGGCCAATGGGGGAATTTCGCCTGGACACCGGGGTGATACCCCTACTCTTTACGAGAAGTGTCCTGGGTTTTTTTATAATGACCACAGAGAGTCAGGACCCCAAATAATTGATTTGAATACCTGCATGGACCATCTATCCATCTATTCATCCATCCATCCATCATCAATTATTTAAACAAGTCGAATTCACCTATCCAACAAACCATCCATTCACACATTATTTAATTGTCAGATTAAATCACATTCATGTCTATATAACCACCCACCCAGCCACCCACCCACCCACCCACTGATTCACTCATATTCAATGACTGAATCTCATTTCCACCTGCAGTAAGAAGAACTGGCCTTGAATATTTAGACTCACTTATTTTGGCACCAGGAGAATAAAATACATTTTAAAAATGTAGAATTTGTAATCATTTTTATGCCTGAAAAAAAAAAAAAACAGAAGTGGAGTCACACAACTCTGATAATTCAAGCAATAACCATTTAGACACAAAAGCCTCTTTTGTTTCCACAAAAAAGCTTGTTTTGTACAGGGACAGAAGCTGCTTCAATGGCATTTCCACCTCTTCACAGTTTGTCATAGAGAGTTGCATTCTCTGCTCAGCAGGGTTTCCTTCCTGCAGTTAGTTATAAGGCTCAGTGAAACAGAAGTGTTCGCTGACTTGTTTTACACTTGCGTCATGTTTGTGGTGCCACCTGGTGTTTTTTACTTAGTCTTTAAGTGCACTCTGTCAACTCGCCTCAGAGAAAATGCCTGAGATGGTGACATGTTGGAGGATGACAGAAACTACCGCATGTTTGTTATATACAAAGAACTTAACCAGTTATTGTGTTCTTCCTTTTTTTTCCAGATTTGGTCTGTGTTATCTATTACCCACTCACTAGTTCTTCCATATGTCATGTCTGCTACCATCTAGGGCGGGCAAGGACTTGAACATGCTTCCTCCAAAACACATAAACCCACCATTCATTCATTCATTCATTCATTCATTCATCTCCAATAATCCCTCTTTATCCTGGTCTGGGTAATGGTGGATCCTGAGCCTATTCTCAGGAACACTGGGTGCAAAAATTCACCGACAATGAACAATTGGATGCCAGTCCATCACAGGGCACCATGCACCCATTCATTTGTTCACTAATTAACATCTAGGGGCAATTTAGCATAGCCTACTGCCTACCTGCATGTTTTTGGGAGGTGAGAAGAAACCAGATAACCTGGAGAATAATCCACATGAACACCACATGAACATGGAGAGAACATATCGAAGGCTACACAGGTAGTATGAAGCCATCAATCCTTTTTGAATTGAAACTCATGCTACATCACAGAGCAGCTGAACATGTTGGAATGGAGGAGTAAATGCCCTCTTCCATATACATGAGATGAGAGATTACAATGATTGGCTAGCATTGCTTTAATCAACAGGGCAGAATGACGTCTTCCCTCCCTGAGAACAAGGTCAGTTGGCTGTAGCATCATTAGGATTCGAAGTAAGAATCATCGAATAATTGAGCAAATGTTTTACCAGATATGAAAAGAAGCCATAACCATCCACAAGTCTGTGCCGGTACAGCTGTAGTAATCTGTTGGCCCTATGGTGGAACAGAGGCCTATGTCAGCAAAGGCCTAAACTGGATTGTACACCATTCGCATAAAGTGTGTTTCTGTTACTTATCTCCTCAGACACTCACATTAAAGAAAACAGTTTTGTCTTCTAGTTCTGCCAGCTTTAGGAGCACATTGCTGAGTTGGAGTTCCTTTTTTCTTTAAAAATCCTTCCTAATCCTACTTATTATTATTTATTTTTTTGAGTACCATATAAGATGTCTTTTTCATTACTGATCTTGCAAGAGCCTGTGTATTTATATTCCTTTTGTGTTCACTGCTTTACTTTGACTGTATGATTGTTTTCAGTTATCCAGAAACGTGTCAGTAAATAATCATCACATCTGACCTGGTAGAGAAACTGGTGTTCCCATTCAGGCTTTAACAGTGATTTTTGTGCTACAATGCATGTGGTAAACTTAAACCCATGATCATCTGACATGTCTAAATGGTCATACGTTGAAACAACTGGATGGTTTGCAACTTGAATAAGCTGAGTGATCACTGCGTGTTCTACTCTTGTGACCTTGATTTACTTTTCAATAAAATGTATGAATCTATGTCAGATAATAAATAAAAGAATTATTGTGCATATTGGCGCAAACCATTCACAGCACAATGTTACCAAATACTGTACATTTAAACTTCTAGATTTACATCGTCCCAACATCCAATTCCTTTATCTACCTATCTGTCTTTTGTTCCCTACCCCCATCTTCATTCTTCTTATCCTTCTTTTGAAACAGTCTATGTACAGTACGCTATTTTCACAGTATTTCCACAGTAATACACTATGTCTATTTTACTCTCTCTAACCCTTTCTGCTTCTGTTTCTACTTCCCGTCTCTCTTGTTCTCTCTGTCTACGTTTCTTTTTCACATTTCCTCTGCAGACGATCCTGGTCGGAGACAGTGGTGTGGGAAAAACATCCCTGCTGGTGCAGTTTGATCAGGGAAAGTTCATCCCAGGCTCTTTCTCTGCCACTGTGGGCATTGGCTTTACGGTGACTCACACACTCACTCACTCACTCACACACTCTGGCTCTCTTACTCTCACACAATAGTCACACACTGTTAGAATCTTGGCTGTTCCAGAGACAATAAATAAATAAATAAATAAATAATGCAAGAGAGATTGTGCTTGGACTTCGTAGAGAAGTGCTTTTAAGTATTTTACTGTATGGAGTTTGTACAGTACTTCTTATTATTATTATTAGTATTAGTAGTAGTAGTAGTAGTAGTAGTAGTAGTAGTAGTAGTCATTTTTATATTTTTAAAACTTTCTCATTAAATTATTGCTATATAAATAAATATTTGCTTTGTGTGCACATACACACACACACACACACACACACACACACACACACACACACACACACACACACATATGTTCTCTGTTTGTACCACACTAATCTGTCCCACTCTGAGTCAGAGGTTGAGCCTTGAGTCATATTTAGTAATAAGAAGTAATAAGAAGTCAGTACTTTATGTACACGAACACTTTCCGTCCACGTAGTTTCTCGGACAAACCACTCTCAACCATGTGAAATGAAGCTGTGTGTAATACTGCACTGCTGTCTTACACATTCTCTTCACTTCATCAGAATAAAGTCGTCACTGTCGGAGAGGTGAAAGTGAAATTACAGGTGAGTGAAGATGACGGTGGACAAGAAAGATTTATGATCATGAATAAACACATCATCCGAATTCAGTAAACCGCTTAACTAAATTGGCATATTTGTAAGCCAGTTTTATATAACTGTTCAAAACCCCTAAAGCATGTGTGAGTGATGAAGGGTGTTTCTAGAAGCATAGAGATGTAAGTGAATATACAGATGAGAGATGTTCTGGTGCTGCAGCCTTTTGTCTTTCTTCTTTCTGGTTTAGATTTGGGACACAGCAGGACAGGAGAGATTTCGCAGCGTCACTCATGCTTACTACAGAGATGCCCACGGTGAGATAATCTGCCTTCATACACTACATCTCTCTCTCTCTCTATCTCTCTCTCTCTCTCTCTCTCACACACACACACACACACACACACACACACACACACACACCCTGCATGGAACACCAGGGCATCATAGTGCTCGGTTCAATTTCATTTCAATTAAATTCAATTCAGTTCAATTAAACAGTATTTAACTCTGATTAATTGAACTCCAGTTCACTTTATATCAGCTCTGTTCAGTTCAGCTTCATTCATATCAATTTAATTAATTTAATGTAGCTGAGCTTCAATCAATTACTTTACTTCAGATCAGTTTCAGATCAGTGAAACTCAATTCAAATCAATCCATTTCTATTCATTTCAGTTTGAGTCAGTTCTGTGGCATGACTGTGGGTGTAAAGCATGAGTAGGAGTTTATTTGTTTTGCTTTTTGTAGCTGAATATGTATTCAAATATACAGAATACAAAAGCACTAATATATGTATATAAAGCTGGAGAATAAATAATGCTGATGATAATAAGTATAGTACCAATATGTTTAATAGTAAATATACATTTTAAAAAGGACCACTGACAATGCTGTAAACCAACCCAACCACATTTCTCTTTGCCATCTCTTCTCCCTCTACTTACTGTCCATTCTAAATATATAAACTTTTGGTATGTCCCCAACCGCTCCTCATCCACTCCCCCCCCACCCCCCCCCCCCCCCGCCCTTTCGCAGCTCTCCTCCTGCTGTATGACATCACCAACAAGTCATCATTTGACAACATCAGGGTAAGCACAGTTATTGATTTGACAGAAATTGACCAAAATTGACCCAAGATCAGGGTATGTCTCTGCTGATAGCTGATTGGCTGAATTTCCCTTTATAGGCATGGCTTACAGAGATCCATGAGTATGCACAGAGTGATGCAGTCATCATGCTGCTAGGCAACAAGGTACGGCAAACTTCAGCTGACACACAAAACTTAGACACATATTTTACACACACACACATACGTATACACACTTCTTTTTTACTTTTTTTTTTTTTTCTTAGGCTGATATGAGCAGTGGGAGAGTCATCAAACGAGAGGATGGAGAGAGACTGGCCAGGGTGCGTTACCGTACAAACCATTATACTTTTTTTTATTCCTATAAGGACAAACATGAATGCAGTGACATTTGTATTCATTTATTGATATACAATCAGATAGATACCATGACGTTTGGACATTTTGACAAACTATAGGCTTCAGTATAAAATGGAAATAAGTAAAATAAAATGAAATAAAACCGACACTGAAAAGATGGGTGTTTATAAGATCTTGTTCAGTCGTCTGAGATCTTCTGTTTGTTTAAAATGAAGTGAGACATCAAAAACAAAAATGTTTTTGACCACTCTTACATTTCTGAAATTTTTAAACTAACAAATATAACTAAATATCTATAATTTCTGAGTGATGTTCCAGTTTACATGCCTGAAAGGATAAATGGACCTATACCTTGACTCCTTGATTTACTTTACAGGAATATGGTGTCATATTTATGGAGACGAGTGCTAAAACTGGTGTCAATGTAGATCTGGCCTTCATGACTGCAGCAAAGTGAGTACTTCACTTTTGTTTTTAGTTGTGTATTAAATGGTCTGGAGATAAACTAGGAACAAGCAGCACTATTCTTGTGGAATTTGGTGATTTTATTTCCATCTACAGTAGATCAGCCTCAGCTGTATTTGATGGCATTAGCAAGTCTGGCAAATCTCATCTGTGATAAAATACTTTTATCCAGATAACTGTGAAATAAGCTGGGATGAGTGAGGGTCAGTTGGGCTTCCATTCATACAAGCCCAAGTGTTTACATCACATGCACTCTATCGCCCCGATTACATTTTAAAAACCTACAATGGTGTTAAAATCTTCTATACTTCTTGTCTTTTCCATGGCACAGTTTACACAACAATACAGTGCATGTACACTGTTGATAAATGAGATCCTGGGTTCCCAGGAAAAGAGAATGAAAACCCATTTGTCCTTAATTAATTTAATTAATATAAAGATAGCTGAGCAATGTATCTTACAGATGGCAGTCTGAGAAACTAATACTGTCCAAATAGGACTTGTAACAATGTTTCGAGATGCTCCCAGACGTTCTCTCTATATGTACTAGAAGGATTCGAAGGATGTACCTCTGAACTAGACTTTTGTCCCAAATGCCTCCCTATAAAACAAAAAGTTTAGCCGTCTAATTTAAAGCATGTATGTATTACTGATATGAATCCTGTTGTATTTGTTATTCATTTTTGCCACCGTGTCCTACAGGGAGTTGATTGGCCGGTGTCTTGAGCTGCCTAAAGAGCCGAAGTTCCAAATCAATGATATCATCGAGCAGAATCCACAGAAATCAGGCTGCTGTGGCTTCACATAGGACCTAACGAGACACAACAACAGATGAGAGGAGATGTAGGAATGAGTTGCAATGAGAATGAATAAGGAGAATGATCAGTGATGGGTCAGGCCAAATGCAGTCCTTAAACCTTAAGTGAAGCCCATGACGTAAATCATACTTTAAAGGAATGTGATTGTCCTGAGCAGATCTAAACCACTCCAGTCCTAGAGAGCAGGTTCAGTTTGGTCATTTTTGCCTCTCTGAAACACTACTATGCAGTAGTTTGCTATGCTTCCCCAGAACATTGTAGTTATAGTCCACTGAGGGACTTTAACCCAAGAAGTATAGCTCAGGATTTTTTATTTTTTTTTCTTTTCAGGAAATGTATCCCAGGAGATTTAGCCCAGAAACTTCCAGAAACTTTTAATCTAAGAACTTTAACCAAGGAAATTTAGACCAGAAGGTTCAAATCAGGAACTTAATCCTAGGAAATGTATATAATAGGAACTTTAACCTAAGAACTTTAGCCCAGAAAAAATTATCACAGGACCTTCAGCTCATAAACTTTTAGCCTAGGAACTTTAGAGCAGGAACTTTAGCCCATAAACATTAGTCCAGAAAATCTGGCCCTGATATGGTGAAATAAACAGTTCCTGAAACATTTCTATTATAGTGCCTCCATTGCTTATATCAAAACCACAATCACAGAAGCAGTGTGTTATATTTAGGAAATGATACTGAAAACTGTAATGTAGACTTCAAATCTATCACCTCAAATCTAGCACTGCGAATCAGGATTTAGAGCAAGTATTTTTTTTTAGGCTGATTTTGATGCTACAAAGTTTTCGGGAAACTAGGTTTATTTTTATGGCCCTCCAGGACTGGACACTAAAGCTTTGTGGACAGAACTCTGTAAGCTAATAGGAGTTTTAGTTATTAAAATGAAAATGAATGAAAATGAAAATGAAAACACACTCCCTGTGTATGCAAGCCTGTGTGAAACCACCAGAGGGAGCAACAGTACAAGCAGTTTGAGAAAGTGTATTGAATGGAAACCATAGACAGTCAGGTCCAAGCTGAGTCCACTACCAACAGCTGTTTTTATTTCACCATGAATGAGAAACTAAAGCCAGTTGTGTTACATTGGGAGAATCTTGTTTGAGAAATACAATTTTTTAAAATTGTTCTTTCTCACTGAAATCATTAGGGACAGTAATGTATAACACATGGAGGACTGTACTAATTGAGTTAATATCAGGTGTTATTTTGTAAAATTGAAAATCCATGTATATGAAAAACATGGTGGCTTAGTGGTTAGCACTGTTGCCTCGCACCTCCGGTGTTGGGGGTTCCCGCAAATAAGTTTGCATGTTCTCTCCGTGCTTTGGGGGTTTCTTCCAGGTACTGTGGTTTTCTCCCCAGACCAAAGACATGCATTGTAGGCTCATTGGCATTTCCAAATTGTCTGTAGTGCGTGACAAGTTTGTGAATGTGTGTGTGATTGTGCCCTGCAATGGTTTGGCACCCTATCCAGGGTGTCCCACCACTTTGTGCCACAGGTTCCCTGTTATAGGCCGCAGCTCCCCCACGACCCTGCGTAGGATAAGTGGTGTGGAAGATGGATAAATGAAAATTGAAACTGCCCCAATGGCCTTTAACTGCCTGTTGTTCCCAATGATGGAGGTGTGGTCTCTTTTCCTGTCAGTGTCAGTGTAGAAGGTGTGGCTTCTTTGCCTGTCAGTATCAATGTAGAAGGCGTGGCCACTTTGCTTGTCAATGTAGGTGAAGGAGGTGTGGTCTCCCAGCCTTTAAGGATAGCCCCTTTTTTAAATTAAAATATGAAATGACAAAAAGTCATATTGCACTGAGCTCCTTTAATTGTATATTTCATATAAGAAGACCAGGTATTGAGATGCAAATGGTTTATCATACTGAATTCAATGTCGTATTCATTTTTGATCAGTCGTGAAAGAAAAACAGTTCCTCCGTTCTTACTGAAATTATTTAATATTTAATTTTAAAACTGTTTTTAATTGTTTTTATGCCTTTTATTCATGCACGTTGGTAGTGGACTCACATGATGACTTACATGTGGAGTGTATCTCTGTCTTCATTTCTCCGAGTATTATTACTAAAGTATTATAAAAAGACTATAATGTCTGTCTTATATCAGGTTTTAAACCCTAAATTGTACATTTTTTTTTATTATTCAGGGACAAATTTATAGGGCAGAAGGATTACCAGTCACAGTGTGCCAATTTTGTTTAATTAATTTATTTTTTTCCTTAATCTAAAATAACAGTGCACTATTTATCCTTGTATGCTGCACAGCAGGTTACAGTATGACGTTTTGAGTATGTTTATGAAGTGAATGAATTTCGTGTCTCAGGGTCTTTTAAGGTAATTTTTGCTCAAATGCATGTTTGATCTGCATGATGTGAGAGCACACAAAGGTTTTTGTTTTTGGTTTTTTTTTCAAGTGTTTAAATTAAAAGCTTGATTTTAAAACTGTGACACTGAGATTTGAAAAAATGCTGTAAGTACATGTTTTGTGTCAGACTTTAAAATATGGTTTGAACCTTTATTTGTTTGCTTGCCTTTATTTATGTGTTATCCTTTTATTCTTACTTGATTTGTTGACTATTGACCAGTGATATTCAATTATAGTTTCAGCACGTCTTCAAACCCTAGACCCACACAAGGCTTAATAATTAGCTGATTTTGGCATATCAGCTGGGTGTGGTGGGAAAAATCCACACACGTTGGACCTAACACCACTGGTTAATGCTTTAATCTATCACCAATACTCATCCATTAGTCATTATCATTATCACTTTATTGACACACTCTGATTGACTATGTTTGGATCAAGCTGAATATTGTGTACACGACATTTTAGGCTAAACTCCTTTTAATTTAATAAAGTTCATAACCACTGTGTGGCGCTAGCATGTGCGGCGATTCTAATCAGACAAGCAGACTCTGACCAGCTTGTTCAAGTGTGAAAGGGGTCATCATGATAGAGTCTTCCAGTAACGTGTCTGCAAACAGGATGTGAAGGAAAATGGAAGACTGTAATCTGTGCTGAATCACTGAACATGAATTTAAAATGGAAAAGTCAGAGGATGAGACTGACTTTTTTTAGCATGATTTGAATAATGCACTGTTATTGAGACAATGATTAATCCCTGAGAGAGTCAATTTAGCCATATACGACACCATGTATATGACTAACATTTACTGTATCTTGGAAAACACTCCTCTACTCCAGGTGTCATCCCTCCTCCCCCTGGGCCTCAGACTTATTTGATTTTTTCAGTGCAAAGTGCCATCAAATCTTCATTGGTCTCTCCGGCCATGAGTCTAAACAATGGGGTTTCCTCATTGCTGAGGTGAAAAACAAGAAGTGGCTAATGATTGCCCCCATCTGTAGCGGATATGTGTGTCTGAAGCGCGGGAACAGCGGCCGCCGGGACGCCATTGTGCATGCAGGCCTTTCTGCTGACTTTCCTCCCTGAGCTAATTTATCTGCCGGAAGCAGTGTTGTCCTAACACTGTTGCAGTGGACGAAAGAAAAGCCTGGCCAGATAATGAAGCGCTGCTGGAATCGTGCTGAGGCCCATCGGGGTACTTGAACTCGGTCATAGTGCGCCATTATCTCCTCAGAGTGAGCTTCCTGATCACGCTCAACTGTTTCCTGTGCCTCAGCAATCCGGCCACCTTAAAACTCTGGCTGCATTCCAAATAGTTCCCTACTTCCTTTGCAAGTGCACTACACAAGGTTTAATGACTTCTACACCTTAGCTAGTGAACTATATGTACTGTGCAAAGGTCTTAGGCACCCTATATTTTGTTTTAGTACAAAATTTGTTATATATATTAATTTTATGAATTCTGCATTATTGAGTCAGTACAAAAACTTTATTGATTTCCAAACATTACTTTTCCAGAAAATAATGTTGCAAAAAAATGTTTGTATGTCAGTAAAGAAAGCAACATATTACATAAGAGACCACTTTTCAGACAAAAAAACATAATGAAGGCTCCTGGGTTTTGCATGTAAAAAAATAAAAAAATAAAGAAAGAAAGAAAGAAAGAAAGAAAGTGCGACAATCAAAGTCTCCAGGAATTTTCCATATAAAACTGCACAAATTGTACCTAAAAAACAAACAAACAAACATAAAAAAACAGTTGTCACACCAAGTATTGGCTTTGTTTAGTTTATTACTGTTTACTGCATGTTGTAGTATTTTCCTTTTAAGTAGAAAGATTTAATTTCATTTTTTTTTTTTGAAGTCATCTTTACTTTATTGTACCGTAAAGGCTTTGCACAGTACTTTATAATATAATAGAATTCAGCTTTGTACTTCCTGTTACTGTTACTTCCTATGCAAGTGCATTATTTAGGATATGTAATATTAGAACCATATTTCCTACTGTGAATAATTATATAAATAGACTCCACAGGACATGAAATAATTGCTTGTACTACGGATGTAGTGCACCATGTACTACACAACACAGGTATTTATATTTTGGGCCATTATGCTCCTACTCATAATGGCTTCTACTCAGTATATAGTGCACTATATGTCTATACCTGCACTATATACACTCTAAGAAGTGCACTAGAGATGCATTATTCAGAATGAACAGATATGTTCTATACAAATCGGAGGCGCACTATTCTTTTTTTTTAACACAGCAAAATAGACACATAAGCAGGAGGTTTTCACTTTCACGAGCACATAAACAAGTGTTCACATGAAGATTGCAGAATGTTCATTAAACATGTGGCACTGTGTGATGTATTTACAGCATTTGCTCATTCATCCTTAGTATCTGCCTAGTATCTGGTTTAAATTGGCTTGCTTATATTTTGGGACATAGAACCAACTAAATTTGTTAGAAAATATCTCAAGCACATGTCTAGTCGATGCTAGTTATGAAGTGAAGAATATATATTTTAATGTTACCTACAATGTATTACATAGAACCTGAACTATGATCTGAATGCCACTACCAAAACACAGTACATGTGAATTCAGAAAGCCCAAACTTATTTTGGTAGTAACACACAACAAGCTAATTTAGCGATTACCTCAACCTTTTATTTTATATGAATAATAGTGTTTGTTAGTGTTGTAAAATCACATTAATATCTCATGACTTTGAAACAGGTTTCTTTTTTTTTGTTCGTTTGTTTACTTTAAAATATTAAAGGACATCAAATAGAGGAGAGGGTTTAACACTTCTTCCTGTGTCACATGTTTAGGGGTGTGTCAAAATATTTATTTTTGTACAGAGACATTTTTGGTGCGTTGTAGTACTGACGTGAAAATAGGGGACAGCTTAATGTCAGTTTGATATATTTCAACTTTATTTTACTAGCAAATTAAAAGTATTGAAACAAAGTGTTTTATTTTTCAGTGTAATTGTTTGGGATTAGGGGTTATGCACAACTCTCAATACAAAAGAGTTTATGAACCTTTATAAACTTGATACTTACACGCGATGTTTTTCTTCGGTAAAATGACCCATATACCGCACAATAGGGAATAAGTATCTTTCGTAAATACTTCAACTCCCCATCCAGTACATTATAGACAAGTGTCTAATATATTGTACAATAAGGAGGTATTTGGGATTCAGATACTTAAATCTTTTTTCTTTAATCTACACTTGTCTCTACTCCCTATGGATTGCATAGCATGTCAGTAGTGTAATATACAGTACATGGTTATATAACTGCACTATAGACTACATATTTTGTCCTATACTATGCACAGTTGGCAGGTATTTGGGATTCAGGCTTGTTCATGACTCACCCCACTCTCTATGTACTCCCTAGGTAGTACACTATATACTGGACAATAGGGTAAACAATAGGGAGTCATTTGGGATTCGGGATCTCCCTCGCCTCTGGTCAATACGCTTATTGTGTCACGTAAATTTTCATCCCTATTGTGGAGCAACATCCTCTCTTTCCTGTCATTCTCTCGTGCGTGTGCAGCCTGGTTGCTGGATGTGCTTTCTCTTCAAGGACGCGTGTCAGCTTCAAAAGCCAACAAACAGCCGACGCTTGACTAATGAGTCTCGAGGCCTGGCTCGGTCGCCTGTTGACAAGCAAATACTGTCAGCTTCCTCTTCCACCGTGGACATGCTGTAACCATTAGCAGTAGATTTTTAGGCCATGTAGGTTTCAGGCTGCCAGCCTGCCGCCTTCTAGGCCCCACTCCTATCAGAGGTTTAGCGAGGGCTCCATTCGTGTTTGCGCAGCGTTTATTTTTGAGTTAATTGTGTTCTTTGTCGAAGCCTAGATTAGATTACTCTTTGGATCACCTGTTTGAATATCTGGTGAGTTTACTCTCTAGGATCAATACCAGTCTACTTTTGAAACTTTGTATGTTGACCAAAATCTCATGTCAAAACCCCTAATTTGTTTAGATAGGGCTCTCTTGACATGCATCTGTGTGGTCTGTAGACCGTAGTGGAGCTGGAGCGCTGAGCTTTACTCTCTTGTGTCTCGGGGTTTTGAGAGTTCTGTATGCGTATCAGCAAAGTGGACTCGGCAGATGGACAGAGGGGCAGAGAGAGACACGTCAAGTGCAGTAAAATCCCACTCGTCTCTCAAATGCACCCGTGAACAGCCAAGAGTCCTCGAGAGCAAAGAGCGTAGAGCGATGGTAAAGGAGCACTTAAACAAAGAGAAAAATGATGGACAGTGAGAGAGTAAATAAAACATCTGTCAGGGACTAGACAAAAAAACAAACATTTTTGGAACTTTTAAGGAACTCCTTTTTTGTAAGAGCATTCAACTCCATAGTCCCTTTGTAAATTCACTGCATAAGATATGAAAAATTGGCTTGTGCATCCTATACATATATCACTACATGTTTAATATGACATACATTCTTTGGACAGAAGGTTAAGAACCTTTAAGTATTCTGGAGCTATTTAGCATTTGCCTGTTCAGAGAAACGAATTACCCTCTATAGACTTGAACTGACTTTTGCAGATTTTTTTAAAGATTTACATTTACAGCATTTGGCAGATGCCTTTATCCAGAGCAACTTACATTTATCTCATAGTAGTTGAGGGGTAAGGGCCTTGCTCAAGGGCCCAGCAGTGGCAGCTCAGCAGTACTGGGATTTGAACTCGTGGTCTTCCGATCAGTACTGCAAGGCCTTAATCACTGATATTTTGCTTGAAAATGTAAAAAAAACAACAACAAAGTCTTACCATTTCTGTTTGTAATAGCCTAAAAGAATAAACTTAAAACTAAATAAACTTGTAATTTACACTTGTAAATTCAGTCTAGCTACAGTACCATTGAGTCATTTTACTTGCTTAACTAAACTTAGTCACATAAATAGCCAAAATGTAGGCTAAGCTAAACATAGCTAGGAAATTCCTGCAAAGGATATAAGATGACTAACTTTTAAAGCTGTGACGCAAACCTTTACATATATTTACAGTTGCAATCAAAATTATTCAACCCCCATTGTAAATCAGGTGTTTTCAGTTGTTTGCAATGAATAAATCAAACAAAAGCAATTGAAATACTTCAACACAACAAATGCTTCAAGTGTTTTCCCCAAATTCAACTGAAAATGCAACTTATAATGACTTTAATATATATTTATAGTCATTATAATGACTATAATGACTTCAAAATTATATAACCCCTCATGGCAAGCATCTTTAGTACTTAGTACAGCACCCTTTTGCTGTTATGACCTACTGCAAACGAGATGCATAGCCAGACACCAGCTTCTGGCAGCGTTTCTGAGGAATCTTAGCCCATTCCTCATGAGCAATGGCCTCCAGTTCAGTAATATTCTTGGGTTTGCGTGCTGCAACCGCCTTCTTCAAATCCCACCAGAGATTTTCTATGGGGTTCAAGTCAGGCGACTGTGATGGCCCTGTGGAATCTACCATGACTTCTTCTGCAACCAAGCCGTGGTGGAATTTGAGGTACGCTTGGGATCATTGTCCTGTTGGAAGGTCCAATGATGCCCAAGTTTCAGCTTCCTCACAGACGGCATGACGTTTTCTCCTAGGATTTCCTGATACTTCAATGAATTCATCTTGCCTTCCACACGCTGCAGGTTTCCAGTGCCAGAGGATACAAAGCAGCCCCAGAGCATCACCGAGCCACCACCATGCTTAACTGTGGACAGAGTTCTTTCTTCACTCTTCTTTCTCCAGACATACCGCTGGTCCATCATGCCGAAAAGTTCCAGTATTGTTTCATCGCTCCACAGAACAGAATCCCAAAACTTCTGTGGCTTATTTATATGATTTTGAGCTGACTTTTCTTGTGCTTTTGGGTCAGTAGTGGTGTTTATCTTGGAGTTCTGGCTTGGAAACCTTCTGTGTTTAGTACGCGCCATACTGTGCTCACTGAAACCTCAGTGCCTGTTACCACCAAGTCTTGCTGCAGGTCTTTTGCGGTCACTCAGGGGTTTTTCACCACCTGCCTTCTCAGAAATCTGGTTGCAGCCGTTGATAGCTACCTTTTTTGGTGCCCCGTCCAGGTATTTCATGTATTTTCGGGGAAACCACTTGAAGCATTCGTTGTGTTGAACTATTTCAATTGCTTTTGTTTGATTTGTTCATTGCAAATGGCTGAAAGTCTGTAAATTTTGACAGTAAACCTGATTTGCAATGGGGGTTGAATAATTTTGATTGCAACTGTACATATTAAATGTCCTGTACAGCAATGTAGCTGTGTTAGGTTTTTTGTTTGTTTGTTTGTTTGTTTGTTTGTTTGTTTTTCAGGAAAACTTGGCACAACTAAACATATGTAATTATTTATAATCCAACTATCCTGTGTCAGCCAGAAGAGGTTCCCTTTTGAGTCTGGTTTCTCTCAAGGTTTCTTCCTTATGTCATCTCAGGTAGTTTTTCCTCACCACTGTTGCTTCTGGCTTGTTCATTAATTTTCTAATTCCACATCTGTAAAGCTGTTTTGTGACCATGTATACTGTTAAAAGTGCTATACAAATAAAAATCGATTTGACTCTAAATATTTATGAAGTGGCCTTTGTATAGAATAACATTATCAGCGATCTAGGTCTCTAATATGTTATCTTTGCTCACAGTTCTCCTTCCCACCTACACTGTCTTGTCTGATGGCAGAAGCAACAACCCAAAATAGCCACTCTCTGCCAATTCGAAAGTGTACTTCACCCAGTTGTTCTTTAGGAATGGATGCTATATGAGAATATTCCTTCATTAATCTGTGGATAGCATTAGCATAATGTCAGCATTTTGACTGAAACAAATACAAAGGCCTGCTGTCACTTCTCTATCTCTTTTTTCCTCCTCTTTTTCTCTGGGTTGGAGCGTGAGCTCACCGCTCACTGTTCGGCGTTCACTCTTGTGAAACGAGCGTGCGTTGGCCTAGGCCAAGGGCTCGGTGCTCATTTGGAAAGCAGAACTGAAACGCCCGTTGCTCTCCGAATCCTCCACGCTCTGCAGAAACCTCGGCTCTCAATGAGACCAACACGCAAATCTGTCTGGCCCCGATAGTGCACTGTTGTCACAAAGAAGAACATATGCAACGTGTGATAGCAATTCCTTTGGGTCTGTGTTACTGTCTGTTTCTCTCTCTCTACCACTGTAATGCAATCTGATCACAGAACGAAGGTTTAAAAACACTCTGAGTGACGGGAAATGATAAATACGGTTCCATTAACACCATGTCAGAGATACAGCATTACAAGGACAGATGTGTTCAAAGGTGTAATATTACTCTCTGTTGTATATATCTTTATTATTAGTTGCACTGGTGTTATTGTATAATATTCTTTGAAGAGGAATAACTGAATAATAAGTTCATGAAATCAATCTTTTGTCAGAACTTTTTTTGTCATTGTCTAAATAAATTAGGCTTTTATGTAAGGAATAAAACACAATGGGGCATGGTGTTATAAGAATATATTCAACTATGTTACCACCATTAAGTTGATTATCTCCTATAACAGCATGTCCCAAAAGTGTTTTACTGTTCTTATACGACATCAAATAGCCAACCATTTAGATTTGTAATTTATTAATGAACAGCACATCAAACTTATACATATAACTGTTTATGACTACATTTAATGTGGAACATCTCAACTATCTCTTATGTTATAACGGCTATAAAAAGTTATTCCGTCACCAGCCTCTGTTTATAAGACAAAAAGTGCAGCTTGTCATTTTACTGAGAACCAGAAAGCACAAACAGTTCCATCCTGATGTACCCATAGCAGAAACTGTAAAAAAAAAAAAAATTTTTAAAAGTGCTGGTACTGGAGACTCCTTCCATAAATGTTATATAAATGTATACAATTAATGTCAACAATTATGTTTGTCTTTGTTAAATAGCATTTTTTTTTATCTCTACAGTCAGCACTACTGTCAGAGCTGCTGTTACAGAAATTAGTAAATTCATTCTGACCAATCAGGTTCAAGAATTCAACAGTGATGTGATATAATTAAAAGAATCACATTGCCTGTTTATTTAGGAACACTACCATAACACCAGATTATGAACGTTTTCCTATCTAAAGGTTTTTCCAGTGTTTCTCCTAATAAGAGTAACAATACTTTTGGTTATTACCTAAATGATACACAATGCTGATACAGTATAAGCTAAAGATGGCCCAATGGTTCATGCTGGACTCTGGTCAATCAAACCCATACTGCTACCAAGATTGGCCCATCAGCTGCCAGAAACAATGCTCCCCAACATCGTGTCACTTGTTGCTGAGAGAGAGTTTTGCATCAGCACCCAGGATTCATATGCATATCGGTTTCCTCTCAAAATTAAGCCGTGCAGGTGAATCAGCTACTATAAAGTCACTACTCTTGCAGAAATTAGTTATTGCATGTATTACAAATGAACATGGGCTAAAACAATCACAGTTTGGAAGAAGAATGTTTTCAAGTGGACCATGGACATCTTAAATAATATTTTGGCTTGAACACAACTCTGTGTCATGCTGTGGTAAAAAATAGAAATGTAGTTTCAGTTCCTGTTTGTAGGCAATCGTGAAAACTTGTTCATCCCTCAGGGAGCAAATTTTTCATATCGTTTGCTTTGAGCCATAGCACTTGACACTAGCACAGAGGAAACACTGTACAGTTCAGTCGGGTTAATAGAAAAAGTGTGTTTAGTTACCGAATTGCACATTCATATCAGTAGTTTCTTCTTTAGAGTCAAAGAACTCTGAAGCTTCCTACTTCCTTAATAAGTATATTTTATATATATATATATATATATATATAATAAAAATTGTTTCACCATCAGCATGATTTGATTCAGAAAATGACTGCATGCAACCCAGCCAACATAAAACTCCATGTTTCCTCCAATAGGGGGCCATTCTGTATTCAGTTTCCTAATTTAAGTATAAATTAATGGCTTTTCAATAAGGATCTACTGGATACATCTTCTTTAACCTAAACATAAATGGACTACTTTGCTGAAGCTGTTGACAGGAATTTGACAAGTGAGCATACTACCAAACCCTCCAAAAGAAGAACCCAATGACTACAGTTTCAGAATTGCACATTTCAGTTGATTCTTGTGGTTACCAACTTTCAAAATCCTCACAAGCTATTTGGAAGAGTTGCACAAATGAAGCACTTCCTGAGTGCAACCTGCAAAATGCAGTGTCATTGGAACTATAATTGAAATCATGTTGTGTTCAGCTGAGACCAAAATGAAAATATTTTTCACGTTTCGAGAAAATCAGGAACTGCATACAAGGCGGAACCCATAATCCCATTGTAAATTATGTTTATGGTTCAGTTACGATTTTTTTTTTAAGCTGTTGGTCCACGGGCTCTTTGGTAGTAACGTGATATTTTACTGCTAAAACCTGATTGCCACTGTTGGAAGCGAAGCCATTAGTGGATCTTTCTTTAAGATAATGATGCCAAAGTTTGATCCAATTCAACACAGAAATCGTCACAAGAGCACAAAATCAGTGCTTTTTGCGATGGTCAACTCAATCTCTGGATGTGTTGAAAACCTGTGATCTGAACATTAAATGGTGTCCATGTGCACAAACCTAATAATATAAAGGATAGCAAAATTTTCTGTATGCAGCCACAATTCTCTAAATGTGTCTCCAACCTTGTCAGGCATTACATGAAGACGTTCAGTGCTGTAAATCTCTTTAGCCTTTAAGTCATCCTCAGAAGTTTGTGCTTACGAGTTCAGAGGTAGTGATTAAAATGCGATGCATGTTCAAGTGGCTTTGTTTGGAAAAATGGACGGTTTGAGGAAAAAAAATATGATGGAGTGAGAAGACTTCATTTGTTTTTATTTATTTTCGCTATCATCAATGACAAGGAATTGTTCTTTTTGCCGGACTGAACGAAAATAAAGAACTGAACATGGGAAATTATCACTTAAATCTTACCATCTGCTGTAGACGTCACATTCATTTTGGGGGCCGTCACATTCCTTTTTGTTATTGACACGCCCCCATCTCGGAATGTCGGGGCTCATAGAAAAATACTACCATTAATACCAAGTAATAATTATGACATTATGGTGGCTTTCAAGAACACACTTCTTAAAATGTTTTTATGTTTGAAAAGACATTGCTACTAAAAATAGAAGTACACATTGTCCCCATATCTGTTTAAAATATCACGTTATATATATATATACAGGTGCATCTCAATAAATTAGAATGTCATGGAAAAGTTCATTTATTTCAGTAATTCAACTCAAATTGTGAAACTCGTGTATTAAATAAATTCAATGCACACAGACTGAAGTAGTTTAAGTCTTTGGTTCTTTTAATTGTGATGATTTTGGCTCACATTTAACAAAAACCCACCAATTCACTATCTCAACAAATTAGAATACTTCATAAGACCAATACAAAAAACATTTTTAGTGAATTGTTGGCCTTCTGGAAAGTATGTTCATTTACTGTACATGTACTCAATACTTGGTAGGGGCTCCTTTTGCTTTAATTACTGCCTCAATTTGGCGTGGCATGGAGATGATCAGTTTGTGGCACTGCTGAGGTGGTATGGAAGCCCAGGTTTCTTTGACAGTGGCCTTCAGCTCATCTGCATTTTTTGGTCTCTTGTTTCTCATTTTCCTCTTGACAATACCCCATAGATTCTCTATGGGGTTCAGGTGTGGTGAGTTTGCTGGCCAGTCAAGCACACCAACACCATGGTCATTTAACCAACTTTTGGTGCTTTTGGCAGTGTGTGCAGGTGCCAAATCCTGCTGGAAAATGAAATCAGCATCTTCAAAAAGCTGGTCAGCAGAAGGAAGCATGAAGTGCCCCAAAATTTCTTGGTAAACGGGTGCAGTGACTTTGGTTTTCAAAAAACACAATGGACCAACACCAGCAGATGACATTGCACCCCAAATCATCACAGACTGTGGAAACTGAACACTGGACTTCAAGCAACTTCGGCTATGAGCTTCTCCACCCTTCCTCCAGACTCTAGGACCTTGGTTTCCAAATGAAATACAAAACTTGCTCTCATCTGAAAAGAGGACTTTGGATCACTGGTCAACAGTCCAGTTCTTCTTCTCCTTAGCCCAGGTAAGACGCCTCTGACATTGTCTGTGGTTCAGGAGTGGCTTAACAAGAGGAATACGACAACTGTAGCCAAATTCCTTGACACGTCTGTGTGTGGTAGCTCTTGATGCCTTGACCCCAGCCTCAGTCCATTCCTTGTGAAGTTCACTCAAATTCTTGAATCGATTTTGCTTGACAATCCTCATAAGGCTGCGGTTCTCTCGGTTGGTTGTGCATCTTTTTCTTCCACACTTTTTCCTTCCACTCAACTTTCTGTTGACATGCTTGGATACAGCACTCTGTGAACCGCCAGCTTCTTTGGCAATGAATGTTTGTGGCTTACCTAGTGAACCAAACTGAGAGACCATTTTGAAGGCTCAGGAAACCTTTGCAGGTGTTTTGAGTTGATTAGCTGATTGGCATGTCACCATATTCTAATTTGTTGAGATAGTGAATTGGTGGGTTTTTGTTAAATGTGAGCCAAAATCATCACAATTAAAAGAACCAAAGACTTAAACTACTTCAGTCTGTGTGCACTGAATTTATTTAATACAGGAGTTTCACAATTCGAGTTGAATTACTGAAATAAATGAACTTTTTCACGACATTCTAATTTATTGAGATGCACCTGTATTTCTTACCCATATTAATGAAGAGTGCCAATAGTTTTAGAGATCAAATATGTTTTTCATCTCAAATGAAAATGAAATTATAAATGTGCATGGCAATTGAAATATTTTACTTCAGTTCCATCTTTTTATTATCTTTGTCCATCCTATATTATCTTTCCTGTCTCTTATTTCATTTGAATTTAATTCATGTTTTATGCAAATACAGCTTTAAAGAGTGCTATATAAAAATCTATCATTATAATATATATTTTATACAGTGACCACGATAAAAATAAAGCTGTTACTGAAAAATCTATGATGAATAATTATTTTTGAGAAGTGTGTTAAGATGTTTGAGAGCAGAAACACTTCAGAGTCATAAGCAAAAGTGAAAACATGGATCATCTGTACTGCTGGTGCAAGAGTTCAGGAAGGTTATCCTCATCTTAAGGAAACAGGAGGTGACATTTAACAGAATAGCAATCGATCAGCTAAAAAACCCCAAAACATTTTGAGAAAACGTGTGTGTGTGTGTGTGTGTGTGTGTGTGTGTGTGTGTGTGTGTGTGTGTTTCTATCAGTGTGTTTTCCCATATGGTTCCATGTGTGGTTGTGTTTTATCTAGTTCTCTATGTGTGACATTTCTCTGTCCATCCATTTGTAAAATAGATTGTGTGTGTGTGTGTGTGTGTGTGTGTGTGTGTGTGTGTGTGTGTGTGTGTGTGTGTGTGTGTGTGTGTGTGTTAGCCCCTACAGGTCAATCCAACATTCCCTCACTAGTTAGTGACTACTTAGATAATGTCTGGAGTACTGTGGCTCTGTCATCTCCCATTGTGTCTACACGGACACACTTCCCCCGCATTTGACCCTCGACCTCACAGGGTTACACTGTCGCCAGCCGTAAGCCTCTGTGAGTATGTCAGCGAATGTGTGTGTGAGTGTGTGTGTGTGTGTGTGTGTGTGTGTGTGTTCTCGTATGTTGTGAAAGAGGCACAACAGAAATAGCAGCAGACAGACGAAGGCAGACGCACGCTTTCACTCAGGTCCTCTTCAGCGTCTTCTGTTTGTGTTGGCAGACTGGAGAGAAAGAGACAAAGAGGAAAGAGGAAAGTTGGGTGAAAGAGCTGGAAGGAGAGAGAGAGAGAGAGAGAGAGAGACAGACAGACAGACAGACAGACAGACAGAGAGAAGTTCAGTTTGCATGTCATTTCCTTCAAGAAGGGCTTATAATTAAGGCCTTAGCAGTAATATTACAATACATTTTTATTAAATTCAGAGTTCACATTAATTCTCATTTTACATGCCCTGTGCACATTTTTAAAAACTCAACAAACTTTAATAACAACACAATTTATTTCTGCCTCTTCTGATAACCACTTTTAAGCTGATTAAATCTGAACTAGCTACATAGCTTAGCATCATAAACTATAGCCTAGCAGCAGTCATGGTCAAAAAACACTTACATTATAACTGCACTGTTTTTTCCTCCTGATGTTATGAAATTTCAGACCTCCTCAAATTAAAATGAGAACATTTACTGGATTTTTGCTACTGTAGACTTATGTTGTTTATGTAGCTGTTACTAAAAGTCACAGTCTGAAACTATTGGAACAGCAAGGCCAATTCATTTTTGTTTTTTCTGTCGACCGAAAACATTTGGGTTTGAGATAAAAGATGGATATGAGACAGGAGTTTACTGGTATTTATATGTAGATGTGTTAAATGGCATAGAACATAGCACATTTTGTATCGAACCACCCAATTTGTAGGTGAGCGAAAATATTGGAACATGTGACTGCTAAGTGTTTCTTGGTACCCAGGTGTGTCCTGTTAGATTGATCGTTTAAACAATAAATAGCTGGTGAACTGAGCAGCAGACACCGAATGGGTCGGCCAAGGAAAACAAAAACAGCTGATGACACTAACATTGTGAGAGCTGTGAAGAAAAATCCAAAAACCACAGTGACATCACCAACATCCTCCACAGGGCAGGCATGAAGGTATCACAATCCACCGTTCGAAGACTTTGAGAGCAGAAATATAGAAGTCAAACCACAAGATGCAAATCACTCATCAGTACTAAGAATCAGAAGATTGGAATATGCAAAGAAATACAGAGATGAGCCACAAACGTTCTGGAGCAAAGATTAACCTCTACCAAAGTGATGGAAAGGCCAAAGTGTGGAGAAAGAAAGGATCTGCTCATGATCCAAAACATACAAGCTCATTTGTGAAACGTGGTGGAGGTAGTGTCATGGCTTGGGCTTGCATGGCTGCTTCTGGGACACTAATTGTTATTGATGATGTAACTCATGATGGTAGCAGCAGAATGAATTCAGAAGTTTACAGGAACATTTTGTCTGCCAAATTACAGAGAAATGCATCCAAATCAATTGGGAGGAACTTCATCACGCAGCAAGACAATGATCCAAAACACACTGCCAACTCAACAAAGGACTTTATCATGGGGGAAAAGTGGAAGGTTTTAGACTGGCCAAGTCAATTACCAGACCTTAACCCAGTTGAGCAGCATTTCACCTCCCGAAGAGGAGACTGAAGGGAGAACCCCCCCCCCAAGAACTTTGTTTCACAAAGTAATAGCAACCTACAAAACAATGGCACAAAAAATTATTAGAAAATGTCAGTTCTATTTTTGTTAAGGTTAGGGTTATGGTTATGGTTAGATACCGCTTATCCTACATGGTGTCACAGGGAGCCTGGAGCCTATCCCAGGGAACTCGGGGCACAAGGAGGGGGACACCCTGGATGGGGTGCCGACCCATCACAGGGCACAATCACACACCCATTCAAACACTACGGACAAACTGGAAATGGCAATAAGCCTACAACACATGTCTTTGAACTGGGGGAGGAAACCGGGGTACACAGTGGAAACCCCCAAAGCACGGGGAGAACATGGAAACACTGCACACACAGAGCGGAGGCAGGATTCAAACCCCCAACCCCAGCGATGCGAGGCAAATGTGCTAACCACTCAAGAGATTCAAGAGTTTGTCTTGGGGTAGTGTAGCAATGATAGTAATCAACCGACATCTTAATAGAAATATGATCTCTGATTTATTGTTACTCACTGATTTGATAATACAAAATGGATATTGTGGAGTGTGTGTGTGTGTGTGTGTGTGTGTGTGTGTGTGTGTGTGTGTGTGTGTGTGTGTGTGTGTGTGTGTGTAGACCCATGTATGTCTTAGTGCATGTGATTTTACTCTGTCTTAGGGTGTGTGTAGAGGGGAAGCTGAAGCAGACAAGACAGATTGTGCAACAAAACTCAAAGATGGAGTGTGACCTGGATCTGTAATGATAATGATAATGATCATTCTAACACCAAGTGAAATAACAGTCATTGTCACACAACAGGACAACCATTACAGTTCCACCGAGCTCAAAATAACACCTAAACCTAACACATACACCCATAAGGATACTTACTTAGATACACATACACTGTATGGACATACTAAAACACAAAAACACATATCAATTCTCTCTGTATCTCTCAAGTACACACTTTTTCTCATGTCCTGAGATTAGAATCGTTTTTTTTTTCTTCACACTAAAGAGCTGTTCCCCTCTCTTTACTCTCAGAATAAAGTTCATCTCTTCATATCTCTTCTTTATAAATGCAGTGTGAAGACTAAAAGAAAAATGTTTTCACAGCACACGCAAGAGCCATTCAGATCAAATGCATGTTAAAAGAATTTTAAAACCTCTCTTAGAATGTTTAAGTTTCCTTTAAATCAAAACAGTAGCATAGTAAGTGATCAAGGGTCCAGTCCTGGGGGGAAGAAATCATAAAGCAATATGACATTTTGAAGTCTATATTTTGAATGTTGGTTTTATTATTATTATTATTATTATTATTATTATTATTATTATTATTATTATTATTTAGGTGCTGGATAACGAATAAAAAAACTTGGGGCATGCTGTTATAGGAAATTAATCAGTGACAGGGCCTCACAAAGCAGAGTTACTGTTACCACCATGTAGTCCCAAACGTGTTTTATTCGTTTTATACCACAGCAATTTGCCTTTCATTTATTTATTTTTTGTTCAATTAAAGAAGAACATGTACTTTTTATCCTTTTATGGTTTGATGATGTGGTTTTATAGTTTAAAGTTTAATGCTGACTTTGAATTTTAATACCTGAACTAATACTTTCTTAAATATGAGCTAATGATAAATTAAAGCATGTACTAATCATGAACCAATGATGAGCTAACCTTAACTACGACATGAGTCTTATGAATTCACGCGTGAATAAATACTACCTTGTATTGTACATGTTAGTACATGTTTGTTAGGTAATGTATTAATTAACACATAGGGGTAAACTAAATGAAACCTGCTCTATGAGAAAGAATAGGAATTAAATGTGCGAACTTATCGAACATAGAAAGGCGCACTAATAATAAACACCAATAATTTCATCTCTACCTGTTTTGCGTCATTCTCCAACCTTTTCTCTTCAAATCTCACTCTAGTACGTGCTCTGGGTGGCTCGGGCCCAGGCCACTGCTCCTTTACCCACAAGGGTGAAATATGATTTAGTTTACCCCTACATGTTAATTAATACATTAACTAACAAACATGCACTAACATATGCTTAAGGTGGTTGTTATTCATGCATGAATTCATAAGACTCACGTCATAGTTAAGGTTAGCTCTTCATTAGTTCGTGATTAGTACATGCCTTAACACATCATTAGTTCAAGTAAAAGTAAGTATTAATCCAGGTATTGGTGCATGATTATTCATGTACTGTTACTGTAAAGTGTTACTGTCTATATTTAAATAAGCAGTGGCATGCACAGCATGCAGTGTACAGCGACTATGAAAACGTATTCATTAAGTTTCATTACTTACATGAAACTTACATGAATTATCGTGCATGTGAGACTTCTAAATGTTATGTGTAAATAAATAAGCTTTTCGATGCATTGTTGATAACTGAGGCCAAGCTGATGCTGACTATGCAGGTTTGGTTTGTGGTCAGTGGTAAGTGTAATCACAATGCCATTTTATTCTAAATGTTAATATTCGTGATAGTTTTGATAGTTCCTTATGTTGTACTACCTGTATGTTATTCATATAAAAGACTATGACCAGTAAAAGGCAAAACAAATTAAAGGAAAAGCCAACACAAAGTGTCTTAGTAAGGTTTTGGGCCACCATGAACTGCCAGAACGGCTTCAATGTGGACTGATATATTCTACACATCTCTGGAACTGTACTAGAGCAATATTCCCTCAATTGGTGTTTTGATGATGATGATGATGATGATGGTGGTGGTGGACAGCACTGTCTAACACATGGCTCCAAAATCTTCCATCATTATTCAATTGGGTTGAGATGTGGTGACAGTGAAGGCCATAGTATAGAATATCATTTTTCATCCTCTTCGAACCATTCAGTGAGTCCTCATGCCCTGTGTATTGGGGCGGAGTCATCCTGGAAGTGAACATACCCATCAGGATAAAAATGTTTCATCATAGGATAAAGGTGATCAGCCAGAAGTACTTTGCATTGATTTGCAGTGACTCTTCCTTCTTCCTTCAGGTGGAGCCAAACCATGGCAGCAAAATAAATGCAAAATTCCCACAGCATAAGAGATCTTTTTTTCTTTTAATTTGTCACATACCTGAAGCATCTTATACTTGTACAGTTATTATTCATTACCTAGCGTTCATTTCCTTATAGGTCCTAGTTACCCAGCAACAGTGTTTTAATAACTTTCTCATAATACAAATTATGTTGTTATGAACGCTGAGTGGATCAAGTGTTTGCTCTTTCCAGCACTAAGAATAAATTTATGAGGTCCATTTGGTTAAGTGATGTCCCTTTGTCGTAAAATCTTCCTCTTGGTGCTATAGTTCAGAGCACTTTGAACACTATTCTCATCTTTTGTTTGGTTTTGTTATGTGCTTGAGTCTGGCCATGTGCATTTATTTTGATTCTGGTCTTGTCCCTGCCCCTGTCCTTTCATTGGTATACTTCCCAATTGTGTCCAGGTGTTCTGTATTAAAGCCCTTGATTAGTCCATTTATAGCCTCCTGTGTCTTACTGCAAAGTCTCATCAAGCCTTATCATTCCCAGTTCCTTGTCTTATGTCTAGTTGTACTTCCTGGTTTTGACTCATGCTTGTTTTCCCCTGCTATTCCAAGGAAAATATATTGCACATTGTACAAACATGGCCTTGGCTACACATTTACAAAAACAGCATCCCCCACAACTTATAAGTGTAATGTTGCTACCTTTTTGAAAAAAGGGGTTCTTAAGGGATAGCAGGAAGACAATAAATATTCATTAAAAAGACATGACATTTTGAACATGACATTTTTTTTTGTTGTTATAAACATATTGGTGTTGTTAGAGGATAATAATCAATGATGAGGTGGTGTAATGTGGCCTGACTAACCAAATTTCAATGAAAGCACACAGATTTGTTGAAAAATCGGTGCAAGTTCAAAATGGTGGACCAGGAGAAAGAATAGGAATTAGGCAAGTGGTAAGCCGTGAGGTCATTCTGCCCATTGATTCCTGGGACTGGTCCCTAATCCAGCTTGGTTTGACCAGCAACAACCTGCCAAATCTCAGGCTCAAACTTGCAGACCATCTTTGTAAACTGGTAGATGGTTCAGCTTCTTTATTCCTGTACTAAATCAATCAATAAATCGATAAATATTTTATAATTATGTTATTGTTGTGATGTTTTCTTAAAGCCAACTTTTATGAAATAAAACACTAGTTTTATAATTAGCAATAATTCAGAAACGGTTTTCTACCTACCGGCACTTATCAGCTGGGAAAGATGATCTACCAGTTTGACCAGCTTGGCATGTGTTTTATCAGCTGATAGCTGGTGGGACCACGATGGATTTTTTTAGCAGAGGAGTCCTTCCTCAGATGAACATAGACACAATCTGAAGTGATGATGACTGTACCCTGCTCCGTCCAAAGGCTCCACCATTCACAGTGAGGGTCTCTAAAGGGTCCTGTTTGCATGCTGTCAAAAGTAACAGCCATTTGAAATGTACTTGAAATGCTTTTTTATAAAGCTAAAGTCTGTGTTTTTTGTCATACAATCACTGACACTTATGTAAAAAAAAAAAAAAAAAAAAGGAACATAGTTTAACAAAGGAATAAATGAACTAAGCAACAAAAAATATTACCATGCTGCTACCAGTTTCATTTAGGGGCTGCTGTTACCTGAGGTAGTGAAACATGAAACTTACATTAAGAGCTTGTTTTCTGCAATACTTTTTTCAGCTGTTTTATTCAATTTACTTACATTTTAATATGACCTAATGTCATTGATCTACATTTAAATGCACCTGTTGCTGCATTGTTGCATTTTTTTCCCCTTCAGTACAAACAGTGAAAAGAATCACAGCAGTAAAGTGTCCATTGCTTGTTCAATAAGAAAACCGCCATTTTGAAAGGTCCTTTGAAGTAAACGCTTTTCCCCACTTCGGTTTGGAGCGACCCTACAAATGGCTGCTGTCAGTGGTCTCCTTGTTTTGGCTTGGATGGTAAGCATCTAGCGTGGTGCATCACTTTCTTTCAGCACTATAGTCATTCAAACATGACCATTCCTCTTTAATGATCAGTGTACTCAACATCATTTGATTTCAAATATTTGCCCACATGAAGTGACCAAGAGTTAGCAAGCAACACTTTCTCTTGGTTCTTCACATTTTTTACATGTCCAGCTATCACACTGATAAGATGTGATAAAAACAGTTTTGGCATCCATTACAAACTATCATTGCAGACGTTGGAGGCAAACCCTGCATTATTTTTTTCAATTCATCATAACGGTCTTCTGAAACAGATTACCATTTAGATCTGTCATCTATAGAAAAAAAGAAAAATCGTATCAGAGGTTAGCCGTATAGCAGGATCCTGCATGTGCTACTTTTAATGCCTCTCACACAAACAACCATTGGAATGAAACAAGCATCGGAAAGTGATGGGAAGCATTTAAAGCATCCAGCCTGCACTTCTACGGCTCCACGGAGTCAAAATCCCCGGCCAAGCATTCCTCAGCACTAATTTAAGGGAGTTTCCTCGCATTTTCATCTTTGTTTTCACAGCCTGCCATAGGCCAAAGGGGAAGCCAAACAAATTATCCGCCATTGTTCAGAGCCCCAAGCTCTCCCAATAACATTATTTGTGGAAACATACATGCAAGAATAACTTCCTGAGTCATGTGGATTGTCTGTGTTGAGAGGAAATCGGCCGCTCGCTAGCAGACTACTGAGGGCCTTGAAGTCCAAACTCTCCCTTTCTCTCTCTCTCTCTCTCTCTCTCTCTCTGTCTCTCTCTCTCTCTCACTCTCTCTCTCGCTCACTCTCTCTTGCTCTCTCTGTCATCCTTTCATCACTTCTCCTATGCCACATCCTGTCTTAGCTCAAGGAGGCAGGGAAACTGCTTTAGAGATAGAAAGTAGGAGAGAGAGCGAGAGAGAGAGAGAGAGAGAGAAAGATCCTGAGTTGACGGTGCACAATGTCCAAAAACAGGATATGAGCCCTCAGTGGCAGCGTGACCTTACCAAAAGCACTTAACGAAAGCATTTACTGAAAAGAATCCTCATTACCGGGAACATGAGGACAAAACCATGGCCACAGTAAACCATGCCCAATCTAAATATGAAGCTCTTACAACTAATAATAATAATAATAATAATAATAATAATAATAATAATAATAATAATAATAATGCTCAGACAAGCTGTGTTTATGAGGCCCAATGATTTAATGATTTAATGACTGATTTTAAAGCTAGCCAACACTGTAAATTGAAAAATCGAAACACAGAAAATGATACCACATGAAGAACACTCGACTTGGATTCCAATAAATGTTAGATAGTTAGCTAAGGAGAATTATGTTCGCTAGATTAATGCTAGTAAGTAAACTCACATCAAGCAAACCACCAATTTGTTCAATAACCGTATATAATAAAAATCATTTTAAAAAAAATGAGATCACCTGAGAGAGAGAGAAACACAGAGAGAGAGAGAGAGAGAGAGAGAGAGAGACATAGAGAGAGAGAGAGAGAGAGAGAGAGAGAGAGCAAGTTGAGAGAGCTGTCTTAATGAATTATAGGTCCAGGTTTTCAGCTGTGCACCATTATCAAGCAATAACAGTCTGTCCACCATTATCAAGCGATAACATTCTGTTATTGATTTTTCGAACTTTCTGTCTTACACACACAAACACAGAAAAAAAGCAAACAATCCGTGTGCTTCAGTGACCAAGCTGAATTTCTGTTCACCGTTCGGTTAGTTTTACAAGCCGTGCTGTTTACTGAGTGATTCACAACAATCCCGAGACCTCTCATAAAACTACTGGCAATCAATAACGCTCCTGATCACTGGCCTAGACCTGCTGTTCATGCCAGCCGATAAGCTCAGTGTGTGCAGTCCATTACTACAGCAATAAGCATCAGGATTTATGGCTAATGTTAGACTACTGTATACACACTGGGTGGTGATGATAAGCAGTGCTAATGACTGCTTTGATCCCGCTAGTTAAATTCCATCGCTGTTCACTTCGGCCCATCCCGTACCGCCTTACAATATGTCCTTTGTGTGAGGAGATCGATAAATGAATAAGGTATTAAAGGGGACATTTATGGTCCGTACAAGGCCACTAATGCCAGATTTGTCTCAAACTGGCTTCCTTATTCTAATCAGACTGTTTTTTTCCCCTCTCTCTACAGTATTTCTATGTCTCTGATCATCTCCCTTAGCGTTTGTTCTACTTCTCTCTCTCGAGTTCTCATTTTCCATCACCTCCTTACTCTAATCGAGAATTAAAACACTTGCATATCTCTTTGTATGGACAAACAGATGTGTCATAACCTGTTCTGTTTCCTGTCACTCTTCACTGGTCTGTTCACATCCTTCCTAACGGTGTACATAAAAAGTATCACTTGTGTAATCTCATTTCTGTCTTCAGGACCGTTGGCTTCATAATGATAAGCTCATCTTAACTGTTAGAGAGAGGATGACGTTTTATGGAACTTGGGCTTGACTAATCTTTTAGATATCTTATGCATCTATGTATATACAATACATCTATGTATCTATGTATCCTCAGATCATCTGTCAGGATTACAGGCGGGACATTATGCGTAATGATAAGTACACAACTCACTAACATGGTTTTCTGGATATTAAGAAATCACATCTTGATCCCTTTGGCCTCATTTTATTATTGTCCAGGATTTTGGAAAAGCTTGCCACCCGACACCTCTGGTTTTTAGGAATAACAAGCATTGTGCATTTGATCCTGGTCATAGTTGCTGTGGATCCAGTGCCAATTGCAGGAACACTGTGCGTAAGGTGGGAATACACCTACAAGTCACTATTTGTGACAAGTACTCTGGTGTAATCTTAATTATATGGATCGAAAAATGCTTGCCAGGATAAGGCAGGGGAGGTAGTGGTTATCGAGTGACTAAGGAATGCGGACACTACACCATATGTGTGTGTGTGTGTGTGTGTGTGTGTGTGTGTGTGTGTGTGTGTGTGTGTGTGTGTGTGTTTGCAGGGACTGTTGACCTTGGATAAACGAACACCATTATCTCAGTTTGGGAAATTGATGAGTGCATGCTGTTTGCATTGATACTGTTTCTCTGAGCAGTGTTCAGTGACGCCGTTGTGACAAACTGCACTGGCATGAATAAAATGGCTAAAATATTTTACGAAGTTTTGATAGACTGTTTATGCTTATGAGAAATGTGAGATATTTGTGATGTGCTTGTGGTTTTCATTTGGTGGTTGGTGCCATATTATGAGACGTTTCTCATGAGACATTTGAAAAAATAAAATCACTGATCTCAACCATACAGTAAGGGATATCAGTCAGAGTTTGCTGTTTGCTCCTAAAACCAAAGAGTAACAGTAAGTTTCTTTTCTCACTCACCGTTGGTGGACACAGAATGCAATGCATCTATTTACGGCAGAGACTCTTACAAGGCTAGGCTTGTTAGTGATCTACGAGATGCAAGCGTGATGGTGCTGATGATGGTATTAGCATGAAAGTTGAAGTTTTGGAAGCTAATCTGCTTGAGCAGAGTGTGTAGATGAGGAGGTGAGGAAGCTGGACAGATTAAAACTAAAGATTAAAGCGCTGCTGCATCACTCTCTAGATAGCACTCTTTAAGTGAAACCCCACTGGCACCACTTGCTATCAGCAGGCAGTCGAACAGAATTGTGGGTAATGTAGTTAATCCTTAACCAAAGTGAAAGTAGGCCAACTCGTCAATGAAATAATTAGAAATTTAAAGACTCAGAATTTCACTACAACATAAATCTTGTGCATCACATGTGAAAGATAAATAAATAAACATCCAATTCTTTGAGAGTGGATTTCTAGAGTCCAAAGAGACTTGCGGAAAATAGGGACAATACAGCAGGCAATTTGGCCTGAAGTAGTTTGTAAACTCATCAGTGATTAACAGAAGAGGAAAGTATTAGCCGCATGAGCCGGGCCTACATTCATTTCTGAATGGATCAAAATGACAACTTACTCAAATAAAATAATGTGATATTAGCCACATTAAATAAAACCAATATTGTTCTAATTGGCTGTATATCCAAAAAATAAATTTAGCATCACACACTGTGTGAATGCACTGATAAAGTGAATGGACATGTCTTGTAATCAAAATATCAAAGGGCTATATTTAGGGGCTATATTTAATTTGTACGAATGTATTTTCCCTTAAGTTATATTTATATCAAGTCAGTACATGTGTTGTGTAATTTCTGTAACATCATATTTATCTTCATAACTGAAGACATTGAACACATTGCAGCACTGTGAACACTGGTAGCCATAGCAAAACTATTAAAGCCTATAATTTAGAGATATAACTGACACTTTTCTTTGTTTTACTTCTTTATTTCTTTAATTTTATGTTTGGTTCAATATTCTATTATACAAGTACACAAACCTGGTACTACAAATTGATTTCATCTACACCAGTGTATATGCTTTCTCTTCACATGCAAAGAAATGCTGTAGAGCAAAGATGCCTTCAAAATAATGAAATTAAATGTTTCTACATTTAAAAAACAATACAGTAAAGAGCAGTAAACAGTAGTAAATGAAACAAAGTCAATATTTGGTGTGACAAAAAAATAAAATAAAAATAAAAATAGTAGTCTCCGGTGCAATTAGTGCAGTTTTATAAGGAAATGAGCTGGTAAGTTTTATTGAGCATCTTGCAGAACCAGCCACAGTTCTTCTGGAGACTTTGACTTTAGCACTCGCTTCTTATTTTTGCAGCAAAACCCAGCAGCCTTCATTGTGTTTTTTTTTTTTTTTGTATGAAAAGTGTCTCTTACGTAATATGCTGCTTTCTTTAATGACATACAAACATTTTTCTGTAACATTTAATTTTGTGCTAGAAAACTAATGTTTTTTGGACTGGCTTGATAATGTAGAAGTTATAAAATAAAAAATCTATAACAAAGTTTGTACTAAAAATAGGGTGCCTAAAACTTTTGCACAGTACTGTATATATATATATATAATTATTATTATTATTATTATTATTATTATTATTATTATTATTATTATTATTATTATTTACTTAAGTGTAACCATTGTTTTGAGAGTTAGCACCCGGTGGTTGCTTCTTTTTCCTTTTACATAATTATCTTTACATCCCTTAACATGTTTTCTAATTAATGAGCAATTTGCTTTTAATTTAAGTTAATATTTTGAATAATTTTAAATAAATTTCCCCAATCTTGTAATGGTAGCTTAGGTCATTAACTCTGTAGTTTAAGAGTTAGCTAATGCTCCAAGGTAGATTACAATCTGGTTTTTAATTACAATAAACAACAAAGAATGAAGTTTAATATAGTATATTCTGAGTTTTTAGTTATTAGATTGGTACACTTGCAATGCAATGTACTACAGGCTTCTTTCTGTACATATTTACATAAAGTTGGTGGAGGTCAATAGAAAAAATACTGAGTTTGGTAACTGTTTGTAACTTGTTGACGACTGTGGTAAATTGCACCTGCATATAAAAATATCTATCTAATTGCTACAACTTAATGAAAATTCCCACTTCTGAAACATAATAAAACTTGAAACAAGAGCGCTTTTTAAATAAGATATTGGTGATCTGGGTCATATTATATACACATGTCCACAGATGTAGTAATGTAATGGTTACCTGAGCATTACTCTTGTGCAGTAATTGTAAATAGAAACAGCTTATAAACTATAATCTATAATGATAGTAGTTTATCCGGCTCCCTAAGACATACTGTAAGGTTAACTATAGCTAATGTTAAAAAAAAAAGAAAGTGAATAATATTTGCTGACTCAGTTAGTCCACACTCAATATTGCCCTCAAATGTCCACATATTTGAGCAATATATTGACAAAGCTATAAAGATAGAAAAAAGACGTAGATTGCTTAATGGACAGGTCGGCCCTGGTGATTACACTCATCACTATGATTCCTTTGGCAAAAACTGAGTCAGTAGAAACATAAGTACAAGCAAGAAGTCAAAATATACGAAGAAAGAAGTTAAATTAACACAAGTAATGGCCTAAAGAATGGTTGCACTATTCTAATAGATGCTCTCTCAGACCAGCCCCATTAGCTTCTACTAGCGTTTACACTATAAATCTACAGCACTTAGCTGTCCTTGTGTCCCTGACCAGTCACCGTCAGTGCAGGCTGCTGAATTAGCCATGTGGAAAAGCGTATTTGAAGAGTCATTAAACTGCTGATCATCAGACTAGTGGTCACGGGTTAAAAAAACTCAGCTCAGAATTTTCATTTACTCAATATTCTTATGAACTTGTGCTTATTTATTATATATTGTATAACTCTATAGTTTGGACATTGTGTTAAAATGGTTCTTATACAACAGTTAGTACCAGTCCACTAATTTGATTGGACAAGCGGCGTTCCAAGAGTGCCGATGTTTAGTATAACCGCACTGGTACATTTTACTGTTTGTATCACTCCGCTTGTCTGTGTTCGTTACATAAAATTCTAATTCTAGCAATTGTTTGTAACATTGAAACCATTACTACACTTACTACAGGCTATCAGTCTATGCATTGGTATGGTAGCATGAAATGCTCTGTCAAGCTGTGCCTTCATTGGGAACTGTTTTTTTTTTGTTTTTTGTTTTTTTTTGCAAAAATATGCATAAAATATTCAGATATATCGTGTCTAAAATGTCAGTTACTCAATCTTAATTTCTTGTTTATAGAACTGTTGTATAAAAGCAATATCACACTCGCAGTTATGCTGTTGATTACTGGTGATTATCTGTGGCCTTGTCCATACGGCCGAATCACAGACTTGTTGATATTCAGTATAACACACTTAGTTAATTATGAAATTATTTCATCATAAGAATGGATGTTAGAAATTATACTATATGAACTTGTACTATGTGAACTGTTAATGATAGTGAAAAACATAGTGAAATTATACTATGTGAACTTATTGTTCCTTTTGATAATAAAACTTATATACCACATACAGTATATGTCAAAGATAAGATTAATTATAAGATTAAAGGATTGTTCATTTTCAGATTATAGGAATAATTGTGATATATTTCTCCACTTTCTTTGTAGTTCTAGAAAAAGGAGGATGTAGCCTACATACACATTAATAACAATGTTTTTAAAAAGTTCAAAGTTCAAAGTGCATAACTGTCAAACAACCAGCATTACTATTATAATGATGAAATATTTCTATTCTGAGGGGTGTGCTCTCTTTCAGGATGGCTCCGCCCCATCCACAGGACTCAAGTTTTCACTGAATGGTTTGCTGAGGATGAAAATGATGTAAATCATATGCTGCGGCCTTCACTCTCAACAGATCCCAACCCAACTGAACACCTATTGGAGTGATGTGTTAGACAGTGCTATCCATCACCATCATCATAAGACCAAATGAGGGAATATCTTTTGAAAGAATGGTGTTCATTGCTCCAGTAAAGTTCCAGAAAATCAGAATATTTTATATTTTTAATCCTTAACAGTATTCCCGATGAAGCTTTTCACACTCTCAGCATGTTCTCTGTTTTGTTTTTTTTTGTTTTTTTGTTTTTTAAGTTTCTAAATAAGCTGAGAATGAAATGAAATAATGAAAACTACTTGTTTGGGGAAACAACTTAAAGTGAAATAAGTAAAACTGACTTCAAAAACATTCTGATTCAGAAATAAATGTATACATGAATGTAAAGTTCACTATTTGCATTTGATTTAGGAACAGATTTTACCAATAAGCCTTTTTCAAAATGTCTTTAAGAAAATATATATTTAAATATTAAACATATTGTGTCTGAAGTTTAGATGCCAGGTGCCACTCAATCCATTTTTTTTTTCATAATATGTAAACACATGTAATTTTTAAACACATCCCCTCTTAACAAAACAGTCCAATATTTGCACCCAATTAGCCTGAACTGTTGTGCCTTTAGTCCGAGATATATGCCTAATGGATTTAAAAAGGGACTCAATCACTCTTTCATAATCTTTAATGGAAACATTGTTTGTGTGTATCACTAACATCCTCTGGTTAAGAGATAGAACAATCATGGCCTATCTGCTGGCCTCGAGCGCCAGATACAATCAGTTGGCTCACTATCACAGCCCATTCATATAAGCATGTTAAAGTATTGAGCAGCTTTATTCCCCAGCTTTAATCACCGCCTGCAGAAAAGGAACAAACAATCCATTAGAGCGACAAAGCCGCTCTCAGCCATCATGAGGAAAGAGTGATTGGAGTTTTAGAGGGAGAGAGAAAGGGAGGAGAGGAAGGGACATGCAATCAAGCACACACTCGTACATACACGATAGAAAGGATGACTAACACGGGGGGGGGGGGGGGGGGGGGGGTATACTGTTAATTGATCTGATGGAGCACAAACTTTCTGTCAATTAAACAATTAGACCTGCCTCATCTCAAGTTGGCAGGCCTTTAGAACTTGCTGTTCGCTGATAATCGGGTCAATATTTGGCCAGTTGTCGTCTGAGAGACCACTTATCCCCTTCGTTTTACCGGCAGGCCTTTTGGGGATTTAATATCTAAAGCATCAATTCATCCCCGTCCGGTGACATGTTGAACGACGCAAAAGGCTCCTCAAGCCCGGATTCCACCGGCAGCCTAGGAAAATATCACTCAGCGAGCGATTGCCCAGTCAACTGTGCTATTTGCTTTTCAATTAGGCCTCATTCACCTGGAGATAGAGCTTTTTTTAAAGCATTCACCCGCTACTCTAAATGAGCTCAGCGTTTTCTGCTTGAATCTCCAATTCACTCCGAGCCATAAAATGATTACTTGTCCAAACAGGGGGGCAATGGAAGTAAAAACAGCATGGGCATCATAAATAGCTTTCACCCAAATGGCTTGATCTGCCTGCTGAGCCATACAAGGATAGGATAAGGCACTTTGCACACAGTGTGCAAAGGATATTAGATAAAAGATGTACACACACACACACACACACACACACACACACACACACAGACAAACATCCTACTAGCTTGTCAGACCTTTGGAACCCAGAACCCGTCAAAGAATGTCTCTCTTTTTTTTTATTATACTCCATTGACCATTTTCACTGTCCTGTTTTCTGTGTTGGCTTTTCAGTTACAGGATTTGTGAAGCATTACTCAATTCGCAAGTGAAATCGATGCATCTTCTGTTGGTTTTGGTCGCGCTCTGACAGTGCTCTGGGGCTGTTGAACCGGGTGGGTGAGCGTCTAGGGGGCACGGTGCACAACCGTTTATCACATAGCACCCTCTAGGCTCCTGCAATCATTAACGTCTGTTTACCTTCCGCTAAATGATAACCCATTTGAAGTTGAATCTGACGATAGGGCAGTCAGAGACAAGCACCAGCCTGTGCTGGACAGGCTCATCGATGTGCTTGTTCGACAGGAAAGAGCTCTGAGCGAGACTTGGATTGAGGCCTGTTGAATGGTGGGGTTGATCCGCCGATGAGCCTGGAATAGTGATATATTCTTTCACTGATGAAGCATACTGTACACTTGCTTTCTCATGACTCACATGTATAGTATTGCGTAGATTCAACAATTGGGCTGTCATTTACAGTGCCCTCCGCTAATATTGGCACCCTTGGTAAATATGAGCAAAGAAGGCTGTGAAAAATTGCGTTTATTGTTTAACTTTTTGATCTTTTGTTTAAAACATTCACAAAAATACTCTGCTCTCATGGATATCAAACAATTGCAAAAAAAAAAAAAAAAAAAACCACAGGTTTATCAAAAAAAATCTTTGTTAAATATTGGTGTGCACCATTAATGACACCCCTTTGAATTTGTATGAATGAAATATATTTGAAGTATACTCCCATTGATATTTTACATTATTTTTAGTACACCTGGGTGACTAGGAACAGGAAATTGTTCAACCATGACTTCCTGTTTCACAGGTGTATAAATATGAGGTAACACAGAGGCCAAATTCCCTCAGTCATTCATAACAATGGGTAAGACCAAGGAATATAGCTGAGATGTGCAGCAAAAGGTTGTTGACCTTCACAAAATGGGAAGTGACTATAAGAAAATAGCACAAGCATTGAAAATGCCCATTTCCACCATCAGGGCAATAAGTAAGAAGTTCCAGTCAACTGGGAATGTTATGAATCAACCTGGAATTGGACGTGTGTCTATATCGTCTCAACACACTGTGAAGAGGATGGTTCTAGTGGACAAAAATCTCCACTGATCACAGCTGAAGAATTGCAGAAGTTAGTTGTGTCTTGGGGTCAGAAAGTCTCCAAAACTATACCTACATCACCACAAGTTGTTTGCAAGGGTTCCAAGAAAAAAGCCTCTACTCTCATCCAAAAACAAACTCCAGCATCTTCAGTTTGTCAGACAATACTGGAACTTCAAATGGGATCGGGTTCTATGGTCAGATGAAACCAAAATAGAGCTTTTTGCCAATAAACACCAGAGGTGGTTTTGGCGCACACAGAGAGGTAGCCATATGGAAAAGTACCTCATGCCCACGGTTAAATATGGTGGTGGCTCTTTAATATTTTGGGGCTGTTTTTCTGCCAGAGGACCTGGACATTTTGTTAGGATACATGGCATCATGGACTCTATCAAATATAACAGATATTAAATGAAAACCTGACTGCCTCTGCCAGAAAGCTTAAAATGGGCAGTGGTTTGATCTTCCAGCAGGACAATGATCCAAAACATACATCAAAATCAACACAAAAATGGTTTACTGACCACAAAATCAAAGTCCTGCCATGGCCATCCCAGTCCCCTGACTTGAAACACATAGAAAACCTGTGGGGTGAACTGAAGAGGAGAGTCCACCAGTGTGGACCTCGAAATTTGAAGGAGAGATTCTATATGGAGGAATGGTCTCAGATCCCTTGCCATGTATTCTCCAACCTCATCAGGCATTATAGGAGAAGACTCAGAGCTGTTATCTTGGCAAAGGGAGGTAGCACAAAGTATTGACTAAAAGGGTGCCAATACTTGTTGCACACCTATATTTAACAAAGATTTTATTATTATTATTATTAAACCTGTGTTGTGTTTGAAGTTGTTTGATATCCATGAGAGCAGAGTATTTTTGTGAATTTTTTTAACAAAAGATCAAAAGGTTAAACAATAAAGACAAATTTTCACAGCCTTCTTTGCTCATATAACTCAGTAAACTATAGTAAAATGACAAGGTTTTGCCAAGATGGTCAGCACTAGCTATGAAACAATGAAGTACATAATAATAATAATAATAATAATAATAATAATAATAATAATAATAATAATAATAAATTGTAGCTTCCATCAATTTAATACATTTTAGGAACTTTAGGATTGAAAAATGGTGGACGCTTCTGGATGCATGCCATCCTTTCAGCAATGAATTGCTGAATATTTGTCCCAACAACACCAAATGAACTGGTCCGGAATAAAATAATTGCTATATTTTTTGGGTTAGCACTCATGCTGTTCTGTATGGAATCAAACAAACTCCAACCACATTACCCACGTTCATTCAAATTCATATGAGTCTCTCATTAGATCAAGACCCAGTTTTCCCAAACCATGGTAGTTAGTACCTGATGTAGTTTTCAATTTGTGTTCACTGTGAAGATCTCTCTACCATTTCGATGCAATACTTTTGGGAAACTCAACCCAGGTTGTGCTATCTTTTAGACTTCATTCCACTTCATTCATGATTAATTTAGCACACTATTATTAAATGAATATTTAAATGTAGGATTGAAATATTGCACAACTTCTTGGATGCATGCTGCCCAAATGCAATTTGAATTTGAAAAAAATATAATTTTTGTTCCATCAACACCAAATTAATTAAAAATAAATAAACATTTATTAATCCAAAGATTTAAAATGTATACAATTTAAATTTACAATTGGGGTGAAATAATTTGTTGGCTAAAATCTTGATTAAACTGTCACTCTACATGGCCTCAAGCTTACAAATTTGTAACAATTTGCAACCCAGGTTGTGTTGTCTCCTACTCTTCATTCCAACCAGTTAAGGGTGATTCCACCATCGGTGCCATGTGTTGGGTTGAACAGTGCTGAATTTTGTTAGCATCAAATTAGCAGTTATACAAAATGTGGTTAACTAGCATTCATGCTAATGACATGAGGACAGTATTTATTGGACATCATGAGGACATTATTTACTTGGAAAATGATTTGTAGTTTGATTTTAATTTATAATTTGGTTCACAGGGTTGCACTTTGACATGACCTCATCAGTCACTATCACAATATTACTGAAAATAAAGAAAAAGAACAAGACTTTTCTTCATCCCAGGATCCTCAGGTGATCCCAGGATCCTCAGATGATGCAATTTCCTGTTGAACATGTAACTTGTGGAATATTCCAACTTTTCCATAGGGGTGAATGTAGGGTGACACTTTGTGTTGTAATGCACAGCATTTTAGTCCTTTGTCCCGCATCCTGCAACTTGAGATGATGTCCCGCATTTTGATTGGAAATAAAGAGTTTGAACAGACTAAGGTTTTAGTAAAAAAAAATTCTCATGTTTCTATGATAATATTTCAGTAAGGTATAAACAGAAATAGACGAAAACGTCAGTTGCATCGCTGGCAAAGCAATCGTCCACAGGGGGCGGTGGCCAAATCTGACTTTGATCCATTTGTTGAAAGTCATTTGTTGCATTGTTTGCATTGTTTGGCACCTGGCCATCGCACCCATATGTGGTTCTTCCCCAAACTGTTGCCACAAAGTTGGAAGCGCACAAATCTAAAGAATGTCTTTATATACTGTAGCATTACAATTTCCTTTCACCGGAGCTAAGAGGCCCAAACCTGTTCCGGCATGACAATGCCCCTGTGCATAACGTGAGCTCCATGAAACATGGTTTGCCAAGGTTAGAGTTGGAGAACTTGAGTGGCCTGCAAAGAGCTCTGATCTCATCCCCATGAACACCTTTAGGATGAACTGTAATACTGTATACTATACTAAAACTGTTACCCATTATTAATTTTTCAAAATACAGTTTTCCTGATTTTTACTTGGTACGTTTTTCTTAAAGTCGTGTAGCTGACATGTAGCAATAATTATATAGCAGTCATCCACACTGGAACAACTGTAACAGTAACTTTTCCAGATTTCCTCTGTGTGGTGATTGTGTAAGTCCATAACTGTACCATCACCCCTAACACACACCTGGTAAAAAGCTTTCCCAGTTTGTAATAACGCTGTGTGTTATTAACAGATTTTGTATTTATTATGCATTATTATCACAAATCCTAGAAGCAACAAAACTCCTAAACACACTAGTCTTTATGGAAGGATGCTACATAGAATGTTTAAGTGCTTTCCAAATGGACAAACCTCTTAAGAGTGCACCACACAAGCCCTCAGGTAAAACTAGACAGCTTATACAAAGCTAGATTGAATCTCAAATAACTCCTAACACTTCAGCAACTCTTTGGTGCACACTTTGGAATTCTGTCTCTGTAAAAAAAAAAAAATCTTTCTCTTTCACTTAGAAATAATGATAAAATAATTCAAATGGTTTTGCTTTTTCTGCCAATCAATCAATCAATCAATCAATCAATCAATCAATTCCTGTTATATTTATTACTTAGACATATCTATTACTTAAATTATGAACAGTATATCCAAGGTGTAATAAGATACCATTTATTAAGCGTTTCATACACAAAATATTTACAATCCGTCTCTTAGAACTTAATGCTGAACACTTAACACACATCAATCATCGGAATGAAACTGTCCACTTGTTGTGTTAACACACTGTTTCAGGGGCACCAACAACAAGCTGCACTGTTTGTTGGAAATTAAAACATGATGTTGAACTTTGGGGTTCACTGAAGCTCAGATAGTCAGTTAATAGTGTAATGCTCAAAATACAGAGTGTGTGTGTGTGTGTGTGTGTGTGTGTGTGTGTGTGTGTGTGTGTGTGTGTGTGTGTGTGTGGTGAGCAACACTGGAGAGTCTGATCCGACAAAAGTTATGACACGAAAAGTTTTATTATTACTATTTACAGTGTATTACTATTTACAGTGAAGTCCAGACGCTGCCGAATCCGTAGATAAATAAATGTCCACTTGTCCCGTGTTTACAGTGTAAAGTCCTCATAGCGGAGGACTGAGTGAGATGTCCGCGTCCTCCTCAATGTCCAGCTCTCCGTCTGAATCGTCCGAAACCTCCGACTCGAGCAGCGCGCGTGAGGACGGTGAGGAGCAGGAGGAGGAAGAGGAGCGCGCGGGGTGCGGGTCCGAGGCTCGGGGTTCCGCGAGCGCGCAGCTTCTGTCCGCGTGCTCGCTCTCCAGCTCGCGCTTAGAGCCCTGCGGGTTCTCCTGCAGAGAACAATAATGCGCTGTATTATTGCGGTTCGTTTTGTATTTGCATTCAAAGTTCATCACTGTGTTATGTAAAAGAGAAATAATAATAATAATAATAATAATAATAATAATAATAATAATAATGATGATGATGATGATGATGATGATGCATCACTCTTGTTTAGCTTTGCTAATTGTCCATTTTCATTTTTAAAAAGGCACCCATGCATTCTTTCAAACATTTCTTCTCAAATGTTATTTAAATGAGAAATCCTTGTTTTTACGCGCAGGTAAAAATGGTATAAACGTTATCTCTTAAAATGAAACGATGAAGGATGTTTACATTTAAGTTTCCTCGTGACATGAAATGTGTAGCTCAGGTGAAATGCGTGTTTGTCATGACCAGGTGAATGTTTCATCCTCTCACCTGTTTCAGTCGCCTCCATTTAGCTCTGCGGTTCTGAAACCACGTTTTTACCTGCAGGATGAAACAAATAAACCATTTGTAAATAACAAAAATAGCCATGAGAATTAAGACAAGTTACTGTTTAACCTTTACTGCATGGTGTTGCCATATGGCAACAATTATTTTAGCTCTATTCTTTCTGATAGGCGATAATACAAAACTACTATTTTCCTATGTTACTGGAAAAAACGGGACTTAATAAATAAGTGCCATCTCATACACTTTGTGTTATTTTTGACTATATATACTATATGACTATACTTTCCCACGATTGCACATTTACCAACTACCCGGACCCACCCCCCACCCCCCAATTTTTCTATTTTTTAAAATATATTTTTTACTTTAACTAATTCGTGTAATAAAAATCCATAAAAATATATTTTGATGTGATAATTCATGCAGTAGAGGGTAAACCACCATGTATTAATGATTCATGTGAGAATTGTAATGCATAAATAATTTAAACATGACATTTCAACGAAATGTGTGAGAATCACGGATTTGGCTTAAATGCTTGTCAGTGCGCTTTTATTTCTTCATTGCAGAATAATTTTTTTAAAAATGTATTATTAATTTAGCGTCCTGCATGTAAGTCGGAAATTGTTGCACATGACAATATTTAATGTGGAAGTAACTCCTTAAGAGTTGAATTACATCTATTTTTTTTTTTTTTTTTATACCTGTCTCTCGCTCAGCTGGAGCATCTTGGCCAGTCGTTTCCTTTCCGGTGGTGAGAGATATTTCTGTGTCTCGAACTTTTTCTCCAGCTCTACGGTCTGATCATTGGAGAAGCGCACCTGTCCTCCTTTCCTCTTGTGCAGAGGACGCTGAATGAACGGAGTCCACAATAAGGGCTTACCTGAACACACAAAGCACAAACATGAGCACATAGCTAAAATAAAATAAATAAATAAAACGTATTATTATTATTATTATTATTATTATTATTATTATTATTATTATTATTATTATTATTATTATTATTATTATTATTATTATTATTATTATTATCATCACTGTTGTTGTTGTTGTTGTTGTTGTTACTACTACTACTACTACTAATAATAATAATAATAATAATAATAATAATAATAATAATAATAATAATAATAATAATAATAATAATTAACAATGAAAATCCTAGCGTTATAATAGACTAACTTTTAATGTATATAAACAATGTGTATGCTTTCATTTATAGCCTAAATGAATCTGTACATAGTATGAAGAAGTGGGAATTAAATATGAGTCAAACTAATGAGTTTGTGAATTGAAATTCGATAGGAACTACAAGATATTATACCAAGCACATTTCATTGCGTCGTAATTGTGCTTAATTACTAGATCGGCTACGAAAGAAAATATGCTACACAAACACTCGTCCTAAAATTTTTTAATATAAGTGCGACTTTGAGACTTTTTCATTAAAGAAAGAAAAGAAAAAATGTCCAGAGTTTGATAAGAAAAGCTCGAGGATAACAAAAATATCAAATGACTTCCTTTTAGATCTTTAAAGTTAAAAAGTTTAATGTTTGAAGGTTTCTTTTCTTTTACTGAATGAAAAAAAATGTAAGTTACTGAATGGGGGAAATGTTTTTTGTTTTTTGTTTTTTTTTTTTTCTTTTTCTTTTCTTTTTTTCGGTTGAAGGCAGCAGGAGAATTCTGTTACAGACTCGTTGACAGTGTTGACATCCGCTGAAACTTTAGCTGTGAGAAGGCCAGAAGGACTTATGGCAAAATTTCCGCCAATGTGTTTCCTGTTGGTTTATCGGCTGAATGGCTTGAACATCCGTCCTTCACCCAGTCACCCAGAAATACATAGGAAACTGATTTATGTTCCCCGAACAACTCGTTTATATCGCATTAATAATAGAGTAATGTGATGTAAATAACAAGGTTATAGTTTGTTGAAGTTGTGAACAGGGATTAGGGAAAAACAGATAAATAAATGGACGTGAACACACTTGGGTTGTGTTTTATAGATTATTTATTTATTTAAAAAAAATAAATTAAGCAGTCTATATATGAGGAATTATGGCTAAATCAAGAAATGAGTAATATGTGGTGAATTTCAACATGGCATTTCTATCTTTAATTGTTGATTTTTATTGTTAACACTGACAATGATATGAACTATACTAGATATACTAGATTGTTAGCTTATATGAAATGACTAAGTATACTGAGCATTGCAATATAAAAACATAAATTGTTCATGATTATAATGGCTTCATTTGGTTCACAGATTGTTAAGCTCATTCACAGTGTTAAACTCCAGCTGTTTTGGTTATTTTAGTTGCTATGAAGTCACGGCCACAGAAGGAAATGAACAATAATCAGAAAAAAACGGATCCCGGCTATCAGAGGCCGAGTGTTTCCTGAATGTGTCTGTATTGAGGATGTCGATAAAAACAATCAGCAGCGCGCACGACTCCGCTCCGGAAAACCCTGCACAGCTCCTGAAAGCACATTGGCTCCTATCAAGAGGCTCAAGACTTCCGTCATACACCGGAAAAGGCACTTAAAACCTCAGACCGAATCACAATGGCTTCACCCAAGGCTGCGTCCCAAACCGCATACTATAGGCTTAGTAGGCTATGGCGCAGTGAGTAGTGTGTCAAAAGCTGCTGTTTAGAACGACAGCGTGTTGCTTTTAAGTAGCATTGTTGGTTTAAAAAAATGTTTTAGTATTATAAACTAAGTAATACTGTAGTATGCCATTTAAGATGAAGGCCTGCACAATATTAAAAAAAAGTAATATCTTATTTATTCCCTTGATCTTGGTACATTTTGAGCAAAATTAGTGGATCTGAATTTTTTTTTTTCCCCCAATAAAACGACTTTCAGTTGCAGTTTAAGACCATTAGACTATGATAATGCAATGCATTTCCTTAAGTTTCGAAATAAGAGACAATAGCTTCCTCTTTGGTCAGTTTGGTCGAGGAGTATTAACCACACGAGCTGTTAGTAAACATGAGCACAATGAGCACGAAGTCATTTAGATTTTATTTATTTTTTAATACCGTTCACATAAGTAACATATCTAGCCTATAGTCTTTAAGGAGATCTAGAGATAGCCTACTGTGTGAGAGAGAAAAAAAGAAAAGAAAAGAAAGAAAGAAAAAAAAAACACCCATGCACCCAGAAGATTAGCTGGAGACACGAATTAATAATGATTTCAATACTCTGGAGGTTAATTTAACACTTAAAGTGTTGATATTCAACAAAACCAAAACAGAAAAAAAAGGTTAGTATTAAAGTAAACTCTATTCGTAAAGATGTACCTATTTTTCCTGGTGCCACAATAAACTCATTATTATACTCACTATAAGACACTTTCAACACAATATAGATATTTATTATGTGGAATGATCTTACACTTCTCTGTGGAACCAACAAACATAATACATAATCACCCATCATAAGGTCCTTAAGGGAACCAAACATGGTTCTCCTATGCTTTTTCATTTTGAAGAATGAGACCTGTCAATTAGGCAAAAGTTGTAGCACAACATAATCCCTATAATAAAATAAACACAATAAAAGGGTGTTATTGTTAACTTACCGAGCGGGTCGTGTCTGATGAGCGCGTGTGAGTAATCTCCGAGCAGCGCGCGGTGTAACGGGTACAGCGGGTTTCCGTATGCGGCTGCGGCGGCTGCGGCGAGCGCGGCGTGGTGGTGGTGCGGATGCGGATGCGGGCTCTGATGCGGGTGGATCGGAGTCGGCTCGTACACAGCGCTCCGGTAAGGCGGCACCCAGCTGGTGAATGATGAGTTCGGTGAGGGTAAAGCCGGTGCGGGTGCGGGGACGGGTGCTGGCGCGGGGATGAGCGGAGAGCACGCGCTCGGTGTGCCATCACTTCTGCCCAGAATGTCTTCAATGTAAAACGGAGTAGGGTGCGCGGGCTGAACCGGGGTCGGCGCGTACAGGGGCACGGGCCTGGCCGCGGGCTGGTACTGCATGACTCGGTGTGTATGTGTGTGTATGTGTATATCTGTGTGTGTGTGTATCCGCTGATCAGAAAGTTAGTGACTGTTATGTTTGTTGTCTTTTCCTTTATAAGTCGTGTAGGTGAAACGCGTCACTCTCGATCCGCCGCCCACCGGAGTCACTCCCGTTCAGACTACATTGAGTTAGTGATCTGAAACAGAGCGAGGGAGGAGATTAAGAGCTCCAGGATCGACTTCCGGCAGGTACATTTCTATCCTCTGATTGGTCCAGAGCGCAAGGGCTTAGAACACCTGCATCTGTGATGAGCTAATAGTGTATAGGACAAAATTAGCACAAAACCATACTTTTATTCAATTTTAAGCCCTTATATTCCTTCATTGGATGTTCCAGAAATAATAATTAAATAAATAAAATTAAAAAAAAAATAATAATAATAATAATTATTATTATTATTATTATTATTATTGTTGTTGTTGTTGTTGTTGTTGTTGTTGTTGTTGTTGTTGTTATTATTATTATTACTATTATTATCTCATCATCATCATCATCATCATCATCATCATCATCATCATCATCATCATCACATTTATTCCAGTCTTAGAAAAAGGGTTCCTCGATGGTTCTTCTAATGGTTATTTGTATTTAGTAAAGGGTTCTTAGCTCTTTTCAAAAGTTCTAGTATGGAACTCTCTCTGTGATAGGAAAGCACTTTGTTCAAGATTCTCCCAGAAGGACAACCGACCATCTGTCTTGTTTCCCTAAGTATGTACCTATATACATTATTCGGTAAACGCCCGACGCTTTATAATCTGAGAAGGAACAGTAGTGCAATTTATTTATTTATTTATTTAATTAATTAATTATTTAGCTGACCTGGTCCTGGGAGAGTTAAAGAGATCAGATGTTGAGGTAAAAATTTAACACGGTGTTGTGATCATCTATATTGTTAACAGAGCTATGCAAAAAAAAAAAATAATAATAATTCTTAGGCAAAAATACATTTTTAGATTTGCTTGTCTCTATAAACATTTTGGGTACATCATTTTCCATTAGCCTACCTACTGTACTACACTGCAGTTATTCCCTACATTTTTCTGTATAAACAGACACTTTTTACAACCCAAAGCAACTTATAATTGTGGGAAAACCTTCGAGGTGAAGGGGCTGAGAGTCCTGCTAAAGACTGTCTATCGACTAATTAAAGATCGACTACAAATCTTCTATGAACGAAGATTCTCAACCTTCATTCGATTAGTTAGAAAAATATTACTAATATGTCAACCTTATTACTGAAACGTGGCTTAAAATGTGATATGCCAAGACGATCAGTGTGCAACTTTCTTTGCCATTCTGCAATAAACAAACAAACAAAAAACAAGATAAATAAATAAGCATAAAACAAACTACTACTTATTGTTGTTGTTGTTGTTGTTGTTGTTGTTGTTGTTGTTGTATGCTAAATGGGGTCTGCGCATTACTAAGATACGTGCACAGATAAACAAGGCCACTTTAATTGAGCACATGACTGCAATGGATTTCCTCATGATCGTCAAATCTGCGTGTCCAAATCCCCGAACAGTGTGTTATCCATCAGTTAAATTGACTGCATTAAGATTAAAGGACAGTAACAATAGTTGCCATCATCCATTCATGACAAAGCGGTGTGTAAACAGAGTACAGGATTGATGAGGTCAAGAGAGGCCTTGAAAGTGTGTTACAGAAACCGATCACTGCTGTGGATGACCGCTAATATCACACACTGCGTTTATCAGAGAGAGAGAGAGAGAGAGAGAGAGAGAGAGAGAGAGAGAGAGAGAGAGAGAGAAATTTACTTGACTGTATTTAATTTTATTTTATTGTATGGTGTATAGGTTACATAATTACTGTAAACCTTATACTCTTGTCCTACACTGGCACCTTGCATTTTATCACTTTATTGAGAGAGAGAGAGAGAGAGAGAGAGAGAGAGAGAGAGAGAGAGAGAGAGAGAGAGAGAGAGAGTTTAACATATCATGGTAATTAATCACGATGTACTATGTTAATTCTGATATTGTAGCTTATTAAAATACTACGTGTTTAAAACATGAACAAACTCTTAAATTAAACAAGATAAAAAAACAGAAATCGTAAGTGAGAATTTGTACTTCCATTCATTTGTTTGTTTGTTTGTTTGTTTGTTTGTTTGTTTGTTTGTGAAGTGTATACAGTGCTTATATTTTTTTGTCTGTGTCAGAATTCACAGTCTGGATTATCACTCCACTATTTTAAGTCATGGCCAAGTGCTGTCACAATCAATCAATTTGCATTAACATTTAAGCGTGAAAGGAATAACTCACGTCTGATAATCACTAACAGTGTCACAGAAAGTTCAGTCTTATCAAACCGTGATTAATGTGCTTTCAGTGAACATTAAAGTTCCTCTCCACTCTTTCATTAACGGATACATTACAATGAACAAATCTAAGACTGCTTTGAAATGCAGAAAAGGCAGGAGAAATGGGCTGTTATCACATCATACATGAAGGAGTTAAAATGTAATTTAGGAAACAGTGTAAACTAACTCCATCCGCATTGGCGGAGAGTGAAGAGAGAGTCCTGCGCGTGGAGAGGAGATGAACACAAACCATGTGTTTCGCCACCCAGCGGTTTTAATCTGCAATCAGAGAAAACAGAGGATCGCACAATCCATGAAGACGTCTTTAACTCAAACTGTAAGAACACTGAGATGTTAAAATTCAGTTTAAAGTTCGATTAACAACAACAACAACATCAACAACATACTACTACTACTAAGCAGCATTAAAATTACAACACCAACAACAATCACACTAGTAGTAGTAGTAGTAATAATCATAATCATAATAAATAACTAAAAGTAAAAATCATAATAATAACAATAATGTCTATTTTTCAGCAGCATTAAAGGAACAACAACAATAAAAATAACGAACATACTAACAGTAGTAGTAGTAGTAGTAATAAGTAAAGTTTTTTTTTACATTGTATGCAAATAAAAAAAAATTAAAGTAAAAACAAAACTAAGAACGGAGGATCGTCACATAACTTCTTCTTCTTGTTGTTCCTTTGAAATATTCTGTTTTAAGTCCAACTCCAACTGTTTTGTCCAGTTTCATTAAACTCATGACTGCACAGGCGCATGTATAGAAACCCATGTGTAAACCTGCAGTGTATCCTGTCACAACACAATCAAATCACCACCAAACATAATGCATTGCATGTGCATACATCACAGTACAAAGATCAAACAGATCAACGATAAAAACCATAAAGATGGCTGCAGATGTTTCTCCGTGGATAGCTTCAGGACTGCAATTTCTACTTTCTTTGATTTGCTTGATTATTAACAGTTTAACTCAAGTCTCCATCACTGAACAGTTGATAACTTCAACACAATAGACTTTAAATTAAAACTATAATGATTTCAGAAATGACTTATAATCCCACTATCCAGTGTCACCCCTTTTGAGTCTGGTTCCTCTCGGGGTTTATTCCTCATGAAATCTCAGGGAGTTTTTCCTTGCCACCATTGCCTCTGGCTTGCACATTAGGGATAAATTTATCCATTTAAAATGTAATGTACCCGTAATTTATATATTTCTCAAAAGCTGCTTTGTGACAGTGTCCATTGTTAAAACTGCTACACAAATAAAATTGAATTGAATTGAAACAGTAGACCTAAAGTAATTATCACATTCCCTTTACCAATCAAATAAACAGATTTTAACTACACGTCCTTTCTTACAGAAGGTCGAAGGTTAATGTATACATTAAACGTTACAGTGTGCTTTCATATGAACCACCTTCGGAAGGTATATACTGTATAGACCTAGTCTCTCATATATATATATATATATATATATATATATATATATATATATATATATATATATATATATATATATATATATATATATATATATATATATATATATACATGACTAGGTCTATACAGTATATATATATATATATATATATATATATATATATATGTGTGTATATATATATATATATACAGGTGCATCTCAATAAATTAGAATGTCGTGAAAAAGTTCATTTATTTCAGTAATTCAACTCAAATTGTGAAACTCGTGTATTAAATAAATTCAGTGCACACAGACTGAAGTAGTTTAAGTCTTTGGTTCTTTTAATTGTGATGATTTTGGTTTACATTTAACAAAAACCCACCAATTCACTATCTCAACAAATTAGAATATGATGACATGCCAATCAGCTAATCAACTCAAAACACTTGCAAAGGTTTCCTGAGCCTTCAAAATGGTCTCTCAGTTTGGTTCACTAGGTAAGCCACAAACATTCATTGCCAAAGAAGCTGGCTGTTCACAGAGTGCTGTATCCAAGCATGTCAACAGAAAGTTGAGTGGAAGGAAAAAGTGTGGAAGAAAAAGATGCACAACCAACCGAGAGAACCACAGCCTTATGAGGATTGTCAAGCAAAATCGATTCAAGAATTTGAGTGAACTTCACAAGGAATGGACTGAGGCTGGGGTCAAGGCATCAAGAGCCACCACACACAGACGTGTCAAGGAATTTGGCTAAAGTTGTCGTATTCCTCTTGTTAAGCCACTCCTGAACCACAGACAACGTCAGAGGGGTCTTACCTGGGCTAAGGAGAAGAAGAACTGGACTGTTGACCAGTGGTCCAATATCCTCTTTTCAGATGGGAGCAAGTTTTGTATTTCATTTGGAAACCAAGGTCCTAGAGTCTGGAGGAAGGGTGGAGAAGCTCATAGCCCAAGTTGCTTGAAGTCCAGTGTTCAGTTTCCACAGTCTGTGATGATTTGGGGTGCAATGTCATCTGCTGGTGTTGGTCCATTGTGTTTTTTGAAAACCAAAGTCACTGCACCCGTTTACCAAGAAATTTTGGAGCACTTCATGCTTCCTTCAGCTGACCAGCTTTTTGAAGATGCTGGTTTCATTTTCCAGCAGGATTTGGCACCTGCCCACACTGCCAAAAGCACCAAAAGTTGGTTAAATGACCATGGTGTTGGGGTGCTTGACTGGCCAGCAAACTCACCAGACCTGAACCCCATAGAGAATCTATGGGGTATTGTCAAGAGGAAAATGAGAAACAGGAGACCAAAAAATGCAGATGAGCTGAAGGCCACTGTCAAAGAAACCTGGGCGTCCATACCACCTCAGCAGTGCCACAAACTGATCACCTCCATGCCGCGCTGAATTGAGGCAGTAATTAAAGCAAAAGGAGCCCCTACCAAGTATTGAGTACATGTACAGTAAATGAACATACTTTCCAGAAGGCCAACAATTCACTAAAAGTGTTTTTTTTATTGGTCTTATGAAGTATTCTAATTTGTTGAGATAGTGAATTGGTGGGTTTTTGTTAAATGTGAGCCAAAATCATCACAATTAAAAGAACCAAAGACTTAAACTACTTCAGTCTGTGGCATTGAATTTATTTAATACACGAGTTTCACAATTTGAGTTGAATTACTGAAATAAATGAACTTTTCCACGACATTCTAATTTATTGAGATGCACCTGTATATAGATAATTTATGTGTTTGTTTTAAATTGTGTCCTTTACCTATTTTCTTATGTTAATAAAATGCTGTAACGCAGCTGTCACGTGACATTAACATTAATATTTCATTAATGTACACTAATATTTTATGTCATTATTGTGATCGTCAGTTTCAGTCTATAATTTTGACATGCCGCTTGTGTGTTACTTCTAATTGTTTCCCCGGAACAAGCTTTCAATGTGTCTCAAATCAACCTGAACTTCTGGACTTTATAATTTACTATCTAGTATCTAATACCAGTACTACCTAGTGAGTTACCTGATTAGTGCTCATCTAATTTTATTTCTTCAGTTTTCTACTTGTCTCCGTCCAGAAATATTTCCAAATTCTTAATGTCAAAGCAATAATCAGCCATAAGTAATAAATAAATCAGCCAAGAGCTATATAAAGTAAGTAACAAGTAAGAGAAGTTGCTGAACTACCAGTTATACGACATAATCTTGTAATTCAAACGTTCACAGTTGCAGTTCCATGATGAGCACACATCATTTGGGTCATAATTCATAGTCATTGTTCATTTGTGTAGAAAAGAGCTGGCACAACTGTAACACTCTTGTTTTCTCACACATGCAAGTGCACGCATGCAACCGTGACTTCATTAAATCTGTCTGTTTCAGACTGGTAGGTAGGGTGACCATATTCTGGTTTTTCAAAAAGAGGACACCTTTTTTTTCTCTTTTTTTTCTTCTTTTTAGTGTTACTATGAATGCAGACTTTAATACACTGAAAATGACACTATTAGCATCACATAAATATACATAAATAAAATTTGTTTCACTCTGCCCACGTTTTTTTTTTTTTCCTACAGTCTTTTGAATGTCCATGGAATAAAATAAAGTATTAGATGCCATGAGTACTTCCTGCCATCATTTACACATTTGAATGGCCATGTAATGTGAAGGCATGTGATAGCATGAAATTAAAGCAGTGCAAATATGTGCACACATGATGCAGTATTAGACCATAAGCACATCATAATAAAACTAAAGCCGAATCCCGGACGTTTTTTCTCAAATTTAGAAATCCCGGCCGGAAGCTTTTTTTTTTAGGTCTGAAAAAAGAGGACATGTCCGGGAAAAAGAGGACGTATGGTCCCGCTATGTTAGGAATAGTGAATGGAGACAGAAAAGATGTACACGCTAATGGACGAATTGAAATCTATGCAGAGAGCATGAAGACGTTGTGTTTAAACCATAGTAACTATTTACCATATCATAGTGATCATAGGTGCTAAGATATAACAGAAAATGAAATGGGGGAAAAATGAAAACAAAAAAGGGTCGTGTCTTTATGAGCTCTGCATCATCAGTTAATTACAACACCTCTTTACAGACATGATTGTTATGTGCGCACATCTTTGTATGTGCATAATGGACATCATTGATTTGCTGTACTTTATACACTATATGGCCAAAAGTTTGTGGACACCTGACCATCACATCCGTATGTGCTTGTTGAACATCCTATTCCAGATTGAATCCCTCTTTGCTGTTATAATCACCTCCACTCCTCTGGGAAGGCTTTCCACTAGATTTTGGAGTGTGACTGTGGGGATTTGTGTTACATTTACATTTATGGCATTTGGCAGAGGCCCTTATCCAAGAGCTAATTTAAGTTCTTCAGGAAGAGGTAGGGCTTTAGACATCATTTGAAGACCACCAGTGACTCAGCAGTTGGGACATCTAGGGGAAATTCATTCCACCACCTACAGTAGGTGCCAGAACAGAAAAGAGGCTTCATGCATGCCTTCCTTTTACCCTGAGAGATGGTGGGACCAGTCGAGCAGTGCTAGAGGATCAGAGGGAGTGTGGTGATGTGCAGGGTGTGCGAAGTGCTTTGAGGTAAGTGGGTGCTGGTCCGTTTTTGGATTTGTAGGTAAGCATCAGTGTTTTAAATCTGATGGAGGCAGCTACAGGAAGCCAATGGAGGGAGCGTAGCAATGTTGTGGTGTGGGAGAACTTGGGAAGGTTGAAAACAAGTCGCACAGCTGCATTCTGGATCAGTTGCAGAGGTCGAATGGCAGGACCTGCTAGGAGCGAGTTTCAGTAGTCCATGACAAGGAACTGAACAAGTACCAGAGTGGCCTGTATGGATAGAAATAGACAAATCCTTCCGATGTTGTAAAGGAGAAATCAGCATGAGCGTGTCAGATTAGCAACGTGAGAGGAAAAGGACAGTTGATTGTCCATGGTTGTGTGCAGTGACAAAAGGTGAGATCAGAGAGTTGTCCAGGGAAATCGCAAGATCCTGACATGGGGATGAATCACCTGCGATGAACAGCAGTTCAGTTTTGCTGGGATTAAGTTTCAGCTGATGAGCTGCCATCCATGATGAGATGTCTGCCAGACATGCTGAGATCTGTGTTCATTCAGCCACAAGAGCATTAGTGAGGTCAGGTACTGATGTTGGGTGATGAGACCTGAGGTGCAGTCGGTGTTCCAGTTCATCCCAAAGGTGTTCAGTGAGGTTGAGGTCAGGGCTCTGCGCAGGACACTCAAGTTCTTCCACTACAACCTTCATGGAGATCGCTTTGTGCACAGGGGCATTGTCATGCTGGAACAGGTTTGGGCCTTTTAGCTCCAGTGAAGTGAAACTGTAACACTACAGCTTATAAAGACATTCTAGACAATTGTGTGCTTCCAACTTTGTGGCAACAGTTTGGGGAAGAACCTCATACGAATATGATAGTTTGGTAAATACACTTATGAGTAATGAATGTATGATGGGTTAACGTTGATTTTTCCTGATCTACATGTATGTTTACAGTGTTACACACAACTGTAACACAAGATTAGGCTACTTGTGGTCTCAGTGAATGATAACGATATAGATAAACATGCACTTGATAAAAAATAAAAAATAAAAAAAACCCATAAATGTATAATTTTATTTCAGAAGTATGAAGTCTGTCATATTAATCAACGTCCTGTAATTTAACTCAAACCAAACATAGCTCCCCAACTATTTTGAACACAACTACGCGCAATGCAAATGCGAACAAGTGAGTCGATTTTAGACGTACCCGGTGTCTCCAGTATATGTGTCCGCCCCTAATATATTCATGCTGGTTGGCTGACATTAGTTCCGCCCTTGTGTCAGAACCTAAGATAACTACCGCCATGTACCGCACCGCGCTCAGAAACCTGCAGCGATTTAACGGCCAGGCTTCGGCTCTGTCGCGCTGCGCTGCCGTTAAAACCCACAGCCGGACGCCAGGATTATCACACAGCTGCCTCAGGATGGTAAGCTCATATTCTACAGTGTTTAATTACAATGTCAAGTCTTCTGTATAGCCGTAGGTGACCTTTTTCATTGCCTAGCCTAGCATATGTGATATTAGCAACCATAATCGTTTTCATACAAATCCCGCCTTCTGTGCTAGGATTGGCTAGTTTTCACCAATCCTGCAATGAGAGAGTGAGGTTAACCAATCGTTTTGCAGGTGGAAGACGGGGGTAGCCAATCATCACGCAGGGGGTGGGATTTGTCGAAAACGGGTAGGGGAAATATCTGTTTAGCAAACTAGCATACAGTGAATTAAATGTGTTGGCGTGTTTGGGTTTTTGTTTGTTCCTAGTTTATATTGTGGGGATAATTCTGTTAGTTTCTTTTTATTTGAGTGAGTGCATAAACGTGGTTAAATTTGGTATGTGACATGCTTGGTAGAAAATTTTGGAAAGTTTGGTACAAGGTCAAAGTCTGATTTTGTAACTTCATTAGGCAAATGCAATAACATATATTTTTTTAAAAATTATTTTGAAAGAACTACCGAGTACTAGTCCTGATACTTTGGTAATTTGATATATAAAATATTTTTGTAATTAAAAAGAACATGACTTAAAGTCCCCTTGATATCAAAATTGAAGTTTTGTGGCTTTTAGTATGAATATGTCAGCCTTAATGTTATCTATAAGCTAGTGCGCTCCAAAACAATGACAAAAGTCACATTTAGAAGATATGTGCATTCAAAATGTACAGCCTCTCTCTACCACTAATACGGATCAACAGTTTTGATGACATCATTCTGCACTTCAGCTTCTCATCAGATTTTCTGTCCAGTCAAATGCTCTCTAGGATCTGAAGTGTCCCGCCCCCGACATTATTAAAAATCTACGGTACTAACTGTCAAGTACGGCTTAGCCCGGGCTGTCAGGTAAGATAAATGCTATTGGCTATTTAAAAAGGGGGAGGGGCTCTCACTCTATATGTCCCGCCCTGACTTCCTGTTTCGGTGGAAATTACGTCTCACGGCACTTCACGGGGACTTTAATGTTGTGGAATGTATATAAAACGAGTTAGTTCAGGCGAGCACTTACATTATAACGTTATAACAGTAGTGCAAATTGTTAAATTGTGAGACCACACAATTTTCTTTGCTGTTGAGTTGCCTTTTGAGGTAAACCTGAATACTTCACGCTTGCATATTACGCTAAGATTGTCACTATTGCATTCAAAGGTCTATTTATATAAGAAGGTAAAAAAAAGCAAAAAGTTAAGTTTACAAATGTTTACAATTTTAAAGATTCAATACAAAGTTGTTTTTTTTTTTTTTTTTTATTTATTTATTTTATTTTTTTTTAAAACATTTAATATCACAGTACTCATGATATCTCATAAAAGTGTATAGTGACCAAATTTATCATGATATTGATATTGTATCATTGTATTGCCCAGACTTACTGGTCACTTGAATATAATGAATTTAATCTAAAACTCATTAGTTGCAAATAAGTGTGTGTGTGTATGTGTGTGGTACTTTGTATGTTATTTGAATTGTTTATTGTACTAATGTGTATGTCTTAGTGTATATTTAATTGACATTTTTTGGCCAGGAGTATCTGATGTCAAGAGACTTCCTAGGTAAATAAAGTTTAAATAAAATTTTTTAAAAAAAGATATGAAAGATGAATAGTGGTTTCCCCCTGTAGGGCAGTAAGTGCACTACTGTATAAGGTTAAAGCTTTTGTATTGTACCTCATGATGCACTTTATATTAGGAGCAGAGATCAATTTGAGATGCAGCAGTTTGTTTATATATCTAGCAAAGCCGTCTCATCATCTTTCTAACTCTTACATCAACTCTTAGGCGAGTTCGGAGTCTTACAGAATTGAAAGGGACACCTTTGGGGAGCTGAAAGTGCCGAGCGATAAATACTACGGAGCTCAAACCGTGCGCTCCACCCTGAACTTCAAAATTGGCGGCGTGACCGAGAGGATGCCGGTAAGTCCTAAAGCAGGGAAAACCTGATGTAGAGTATGGGGGTGTGTCTGCTGCATAACGCACAAATAAAGCTACATTCACACAGTCGCTGTACTATGAAGTCACCAGTAGACGTTCGTACTACTGGTTGTCATAGTAACGTTTATCAGTGGGTGGCGCGACTAGCATTCCATTTTTTGACAACAAACCAGTTTTCTTGCTGCTAAAATGAAACATTCTGGAGGGAGAGCGTTTGGATATAAAATTCACCGGTGTGTATATATGTATGCATCATATCCTATGAGATGAAGGAGAAGCAGTGTGAGCTCTTTGCCATTGCGGTCGTCTGTCTGCGCCGGACTGTCTGGGTCCACGAAACTATTCAGAATCCCAGGCAGCATGGCGAATCACGTGCGATCTGTTACAACCCACTATATAGCGCGGATATGCTTTGTGTATTTGCTGTGTGGAATCTGTGCAGGTCAGGCGTTCCAGACTTCCTGCCCTCCCTCAGCTTCGTGTGCTGCTTCCGCCCCCAAAGATGACATCATCAGTGGGTGACGGTATTTAAAGGCCTTGGAAGCCAGCACTATCCGCTTCATTTTTGATGCTCACTTGTTTGGCCTTTGTGCTTGTTCGTTTGCTCTATTAGATTTCTTGTGATATTTCTGGTTTTTGAACTGTGCCTGTCCCGACTTTGAGATTGATCTGCCCTTTTATGTTTCTGTTGTATAGATTTGTATATGGTCACTTTGCTGTATTGTTGTAAATATCACACATATATATATATATATATATATATATATATATATATATATATATATATATATATATATATATATATATATATATATATATATATATATATATATATATACACACACACACACACAATATCACACGTATATATATTCACCGGTAGAAGGGGTGTGACTGCCATTTTTGTTGGGTGTGGGTTTGTCTGTGGTTTTGGTAAGGGAGTTTAGGGAAGCTACTTGACTTTTGTTTGTTTCTCTGTGTAGGTAAGTTAGTTTTCCTTAACAGTCGTTTTTGTTTGTTGTTTTGGCCTTGGTCCACCCTGAAATTCTCCGGTTTATCTGTGGTGTACAGCACATGTGTATATACATTGTAGATACCACAATATATATATCACCCTTTGAGAGCTACTCCTGTGTCTCATTCCTGTTATTTCCAACACCACATACTTTTCACTCCACCTTTCATTACCCCGTGCCTTTATTTACGTTGTGCGACCTAACCCTAGACTGGGTCGTAACAGCTGTCTTCACTCCCATTGGTAGTCGCTGCACTGAGTCAATCCAAATTTGCATAAATGGAAACTTTTCTCAACTTTGTTGTGTCTCTGGACACGCCCACATCTAGTCGCCAACGATCGTTGTCGCTGATGTCGCCGAAAGTCACCAGCTCTCATCGAAAATGAACGGTCTCCGGTCGCTTTGTCGCTGCGAGTTGCTGAATGTGTGAACATGGCTTAAGTAACACAAGTTCCACAAGGATAAAACCAGATCCACCAATAAACACCAAGTGATTTATAAATATAACACTTTCATGCATCAACTATTTTCATGCATATCCAGATGCTTGTATATTTTCTCTCTCTTTTCTTTTTTTTTTCAGTTAAAATTGGATGATGTACGAATTTTGATTCTGTCTAAATATTGTACATATTATTGCGCATAATGAATTTTTCTGTGAGTAAAAAAAGGCTAAAACCGTATTGGTTGAAATGGTACAAAAATTAAATCTTTCAAGTTTTACCATTCAGGTCTAAAATATGTAATGCTGAAGACAAAAATTTAGAAATGATTATTTTTTAACATAGAAAATGTACACAGTTTAAATAATAATCTTCCCAAAAACATCACTAGTTCAAGTAATCAGTGGAGTCTGGCACAAAAACATATTTTAGGTTTTTTTTTTTTTTTTTTTTTTTTTTTTTTTTTTTGCTGTTTTCAAAAATTTAATGTAGAAATTTATTAAAGATTGAGAGCAATAAATAGTCTAGAGAGCTACAGAAGGTTATGTTAATTTTCAGTAATGCTCTCAAGCGACTTGGTGGTGATTTTACATCTTATATTTTCCTAAAATATAAAAAAAGAGCTTTAAATTGACTGTACATAAGAGCAGACCCTGCGCATGAAAGGAATAAAATGAGATCCACATATAAATAAAATGAGATGCACAAATATTATTTTGTTTATTTGTGGAACAGTCTGCATTTATTCATGGATTTCTCACGTCATACCAATCAGTTCAATCCACAAATATGTTTTGGGTTTTTTTCCCCCCTCCCCACTTGGGTCTGCTCTAGGCAATCAGATAACAAGACAACATTTCTTTAATGGCCACTTGCGAAATTGAAACCTAATAAAAAGGAAAGACGTTTTATCGCCTAATGAGGCTCGATCATTTTTGTGGAAACTCATGCAACATTACTGGTTATAAATATTTTTTAAAAAAAGCATTTAAAAGCAAGGTGTCGTCCTGATGAAGGATTGTTCAGTGCTTTCTCAGACCGCCACACACATGCTGGACTAGAGAGCCAAAACAGTGCAACTGGTCACTCACTATCTAAATATTTACAGAGTGTGGTTTAGCACGTGTGTGTCAGGGTGCAGTGCAGGACAGCGGTAGCTCAGCGGTTAAGACGTTGGGCTACTGATCGGAAGGTCATGAGTTCAAATCCCAGCACTGTCAAACCGCCACTGTTGGGCCCCTGAGCAAGGCCCTTAACCCTTAGTTGCTCAGATGTATAAATGAAATCAATGTAAGTCGCTCTGGATCAGGGCGTCTGCCAAGTGCTGTGAATGTAGAGCTCACTTTTACTTCTATTCCTGTCTAAATTTGTGTATGACTGCGTGCGTGTGTGTGTGTGTGTGTGTTTGCTTCAGATCCAGGTGATTAAAGCATTTGGCATTCTGAAGAGAGCAGCAGCTGAGGTGAATAAGGACTACGGCTTGGACACCAAGATCGCTGAAGCTATTGTGCAGGCTGCAGATGAGGTACATGGAAAGGCTCACCGGTCATGATACTGCAGGAAAAGGCAGAAAACTGTTAAGTTAACTGACATCAGTTTATTATTGTAGGTTTTTTTTTTTTTTTTTTTTTGGGACAGATACTACTACAACTACGGGTGTAATGATGCATCACATGCTAAATTGTGACGATGTGCATCGCAGAAATGTGAGATTCACATCGTGTATATGAGCATTATTACACTGACTCAATCAGAGGTCTCAATCTGCGTGATCCATAGAGTTAAAATATATAGATAGCTCCAGATCACAGTGACCAGCACACATTACAGATTATATGCTTACGCAGCCATGTTATAACAGTTTTTTTTTTTTTTTATTTAAAAACCTTCAGTAGCTGTAATGACAGCAGGCTCATGCCGTTGCGATCTACAGTTCCAGAGAAAGAGGCAGCGGAAACCGGGCATTTTAGCCGACTTTGGAGCTCTATTTTAGGTTAAAATGATGCCTCAGGTGCTGCTACGGAGCTCATTATGTTTGTCAATCATTTTCTCGGGTCAGAGAAATTCAGTCAATTTTTTTTTGGGGGGGTGGGGGGTAGGGGGATTTATAAATTTGTTTATTTATTTTTTAAGACATTGTGAAACCTGTCATACATTTTGTTTACAATATTACATTTCTGTTCATATCCATTTTTGATGTAATTAGTTTTGTACAGACAAAAATGCACATTGTTTAAGATTCAGAAATAAAAAGGAATGAGATTTTTTTTTTTCATTCAAATTTTATTCAAAGTATTCTGAGAATCGATCTGAATTGTGAAGCCAGTATCGTGAATCGAAACACATCATGACTGCATCGTTGCACCCATAACTACTACTACTACTACTAATAATAATAATAATGATATAGACTTTAAGTTCTTGGACTCATAATTTTAATAATAAAGTCAGACCTGAGCCTCAAAGCCTCTATTGCTGTTGTTAAATCTACTCTTGTCAACTTCCTCTTACTATTTCCACACTGAATTCACATCGCCATCCTCCACGGCACGTCATTACTTTATTAGCTTTGAGCCCATGAAGACCTGAGGGATTGAGACAGCATGACTCACAGAACTCATGCAATTTTCTTTTTTAAATGGTAAAAATAAATAAATAAATAAATAAATGACCGGCATTGTCAAAGTAATACATTCTACAAGTCACTGAGCTAGCTAGCAATCAGATATACTTGTATGCGTAGTTAAAAGGAATTATACCACAGCGCTGAAGAATCTGATTGGTCAGAATGCGGTGAATAATTTTCTGTACCTGCAGCAAATCACAGGTTTATATTGATGCACTCGTTATTAATTCTATAGGTACAGCATACAGAGAGGATTGGATTTAAAAAGTGTACAGCTGTTAATATGGTCATATTTTATTTAGCATTTTTGGAAGGAGTCTCCAGTGTCGGCGCTTTGTAACAGTCAGAAGTAAAGTTGTGACTTTAATGTTTTCAACAAGGGAAAGGCTTCAGGACAAAGGTTTTTTTTTTTCTTTTTCTTTTTTCTCCTTTCTTTTTTTTCTCTTCTTGCCATAACATAAGAAGCAGACATTTTACTTATTAATATCAAGAGAGAGAAAAAATAGAGGCTGGTGAGGGAACAGTTGTTTATAGCTACTATAACATAAGTGCTAACAGGAAGTAACTTGTTTCCTGGACGTTCCACATGCAATAAATGGATAAAACGTATGATGTGGTGGTGTTTTATTAAAAAAAAAAAAAAAATAGCAGTGGTATATAAAAGGAATAAAACTTTGGGGTGGTAGTAACTCAAGCTGCATCACATCACCCCATAGTTGATCATTTTTTCTATAACACTAACACGTTTCTATAACAAGGGATTTCTGCCACATGTTAATTATATTGGTGCGATGTTCTATGTTTAGTGTACAAGATTTCACTCCCTGCTGCATGCTCATTTTTTTTGCTGCACTTTGTCAGTCATCTTTAGAAGTTGACGAGTTTGCGTTAGAAGTTGATGTTGAGGTATCTCGAACTCAAACTCTGCCTCCGTGCCCAGGTGTCTGCTGGGAAACTGGATGAGCACTTCCCCTTGGTGGTGTGGCAGACAGGCTCAGGAACGCAGACCAACATGAACGTCAATGAGGTGATCAGCAACCGGGCCATCGAGATCCTCGGGGGCAAATTAGGCAGCAAAGACCCTGTGCATCCCAACGACCACGTCAACAAGAGTCAGGTGGGTGACTATATGAAGAGCATCACATCTCCCCACATCACAACACGAACCCTAATCCTCAAGCACTTTTACTATATACATACTTAAATATATATTTAAACGCATGTGGTTAAAACGCATTTCTTTACCTTGGCTTTTAATCAGTCCTCTTGATTTTAAAAATCATGTTTTATGTACTACTTTATGTATGTTCTACTTATGTAAATACTACAGCTATTTTTAAGGAAGCACGTTTGCGCATGACTCGCACTAGTGTCAGCTTAATAGGAGCACAGATTATTTGTCAAGGAACAGTTTAAAAGAAACACTCTGTATGTTGATTGATTATTGAATTATGCACTTTTTAAAAATATCTCTTGATGCTATTTTTCTCTATCGCTGGCTTTTAAAAAAATTTCATTCGCTCGTATGTTTGTGTGTGTATATGTGTGTACATGCTTCAGAGCTCTAACGACACGTTCCCCACCGCCATGCACATTGCTGCAGCTAAAGAAGTGCACGAGGTGCTGCTGCCTGGCCTGCAGGAGCTCCATGACGCTCTCGCCGCCAAGGCCGAGGAGTTTAAGGACATCATCAAAATCGGTCGCACACACACACAGGACGCTGTGCCTCTGTCACTCGGACAGGTAAAAAATAAAAATAAAAAATCAATGTGGATTCATATGTTATCATATTCACCTATGCAGGGCTTTACCCAAGATTAGGAGGACCTACCGTCTTCACATTTGAAGGGGAGAAATTCAGTGTAGTAAATGTAGACATGGAAAAACAAGAAGACACATTAACACTAACGTGTGTGCGTGTGTGTGTGTGTGTGTGTGTAGGAGTTTGGAGGCTATGTGCAGCAGGTGAAATACAGTATTGAACGAGTGAAGGCGTCGATGCCCAGAGTATATGAGCTGGCAGCAGGCGGCACCGCAGTGGGCACGGGACTGAACACTCGCATCGGCTTTGCCGAGAAAGTGGCTGACCGAGTCGCAGCACTCACAGGTCACACATACACACACACACACACACACACACTTTCATAGACATACTAGCTCAGATCTGTCAAACTTGTGTATAATTTCACACTTTATCTTTTTTTTTGTAACTTATGCTTACACCAAGTGAATGAAATCCCATGTGCATCTTACACACAGTGACTAAATGTTCTGCTGCTGTATTTGGATTATATTAAATTTAGTTATTCAGGAAGAACAGTCTGATCCTGGAGAAAAAAAAAGTATAAAACGGAATGCTCTAAAATGTCAAAAGTGTATGTCACTTTTTTATAGCTGCACGTCTCTTAGAATGTCAGATATTTTGGCTGCAGTCTGTTGATTTTAAATGATATTGTGTTGATTTGTTGTATCTTATGATGGTTGTAATATTTTTTTAAAATATAGAGACCGTTTATTTTTAATATTAGGCCAATTCAAAATTGCATGCGTATTGCTTCTCTGAGTATATCGCTGTGCCTGTCAAAAAAGGTTTTCAATACGGAAAATACATTATTCTGACCTGCATGTTTTGTTACACAAAATCCCAGAGTGACTGCACAGCATTTATCACTTGTGATCTGTTTGCATTGTTGATGTAGCGGTGTGCTCTCAGTATGACCTTTTACCTGGAGAGATCGCTAGCAATCAGTGCCTCATCTTAAAATCCGACATACTCTATCTTAAAATCCGACATATGCTGGAAGACCCCGATCACGTGTGTGTTTGTCACACTGCATAGTTTTGTGCTGTGTAACAGAAACCTGTTGTTATTGTGTGATCATTTGCAGGCCTGCCCTTTGTGACTGCACCAAATAAGTTTGAGGCTCTGGCGGCCCACGATGCCCTGGTGGAGCTGAGTGGAGCTTTGAACACAGTGGCCGTCAGCATGATGAAGATCGCCAACGACATCCGCTTCCTGGGCTCAGGGCCTCGCTCAGGTCTCGGGGAGCTCATCCTGCCAGAGAACGAGCCTGGCTCCAGCATCATGCCCGGTGAGTGACATTCCCATCAGCCAATCACATCACAAGAATCGGAGTAATTGGATATTAGTCTTACTTGCTGGCACTTTGTTTTTAATGCTTTTATATCTTGAATATTCAAATACCCCAACAAAAGCTCAGGGTGTGTTTTAATTTAAATAGAGAAATTGCATGAGGAGTGTTTAAATCATAAAACTCTTCTGTGGGACACGTTGAAGAAGGTGCAACATGTGCTGCTTTAGGTTTTTGAGAATGGTTATTAACATTATTACAATTTCAAGCGCTTTAGAAAGCCTAAACGTTAATCTTATCGTTTCAGTTTTAAAATATTTAATTCCATATGTTCCGAATTTTTCATTGCCAACGCAGCACTTGAGACTAAAAATAATGAGGTAATATATTATGAATATTCATGAATATTCAAGTTTCATTTTACTATATTTTAAATGATGTATTTTATTAAATATACCTTAGTTTAACGAAGAGTAAATTAAAAATCTGTAAAATCTGATTTGTTGTATAATGTAATGTAATAATATTTTACTGTATTTTGTTTTTATGTTTATTTATTTACTTTCTTATTAGGATACCAGTCATTTTAAGGTTTATAGTATTCCGTTGTCTTATAATGGGTGCAGAGCTGAGTACATGTGCAGGCCTGTTTTGAGCGTGTGCATTACAGCTGGTTCGGCTCTTCTTCTGCACCTTTGGAACCGTTCCTAAGTTTCGAGTCTTCTTTTAGACGCTCTGTGACCTCTGACCTCCACAGAATGCAGCACTGTAAAGGGCAGTGACCGAGAAAGAGCCTCATGAAGATCCTCATTACATTTTCATGTGCACTTTACAGCAGCACATGAAAATCGTTCATTTCATGCGGAAATCTTGCTTCATGCCAATTATAAAATAATTACGTTAATGTCGTTTGATGGCGTTTAACATATCTGAGCTGACTTATGACGTTTGCATAGAAATTTTTCACGTATTCCAGAACAGCTGACACAAGAGTCACTGACTGTGAATTACAGTCACAAGATTTTTATGGCAACTCACAGCAGCTCAGGATATAAAGTATATAAAATAATTTTGTCTTGTTACTTAATCTTTCTTTTCCTCTAATCCTACACAGTGTTTTTAAATACTAAAAAAAATAAAGTACATCTTTTTTTAAAAATTATTTTGTTTTTAACACATTTTCATTGATTAAGATAATATGAGATAATATACTGTGAAATGTGTATTATGCACAGGTGATGGAAGTGTTGCTAACTGCAGCTGTTCTAGGTGATAATACGGGTGTTAATGAACGTGTGTGTGTGTGTGTGTGAAACAGGTAAAGTGAATCCCACTCAGTGTGAGGCCATGACCATGGTGGCTGCTCAGGTGATGGGGAACCACGTGGCCGTCACAGTCGGGGGCAGCAACGGACACTTCGAGCTCAACGTGTTCAAGCCGATGATCGTTAGTATCGTCTGCTTCCACACACTCATGCTGCTTTTTTTATTTTTAAGCACTGCTCACTACTCTTACCATGTTAGATTTATAAACACAATAGGACTGCAGTGAATATTCAATAAATTTGATCATTTTGATAATGAATTTGAAAAACTTAAAATTGTTTTCACATTACACACAGATTTATATACATTCAATCAGTCCTTACAGGATTTCGCGGAGTTGTTTTGTGATTGTTGTTGCCAAAAATACTTCATGCACCAGCCCTAAAAACCCATATAAATACAACTGTGCGCTTTCCATTTACCTCTATACCTGTAGTTCCTACTTTACAAATTTTTAGGCCTTCTATCCTCAGGATTTTAACTTTATCACCGTTTCTTATGTCTCTGTCTCTCTGCACAGATAAAGAATGTGCTGAACTCCGCCCGGTTGCTAGGCGATGCCTCGGTTTCCTTCACGAAAAACTGTGTGGTTGGAATTCAGGCCAACACCGATCGAATCAACAAACTGATGAACGAGTCTCTGATGCTCGTCACCGCTCTCAACCCTCACATAGGCAAGTACATTATCATCACTTGGCCACCAGAGAGCGCTCCTTCACAAGCTTTAGCTCTGTCAAGCTTTTCTTTTTGCTACTTGTACACACTTCCATACACTTCCATATAGTTTTATATATTTATTCAGTCCCCGTGTGTTTCACTGCTCATCTCGGAGTTTAAATCCGTTTAACTCCTCTAGGGGAAACATAGCAAAAAAAATAGTCATCTTTATAATGTCATTTTAAACAAATGTAGGGAGAGTAATAAATAGAAATTCAAACAAAATAAAATAAAAAAATGTAATCATGAGACAGTAAATGAGGCAAGTCACCAGCCCAGGAGAGAGTAGATTTAATGCCTGGCCTATTAGTTTTTTTTTTTTTTTTTTTTTTTTTTTTTTTTTAAAACAAACTTTTATTCACAGCTGCTGCTCTCGAGAAAAAGACTAAATCTTCCTTTCCATTGAGTTTTGCTATGTACATTGTGATCAAAAGTTTGTGGACACCTGACCATCACACCCATATGTGCTTGTTGAACATCACATTCCAGATTTAGTCCCCCTTTGCTGTTATAATAAGCTCCACTCTTCTGGGAAGGCTTTCCGCTAGATTTTGGAGCATGGTTCTGTGCTCATTCAGCCACAAGAGCTCAGTGGGGTTGAGGTCAGGCCTCCGTGCAGGACACTTGAGTTCTTCCACTCCAACCTCGGCAAGCCATGTCTTCATGGAGCTCGCTACGTGCACAGGGGCATTGTCATGCTGGAACAGGTTTGGGCCTCTTAGTTCCACTGAAGGGAAATCTTAACGCCACAGCGTACAAAGACATTCTAGACAATTGTGTGCTTCCACTTTTGTGGCACCAGTTTCAGGAAGAACCATATATGGGTGTGAAGGTCAGGTGTCCATAAACGTTTGACCATATATTGCATGTTTAAACTTAATGTGCTTCATGGTGATGGCATCACGATGCAGTAACTATAGTGTGTGCTACGTGTTCTGAGCCTCATCGCCTGCTGTGCTAGAGACATCAGCCAAGAAACATTTACATTTGACAGTAGAACAGTTTTTTTTCTAGTTGGATTAATTAGTGTGCACGGATGATGGACAGTCTTTTCCGAATCTGGAATACTCAGGTATGTGGAAACAGTGATGAAACTGGGCAAAATAAAGAACAGCACAAGACTGTCATATAACTCTGCTGCTAGAGTAACACAAAATCCAATTGCATTTAATTCAAAGAGAAAATAAAGACCTTAGCTAGATTCAGATAAAACTGTATCTTTTGTGTGTGATACGAGAACAGAACACCACATCTCATAGCTGAAGCATTGGCCACAACTTGCTGACATGAAAAACACTTAAACTGTCACTTAAACCGTCATACAAGGGCTTCCTACACCTAAACGACACAACTGTGTATAAAAGACAGCTGGAAGAGCTCATTACTGAACAGAGGTGGAGGTCTGTGACACAAGCCATCATTCATTTACACAGCCAGCCTGCACGTACGTGCGCAGTCACACCTCCAGTTCTTAATGTGCTTTATGATATCACTAGTGTCGTTCACACTTAATGTTTATTTCCCACTATGCAGAAGAACCCAAAGCCCACTGGGATTAGTGAAATGTTTTCAATCTGAAAGCAGTAGTTCAGTCAAAAATGTGTGGAAAAGGCTCACCATGCCTACATGGTGAAATATTGACATGTTCTATTATATAAATAAAACTACAGACATTCTGTTCTGAATTGAAATATTCTTCTCTTGTGCACGTATCCCACTCAGAAGTAAAAGTTTTAGCATTTTAAAGTCTGTTAAACTAAACTCCTAAAAGTGAAAAGGGAGAAAATTACATTTAAAGATTACGTTTCACCAAACGGTGCCAAAATCTCGATTGTCTAAGAGCCATTTTTGTTAAACTGGCTCCTTACCCATTACATTCACAATTGCCAGAAAGCCTAGGCAAGTTAATAAGACACATTTCCTGTGTCTGCTTTTATAGAGGTGGTCATACTTTTTAATGATTAACTAATCTTGTGCACTTTTATTAGTAACCCCCGGCTGCTCATTACTCTCTCAATGATTGTGGAAGTTGGAAGGGTGTACTTTTTTTTTCTCCCTCCTGGTTTCTCAGTGTTGGTTTACTTTTGGGGAAAAAATTACTACATGTTGAAACAAAGACATCTGACGGTTTTGCCCAGGCCTCTGCACAGATAAGCTGAGATGTTTGGTGTCTGAAATTTAGTTTTGCTCCAGTTGAGCAAACTGCATGACTTATCTTGTAATTTTATGAAAATGTTTATTTACAAATGTTGATTTTGATGCAAGTATGTGATGACTTGTGAACGATGTTTGCACAAAATTAAACCGGTAGTTTAGTGTCATAATCTTCCTTTATCTGATGGCAACATTGGCTTTATAACTCCAGTTACAGCAGTAAACCGTGGACCCTAAATGTGTCTCATAACTGCAGTACTGTGCAAAAGTTTTAGGCACATGCAAAGAAATGCTGTAGAGTGAAGATGCCTTCAAAATAATGAAATTAAATGTTTCTACATTTAAAAAAAAAATACCGTAAACATTAGTAAATGAAACAAAGTCAATAATTGGTGTGACATAAAAATAAAATTAAAGCTGCAAGCAGCGATGACCGGGCCCTCACATTGGTGCCACCCCCACCCGGTGGCTTTAGGAAAACAAAGCACGGTGGGCAATATGCAGTTAAGTAGGTAAATATAGGAGGACTACATCAGTCATTTGTATTTGCCAGATTCCCTGTTATGGCGCTATGACTATAACTGAATATGGGCATGGACATTTTCAGGACAGGACTCTTATCAAACGTGTGAAGTTTCTGGCAGATCAGCAACAGCAACTTCCTTTTTCATGGCAAAACATCAAATTTTGTCAGGCCACGCCCTTCAATGAAAACTCAAGATCTTCGCAATTTAGCATCGCAAAAGCCTTATCACACTCACCAAATTTGACGATGATCTGATTAAAACTGTACTTCGTTAAAATACAACACCTGAAAATAGCAAAAACCGCACAAAAATTTCAAAATGGCTGACTTCCTCTTGCATTTATGGCTTCACTCCAAGAGACTTTTTTGTAGGTATTGGGACATTACATGTATGTACCGAATTTTGTACACGTATGTGAAACGTCGTGGGAGGGACGCTTCATTGATATTTTGTAGGTGGCGCTATTGAGCCATTTTGCCACACCTAATTCTGAAACCCGTATCAGATGTAAATATTTGCCAGTTCATGAGTTTTCGAGCATGTTTAGGCCCTCAAAAATGCGATTCATTTCGGAGAATAATAATAATAATAATAATAATAATAATAATAAAAAACAGCGATTCCAAGAGGGTCCTTGCACCATAGGTAGTTGTGCCTAGTAGTCTCCGGTACAATTTGTGCAGTTTTATAAGGAAATGAGCTGGTAAATTTTATTGAGCATCTTGCAGAACCAGCCACAGTTCTTCTGGAGACTTTGACTTTCACACTCGCTTCTTATTTTTGCAGCAAAACATTGTGTTTTTTTGTCTGAAAAGTGTCTCTTACGTAATATGCTGCTTTCTTTAATGACATTTTTTTCTCTAACATTTAATTTTGTGCTAGAAAACTAATGTTTGGGAATCTAAAATGTTTTTTATACTGACTTGATAATGTAGAAGTCGTAAAATAAAAAATCTATAACAAAGTTTGTACTAAAAAAAAATAGGGTGCCTAAAACTTTTGCACAGTACTGTATATCTAGACTGTGTATTACGTTTCAGTTGACCGGAATTACCATTTCAAATGAATAATTCTACAGATTCACATAGTTCACAATGCATCAGAATAGTGTGCTGAACCTCTGAGACTAAGACACCGTTTCAGACCTGTGTGTGTGTGTGTGTGTGTGTGTGTGTTAAATTGAAGCAGCTAATATTCACTCAGTCTAGCAGGCCTTCACACTTACTCAGGACCTTCATCAGACTTGCAAATAAAGAAGTATTTGCCTATTCCTGCCATGGCTCTGCCAAGCAGCCATTAGTTCTGTCCCCAAGCAGCTGTCAAGAGCCTTTGAGAATCTTCGCACGCACACACTTGAAACACCTGACTTTGTTAACTGGCATGATGTAGAAAGCTGGTGTCCAGTCTTCTCTGCAAAGGGCCGGCGTAGCTACAGGTTGTGTGTTCCAGACAATCAGGAGTCACAGCTGATTCCACCAGTTTAATCACTTGTTCTTGGTCTTTAGTCAACCATCAGTTGCTTGGTTGGACTAAAAGTCTGCCGCCACATTGGGAGATTGGACAACTCTGGTGTAGAGTTCAGACTGGACACTGGACATGACTTTTCCAGCCACTGAATGCAGGACATGAACTCAAACCCGATTATTTCCTAGTGAAGTAATTGGACTCGAGTAGGCAGGCTTTAATGAGATGATGAGTATGTGGTCTTGTGTGGATGCACAAGTTTAAGGCTTAGTTTTGCATGCTGTTATTGCTTTCTGAGTTAAGCTGAGTAAGTATAGACAGTAATGTGAACAAGGACAGAAAACCTAGAATGGATTGTTTTTTAAAAAAACAAACAAACAAACAAAAAAAAAAAACTGTTTTGGAGGTACCAAAATCTACAGTTTAGTCATGACATTTGCAGTTTTTGACCCCTCGGGCCATCCTGTCCACTGACATGTGTTGGGGATTTTCTTGTTAGCAGTGCTGCTGTTTACTCAAAACTCAATTATTATAGTATGTTTACCTGCTTTTCTTTTGAAAACGGGATGCAGATGTAAAGATATTGTTAATCGGCTTTGTGTTTTATTTCAATTTGCAGCAGATATCAGTTATTAGAAGGAAGTTTATATCATAGTGTAATATAATATATTCTGTACAGGAAGGAGGAGAAATGTGAATAGTGCTGCTCAGTATCCAAAGAATTGAAACACATAGAAAGTGCTGCACTCAGCAACGTACAGAACTCTGAACGTAGAACCATGAGCTCTGTGCGGACTGCACAAATCGCAGACAGAAATGAAGAGCTGATCTTTTATAATGTCTGGAATTCACTGGGATTAAGAGCTTGCCGACTCCAGGATCTTTCAAACATGCTAGTGCTGGTGAAAATCTTTTTGTCTGTTAATGTTTCCAAGTGGGAATAGCTTTTTTTCCACCCCTTGTTTGTAACTGGATGTTTTTTTTATTTGGAAGTTGCCGTGTTGTGCTTTCCAGATTTTTTAAAATATATTTTTATAACAGTCAGGGTTATATACTTGTCTCACATACCCATCTCTCTTTTTCTGTCTTTCTCTGTCTTTGTCAGGTTATGACAAAGCTGCTACCATCGCCAAGACTGCACACAAAGAGGGTTCAACATTAAAAGCAGTTGCCATCAAACTGGGCTATCTGACGGAGGAGCAGTTTGAACAGTGGGTCCGTCCCCAGGACATGCTCGGCCCCAAGTAAATTATTCCCATTCCAAAGTGTGGAAATGCTTCAGTGAGGCCGGCGTTTGTACAATAAAATGTTTCTTTTTGGAAAGCGTTTTATTTGTCTTCCAATCCAGGAACATATTTTGAGTTTCCCAGTATTTTCAGTATTTAATTAGGCATGCAGTCTCCCATCTGTGAGCATATAGACAGACCCCCAGGCCCCTTTGGACCATTTCCAAGAGCATCATGACAAATCACGAAGGTGAAAAGTCTTTCAAACTCCCTTCCTTAAAACAACAATCATTTATGAAATTTGCTAAACATTAGCTAAAAAATCTAAATGAGTAAAATACAAATGCGTTATTAGAAAGCTGACTATTTGATGTTCTGATGTAATGGGGTTTAACATGGAACAATTTTTTAAACTTCCTCGCTTTGCTAGGTTTCATGTACTTCATCAGGAAAAACAAATAAACAATTATTCGAGAAAGATAAGTGTCCTCAAACCATATGCCATAAATTACTTTGACTTTGTAGTGAAGCACTCTTTTGTAGTGTTGTGGTATGGTCAGTATTGTTTCTTATTCTATGTATTATAACACTATAAAAAAAAATGATATTCTGCAGTCCTACAGTAAAAACTGGAGATCGTACACTGTACGATTTGCAGCTGTTGCAGACAGAAATCACACAATTCTTGGTCCTGTACTGATGTTGGTTATTAAAATCTCAAAGTCTGAGCGCTGCTATCACGTTGGTCTTAACTTCAAGCTCAAGTTGAAGAACGTTTCTGTTTATTGAGACCCTGCTTTGTGCATGAGCCTGGATCGTGCTGATTGATGACGTAAGCAGAATATAGTATAATTTTTTTATTAATTGCTGGTTTATAGTTAGAGGATCTTCATTGTGTAAACTGACTTCAAGGACACCATATTGTAGAATCTGTTGAAGAATTTGGCCAAGATTTTATTAGGATCTTCTCGTATAACATAACAAGTAATAATCTCGTAAGACTGCTGTAATCGCACGATGTAAAACCTGAGGATCTGTGCAGAAAGGCTAAAGAATATTAGCATGTATCTGTTCGGTGGTGCTTACATGCCGACTATGACTAATACTCAAGTCAAGATCAAAACCTTCTGGCAAACACCTCATACATGCAGTTATGATGTCTCAATGTTACGATGGAAATTAAATTATGTTGTGCACCTCTAGTGTTTCAGTCTGTGCACTGTTTATTTATTCAGCTACATTTTGAATTAAAAGCTTTGAGATCATGTATGGTCAAGTACGGGGGGGGGACGGGGGGGACGGGGATTTGATTAAGTCCTAGCCTGCTGTGGTTTACTCCATGGTTCAGCCTCAGGCCCTCTCATATTGATTTATATTGTAGCCGACTGTTTTATCACCCTAACAGTAAACACACCTACCTAATAACATCCACATTGTTGTTTTCTTTTAATAAATTAGACCATTTCTTTGCTTTTCATAACCCAATATGAGCTATCACAGCAAATGGTAGATAAAAATCTGACTGTTTAATAATAAAATGTTTTGTGTGACAATTATGCAAAAACGCACTTACAGTGCCCATAGAAAATCATCATACCCTGTCAAAATCCTTACCTTTTGTCACATTACAACCTGGAAATTAAAATAAATTAAATCTAACTTGCCAGCTGTATTTACACATTATAACCCTCGACATCTAAGTGGAAATAATATTTAAAAAAAATTCTGAACAATGATTAAAATTTAAATAGTGAAATACATGGTTTGGATAAGTGATCAGCCCCTTAGAGTAAGCATTATAAACTTGCTCAGGTACAACCAGTCACTTCCCAGATCACACACCATGCTAATTGCCCCCCACCTGACATCAATTGCAGTGGCAACTTTGAAGGACTTACAAGTCCTTATGGCAGAGATTGGTCGGTCTGTGCATATGACAACAAGCTTTACACAAAGCTGGCGTGTATGGCAGGGTTGCAAGAAAGAAGCCTCTTCTGAAAAAGCTTTGCAAAAAACCACTTGGAAGGTTCTAATGCCATGTGGCAAAAGGTTTTATGGTCAGATGAGACCAAGATTGAACTTTTTGGACTGAACTGCAAGTGTTATGGTGAACTGCAAGCGTTATGGTGGTGGCAACATGTTGTGGGGGTGTTTCTCTTCAGTGGGGACTGGGCAATTGGTCAGGATTGAAGGGAAAATGGATGCAGCCAAGTACACCCAAATTCTTGAGGAAAACCTGCGGCCCTCTGCTAGACAGCTGAAGATGGGCAGGTGGTTCATCTTCCAGCACGACATCGACCCTAAACACACACAAAAAAAAATATATTTTTTATGGGTTTTGATTTCAGGCTGTAAGACAAAAAAAGTGACTCTTTCAAAGGGGTATGATGATTTTCTATAGGCACTGTAGTACAACCCAACACACAATGCCGGCTTTTATTTTCTCTGCAGAAAACCTATTAGTAATTTGAGGATCATAACGTGACGAGTCACCATAGCCACAAGCTGTGTTCCTGTTCTTTCGGTCCTCTTGCGGTACTTGAACATGAAAGATTACATTTGGTAGTATAATGTGACTAGCTCTTTTGCTGTGATTCCTTTTCACAAAGGGGTTTATTGAGTAAATAATTTGGAAATCACTTCGGCAAAGAGAATCTGTAAATTAAATTACAAAAAATGTAAAGATGCATTCAGAATAAATAAAATGACCACAAATAACAGTGAACTGTAACCAAAATACATAGTTGATGTCATCCTTTTTTCTATAAAATTGCATCAGTTAGGCAGTTAAAATTGCATCAATCTTAGGCAGACTTATGCTGGAAAAGAGTTCTGTTTTATTTATTTATTTGTTTGTTTGTTTATTTTAAAGTGTCTGAATTTCTTTTCCCCCAAGCATCTTGGAGAACCTGCCACAGTTCTTCACATTTTTGCCTGTCTCAGTTGTTTCTGTCTCTTGAGCTATTATTGCAACACAACCTGCAATGTTTTTATGTGAAAAGTGCTCTATTACTTTTTTTTCTTTATTACATTTCTCTCGGACAAAAAATTGGAAACCTAAAACCTTTCTTTTGTTCTATTGACTGAAGACATAAAATGAACATCTAAGACAAAATGTATATAAAAATTAGGATAAAATAACTTTAGCATAAATAGATAATATGTTTGGAAATGTGCTTTCCTGGGGAAATGAAGGAAGCTAAACTAGATTTAAGCTTTCTGAGAGTAGTATGAAGAGGAAAAGAATAAGATTTACCTTAGATTATTGTTTACTAATCAGATCAGTTTGCAGAATGTTTGCAGACATCTGTATCAAAATACAGTAGCAGTGGTGTATAATACCGGTTTACCTCCACATCTTTAAAAAAATAAATAAATTAAAAAAATGCTTCTGAATCTCTGCAATGCTTCTCCCAAGAGGAAACGAGAACGTTCGATCTCCTGAGGCTGTGGTATTTCACCTTCTTTTTCCCTGGCCTTTATGCCCTTGCCAGTTATAATCTGCGCCTTGGAGGGGTGTGCCCCGGGGTTCAGCTTTATGCCCCCTTGTATTGATTTATACTGAAGTAAATAGGATGTGAAGGGCACTAGGGAGCCAAAGTAACATATGGTCCTGCCAGAGCTGCTCTTTCCCAAAAGGCTGTTGACAGGAAGGGGATCTACGGTTACCTGGTGGCACAGGTGGCCACGAGGGAGGGAACGGAAAAGTGCGACATGTGGGAGCTCAACAGGCATCGAATTTTAAACAGTGCCTAGTTTCTGCTCCGAATACTCCTGCACTGATGTAAGTTCACAGAGTACTCATAGAGAACGTTAGAAATATCTTAATACTAGATGTATAGATAAAGGAAGTATGTTGACTTCTACATGAAAACCTGACAAGATGTAGGGAAAAGTAATATACAGTATAATCAGTTTGAAATAGAATAAGAGGTCAAGCCACTGGAGAAAGTTGTATGTACCGACTTTGACCAGCAATCCACACCAAAGCAACAACATGCAGCTTAAGTGGAATGTCACAACATTGCTAAGTGTTGCATAAAAAGTAACTGCATGGTCTTTGTTTTGTTACGTAACTCTACAGTGAAACCGATCTGTATGCAATTACTATTATTATTAGAATCGAATGCTGAAATGAATCACATCAGTTGTGATCAATTCCTCTTCAGTAAGTGATTTTTACTGGTTTCAGGGTTTGTCATTGTCAATGGCAACAAAACTGTAGTTGCATCTACAAAGAATGTGACAGTTAACATGTAGAACACACAATCATGCAACTACTCCCACGTTGCAGAGCATCCTGAGCCTATTCCGGCTAACGCAGGGTGCGATGTTGGAATACACTAGGATAGGACACCAGTCTATCACAGGGCAACATGCACACATTCACACCTAGTGGAAATTTAGAGTAACCAATCCACCTACCAACATGGTTTTTGGAAGTAGGAAGAAACCAGAGAAGCTGGAGGAAACCCACACGGACACAGGGAACATGTGACATTACCCACTGCACACCATACCTCCCATCAGTAGTGGTGAGCGTGGATTTCTCCAACTGGGACCTGTCTTAAAAGATAGTACATTTGCTGTTTTGAAATGTTATATTTCAGTAAACTCTTTCTGCAAACCATTGACTGTGATCTCCGGCAAGGCCTTTGATTGTTTAGTGGCTCCCGGCCCAGACTAGAGTAGTACTGTAGCTGAATCAGCAAGGCCATCATTATAATGGGGAAATGTCATCATGCTTAGTAGGAAATAAAGATTAGTGGCCTTATGGAAACTGCAGATGGGTGACAAAATAAAGGAAATCTGGCAGTGCTGTGGGAGGCATTTATAGATTTTTGCTGACATGGTTTAGGTTCACTTACAGGGAAGCATCACCACAAGTCAATACGGTGTTCTTCTGACTGAACACCTTTATCCTATGATGAAACATTTCTATCCTGATGGGTGTGGTCTCTTCCAGGATGACTCCACCCCCATCCACATGGCATGAGGGCTTAATCAAAGGATTGCCAGATCCATACCACCCTGCAGTTCTTGCCTGGTTTCCTGCTGAAGCTAAGCAGGGTTGAGCTTGGCTAGTAGCTGGATGGGAGACCTCCTGGCGAAAACTAAGGTTGCTGCCGGAAGGGGTATTAGGGAGGCCAGAAGGTGGTGCTCTCCCTGTAGTCTGTGTGGGTCCTAATGCCCCAGTATAGTGACAGGGACACTATACTGTTTAAAAAAAAAAAAAAAAGCACTGTCTTTTGGATGAGATGTTAAACCGAGGTCCTAACTCTCTGTGGTCATTAAAAATCCCAGGACACTTCTTGTAAACAGTAGGGGTATAACCCTGGTGTCCTGGTGCAATTGTCCCTTATCTATCATGGCCCCATAATAATCTCCATCCCTGAATTGCCTACATCACTCTCCTCTCATCATCCAGGTGGATGCTACACACTGGTGGCATTTGAGGAGATTTACCCACTATCCTATGTAAAGTGCTTTGAGTGTCTAGAAAAGCGCTATATAAATGTAACTAATAATAATGATTGATGAGGATGAAAATGATCAATTTAACACTTATTGGAGATTTTGGAGTGATGTGTTAGACAGTACTCTACCTCAACATGATCAAAACACCAATTAAAGGGAATATGTTTTGGAAGACCAGTATTCATCGTTCCAGTACAGTTCCAGAGACTTGTGTAATCTATGCCAAGCTGCACTGAAGCTTGCAGTGGCCCTTGGCTTGTAAAACCTTACTACCAAACTATATGTTTATTTGTCCTTTAATTTGTCGCCCTAGTGATAGGAAGTTGGTGAGTTCAAATCCCAAGACTAGCAGAGGGCCACTGTTGGGTCCTTTACTCCTTCCTCGGGATTAGATTATGATTCACTTAGAAATCACTAAAAATCAAGTGATCAAGTGAAATGTTTACCACAACATCGTAAAATAGAGTAAAGTTATGGCAATATTTATTGGGTTCAGGGCATTTAGCCGGTAATTGAAAAAATCCAGAGTATAGCAAACACTGTTGGTTAAGTTAGTGAGCTAATGATTGTTTACATCACATGCATGTTTAATGTTATTTAATTAACCTCTCATATGAAAACCCATTTGAAAGCATGTTCTGTACACTGATCTAGATTAATACACAGTGTTTACTTTTAAAAGTTAGGTGCATGTAGCATGTAGCAATTTCATGTGTTCCTTGTTCTCAGCTCATGAAGACCTTGATCATTAGTGGCTGAATGAAAACAGGTGTGTTAGAAATGAAAACACTGAAATGTGCAGGTCATTGAGTCTTATCTACTTTGGAAAGTGCGTGGAGTTCTGTTCAGGATTAACACACCAAGGAAGTAAACTTTGCTCATCTGGAAATTTCTTCAAGACCTCAAGGGAAAAACAGAGAAAGTTCCAGGTAAATGTCAAGTTTTAGATCGCTTATTACTGAAAACAGGCTGATTATGGAGAACATTTCTAACTGCAGGACAGTGGACAAATAACTGTTTGATGTGGTTAAAGAAATTTATTAAGAAAAGGCCCACAAGTGTCTACAATTTTTAAGATCAAAAGAAATCCAGATTATATGAATTTGCAAATTAAAAAAGTTGGTAAACTGGTGTTACATGATTGGCTCTTTTGCATATTTATGATGCAATAACTCTTGCCTGTGACATGTTCAGAACTTATTCCAGTATGATTCTCACCACTACCTGTTTAGAAAATGTTAAAATATGAAAATTCTTACACCTTACACAAGTCCGGTGGACCTGCCACTGATATAAATCACGTCAGTGATATTTGCATGATGAAACTGATCTTTTATCTGTGTCACTTGCTTGAAAGGTATCATTGTGTTGCTGAATTATCTGACTAAATGTGGAATGGGAATGGAGATTATATGTAATGAGGTAGAAGGGGCCAAGGACTGAACCTTGATGGACTCCTTGTGTGAATGAGGGGCAGTAGAAGCAGTATAATACTATTAGTGCCAGCTGTAGAGTACCAGTTATGTCAGAGTGTCTGGGATAAGGGAAATAGTTTTACTGGCATTGATGCCTCACAGCTCCAGGGTCCTTGGTTAGATCCTCAGCTTGGTTTATTTTATGTGTGGAGTTTCACATGTTCTTTCTGTGATTATGTGGGTTTCCTCTGGGTTCTCTAGTTTTCTCCTACCTGCCAGTAGATGGACTGGTTATGCTAAATTGTCCCTAGGTATATGTGGGATTCGAGATCATTGCTCAGCACCATTCATTCAGGACGTATTTCCACTTTACACCCAGTATTCCTGGAATTAGGATCCACACATTATGACCCTCACAGCTCAACAGTCCTCAGTTTGATCCTGAGTTTGGGTTAATGTCTGTGTGGAGTTTCTCATGGGGAGCTGTGTCTATATAGGTTTCCTCTGTGTTCTCTGGTTTCCTTCCACCTCCCAAAAACCATGCCAGTAGGTGTATTGGCTAGACTAAATTGCCCCTAAGTGTAAATGAATGTGTGAATTAGTGTGTGAATATGTGTGTAATGGAGCTATCCCATCTAGGGTGTATTCCCGTTGTTCCCAGGATAGGCTCCGGATCTGCCATGGCCAAGACCAGGATAAAGTGTTTACTGAAGATGAATGAATAAACAATAAAAAAAATAAAATAAATAATAATAATAATAATAATAAAAACAAAACACAAACTAGCATGATGATCATCTATTACAAGATTGCAAACATTAAAATTCAGTGTACGGTAGTAGTCCAACAGTAATGGTTTGATCTAATGAGGTTGTAAGTCCAAGTCCCAGCACAGCCAGAGAGCTCCTCTTGCCTGATTTGTTGCTTTGGTTAAAAGTGTCTGCCAAGGGAATAAATGTAAACGTAATCCAACTGCTAGCACAGCATGAATGGTCCATATATAATATATAGTGTCTCGAATAACATTAAGCAAACGCAGCCTTATACATTAACGGCAGAAAAATAAATAATTTACCTGATTTAAATGATGCATGGCTCACTCTTAAGTTATTAGGGACTGGATTCAACCATGTATAGTAATCTGTATGCATGAATTATGTTTTTGGATGGGAGGATGCTGCTTACTCTTTGTTAGTGCATTTATTCTATGTCTAAGTGGCTCAAGCCCAAGCATTGCTTTACATGTGTAATTTAAACTTCTGGTTTCTTTTAGTGTTTTCCAATGCTTATATAAGAAAGGTACTAAGCTGTACCTTTCAGGGTACAAAGCTTGTCACTGTGGTGGTACTCTAAGTTCAGTCTTTTGTTCTATCACAGTTTTATATGGGAAAGTACATGTAGTGCAAGTTTAAAACTCATCCACTTACTGTGGATGTGCATTTGTTCTGCCTTAGTGAAAAGAAATATAAATGCATAGTACTTATACATAGCAGTGTGCTTATTCAGCCGAGTAAGCACCAGGGAAAGACGAGATCTTGTTTAGGATAGCGGCGAGAATTCATGACAGGCCAGTACCCTAGTTGACTGGTTAAAGGGGAAATGTCCATATGATCCAAGGCCAAGCATGAATCACTCCTGTATTTCATCCTTATGGTTTATTCTAACTTTTGCCAGCTATATGTGCTCACTTACATTAGTGTTCAAAGCTACAGTATATAAACTACAGTCGCATTCTGGAGTTCCCAGTTTTAACCGAGTTCGTTTTGCCATAACAGCTAATTAGCAAACCAAAAAAAACCCAATATCATGCATTTGTGAAAAGCACATTTTAAGTTTAGGTAAGTGTAAAATACACTATATGGACAAACATTTGTGGACACCTGACCATCACACCCATATGTAGTTCTTCTCCAAACTGCCACAAAGTTGAAAGCACATATTTATATAGAATGTCTTTATGCTGTAGTATTACAATTTCCCTTCACTGGAACTCAGAGGCCCAAACCTGTTCCAGCATGATAAAGTGAGATCCATGAAATCATTGTGTGCCAAGGATGGTGTGGATGAACTTGAGTGACCCACACAGAGCCCTGACCTCAATCCCACTGAACACCTTTGGGATGAACTGGAATGCAGACTTTGTCCTAGGTCTCCTCGCCCCACATCAGTGTCTGACCTCACTAATAGTCTTATGGCTGAATGAGCACATATCCTCACAGCCACGCTCCAAAATCAAGTGGAAAGCCTTCCCAGAAGAGTGGAGGTTATAGTAAGAGTAAGTGGGGTTGGGGGGACATCTGGAATGGGATGTTCAAAAAACACATATGAGCGTAATGGTCAGGTCTTTTGGATATGTAGTGTAGTCAGAACCCATTCATAATTATAGGTCATAAATAAATGTAGTTGATGATGATGGAGCCTTACAGCTCCAGGGTCCCTGCTTTGATTGTGACCTTGGGTTACTGTATATGTGGAGTTTTGCATTCTGTGTGGGTTTCATCCGGTTCCTCTTACTGTCCAAAAACATGCAATTAAGATGACTGGCTATGCCCCTGGGTGTGAACATGTGTGTCCAGGGTATATTCCCACCTCACACCCAGCATTCCTGGGATAGGCTCTGGTTCCACCTTGACCAGGTAAATCATTTACTGAAGATGACTGAATGAATTTAGTTCCTTGGATCTTCCAGCTGTGTAGTCATGAGCCTAGTACTGACATAAATCATGTCACTGTCATATATGTGGGAGTTGATATTGTGTCACTGAACCAAGGGGGAAATTGTGTCACTGACCAAGGGGGAAATACTGTATATAGGAAATAAAACCAGCCAAGAAGTAAACCTTGAGGGACTCCTCGCATGACTGGAGCGGTAGAGGTGTAGTACTTTTATTGTCAGCTGTAAATTGCCATGTCGAATCAAGTAAACCTGTCTGAGCTGAAGCTTGGGGATATGATTGCCCTTGTCAACTATAGCAGGATAAACCAATAAATGTGAATGACATAAGGTCTTAGAAACGCTCACATAAGTGAACACGTACAGCTGGAAAGCTGCTTGGGCTTGGAGCACTTGAGCATATCCCTGTCAAAGTATCAGATGTTGTCCTTTTCCAGTTCTATCCAGTTCAAACATGTTTGTTAGCTGATAAGTTAACTCGGGTGTGTTGGAAGTTGAGCTTTTATTTTTTTATACAGAGCATAAAAATGTTAGAAATTTATATTTATTCTAAAGAGGCAAAACCTGATGCCATGCTGGGCACATAATCTTCTGAAACAGAGCCAGAATAAAGAGACTGAAATGAACCCCAGGTTTAAGTTTCAATCTGCAGGTCAGAACAGGAAACGCTCAGGAGCAGTAAATTCTCATCGAGGCGTCATTCATTCCTTCGGGACATGTGATATGCAATTAGAGGAGACAGCTCGAGGACTTCTGTCACAGAGCCAGCGACACCTCTTTCTTAATTTACAGCCCTGATGAGGACCCCCTCCCTGATGACACCTTGGATGGTGACTATTTCTCACCGAGCTCCAAGCGCGTGCATTTGCAACGTGAGTTGACACCGGTGCATATATTGCTCGCGACTCTGTGTTTGATCATCTTCACCACCACAACAATCATCATCATCATCATCATTATCATCATCATCCCAAGAGCGGTAGACACTACCGCTTTTTTTTGTTTTTGTGGTCCCGGTTGGTGAAGCTCGTTATTCTTGTACCGTGACGCCGAGCGCACGCGAAGCGAACGGAGCGCGCTCACGTTACGGAGCCGCGAGATTCCGCGCGCGCCGCCGCTTCAGCTCCGAGGGAGCAGAAATAGTTGGTTGTTTCGCACGAGCGCCAAGAAGAAAAAAAAAAAAAAAAAAAAAAAAAAATCCGCTCGTTCCAATGCGAGATCCTTTCGGCGCCTGACAAACCCAAGCACCGCGAGATACAAAACCAAAGGGGAGGGAGGGATCGCACGACGTGCGCGATTGTAGCAGGTAAATGTGCTTTTTATTATTATTTATTTTAAAAACAACGCGTCGTCTCGAGCCTACGCAATTTTGCGGAGCTGTCGATGGTGCTGAAATCGCGTGCTCTGCAACACGAGCGATTAAAAGACAGGCTGCAGTGATGCATTCAATAGATCGTGCACAAGACAAGCTTTTATTCCTGCTACATGCATTCAAACGCATCCCGGTCCACTGAACACATTGCACCTTATCGCAATTGCATGTCGTGGCGTTTGCATCGGATAGGGATTTTATTTCCAGAAAGTGTTTGCATGCGTGGATGTGCTCTGCAGTTTCCATTAACGCTTATGTGATTATGGATTTGCGCTGTGTGTAATTAGATTGTGCACTCGTCTGACTGAATGTGTGAACAGATGGAGGAGGTTTGTTTGCAGCTCCCAGTCACTAAACAGTGCTGTGGAGGAGTTTATTTAGCGTGTAATGGGTGAATGGATGGAATATTGCATGACAGGACAAATCATAACGTTAGATTATTATATAGTCATATTCTTCTTTATATTTGCACAAGCCAAAGGAATCTTCTCCGTGCATATCTCTCTCTCTCTCTCTCTCTCTCTCTCTCTCTCTCTCTCTCTCTCTCTGTCTGTCTCTGTGTGTGTGTGTCTTTCCCTTTCTCATCCAGGAGTACTCAAGGCTGGCTGTTCATTACTGGGAGGCATGGCTCAGACTAACAGCTATGGACAGAGCAGCAATGGAGTAGCGGATGAGTCTCCCAACATGCTCGTCTACAGAAAAGTAGGTCCCTCAGGTCTTTGTCTCTCTACATTGCTCTATTAACTGCAAACACGAGTTCTCCTGGTAACCAGCTGTCAGTTTTAGCTGGATTTAATCCTGGTTGATGCTGGGCTTTTCCTTTAATCTATTTAACTTTTGTAGTCATGTCTATTTAAGTAGTACAGGATACAGAGAAAATGCAAAGGCTCACTTCAGCAAGCATAGTGTAAACATGCCTGTACAGCCAGAGGAAAGGAGGATGCCCATTACTGGATCGATTAGGAGTGATGTGCTCAGCCGTCTGAGCCAAAACCTGGCTTACACACATGTTTTATCCCTTTCCAAGTGCACTATAATGTGCCAGTAATAACTGCCATGGCCAACAGTAGTGGTCAATCGTTAGACCAATGCACCTTTTTGTTGACTAACCTCATCGCATTTGGTGATTATTCAGAACAAAAATGTGCACTTGTTAATGGCTATTTATTTAGATTGACTTACATTAATCAGCCAGCTTCATTTCTGTTACTTATTTGGAGTGTTTCTTTCTACTTTTTTTCTCAAATTAAGCATAGAAATGTATATTTCCCCCACTGGCCAGACAGAGCAAGATTTTTTATTTTTTTTAAATGGGCATCCTGTCTCTAGGGAGTGTAAACGCACTGAGCTTGTGCTAATTGCAAAAGTTGCTTTGAGAACATTTATTAACCTTGATGTATGAAGTGATTAATAGCTGTTTGGTGTGGCTTGTATGGTCAGTGTAGCAAATAAACAAATAATTTGTGGATACTGCCAAAGTGTGGATGATTTTGATATTTAAATTTTTTTTGTCTGTACAGACAGACTTGTAGCAGCCCAATCCCCCCCTCCCCTTTTTGAACCACAATGATAAGCCTTTAGGGTGTGAATATTTGTAGTCATGTAAAATAATTTTTAACCCCTTTACACTGCTAGGATCCACTGCTAACTGTGTACATTCCTCACTCTCATAACTACAACTCATAACCTTTCCCATTAGTGCTACTGTATTTACTGAATAATTTACAGTAAATGCTGATTAATTAGTTACTCAATAATCTTTCATCCATCCATCTTCAATAAGCTCTTTATCCTGGTCAGGATCTCAAGAACACTGGGGATGGGTCAGGAATACACACTGGATGGGACATCATTCAGTCACAGGGCACAATACACACATTCACACACTCCTTCACATCTAGGGGCAATTTGGACTCGACAGCAGAGGTGGGTAGAGTAGCAAAACATTTTACTCAAAGTAAAACTACTTATAAAAATAATTACTCAAGTAACAGTAAAAATAATAACGATAATAATTACTTGAGTAACAGTAATAAAGTATAAAATGAGAAGACTACTCAAGTAGCAAGTTACTAGTTACATCGGATCTGATTAAAATGAAGGGAAAACCTTGAATCTCAGACTACATGGAGAACTGTAAGTCACACCTCTCCTTGAAAGTTTGTCTGTTCTGTTTCTATTATATAAAACCTGGGTTCAAGATGAAGCAGCATATCCCAGTACTGAGATGGGTACAATAACGCACAACCTGTCATTTTCAACACAAAATCTCACACACACACTCAAAAAAAACAAAATTTTTCCCAACAGTTGACTGTCTTTATTTTCACACCATGTTAACAACACAAACTTGTCAGCGTCTGCATTTAAACAAGACAACAGAGAACAAAAGAACAGACTATGGAAGAGAACAGAAGATAAAGTGTGTGTAGAGAGAGAGTGAGTGTTTGTGTGTTAGTATGTGTTAGCATATGCAAACCACTGCAGTGTAACACGAGACTCGTGACCTCATTATATGTGATATAAACTAATTATTAAAACTACATATATTCATTAACATTTAACAGTAAAGGAGGAACACCACCGAATGTAACAAAGTAAAAGTACATTTCTGCGATTAAAAATTGACTTGAGTAAGAGTATAAGTATGGCCAGTTAAACCAACCTTTTTTTTTTTTTTTTTTTTCAAAAAGTTACTCAAGTAAATGTAACGAAGTAAATGTAACGCATTACTATCCACCTCTGCTCACCAGTTGACATGCTGGCATTATGGGAGGTGGGAGAAAACTAGAAAACCTAAAGGAAACCCACATGGACACTGGTGGGAAACTTGCGAAATAGATGTTATTGAATAATATGCTTTAATATAAATAGTTTAATATATGTAGACAACAACAACAAAAAAAACATGTTTATTAACAGGCTGTAGGTTCCACCACTGAGCCTTGAGTTCTGAGTGCTAAACCATATACCACAGGTTCCCAACCATGGTCCTAGAGATCCCTGTCCTACATATTTTTAGTGTTTTCCTGCAAAAACTCACCCACCTTAACTCATGACAGGCTGAATCAGCTGAATAAGGTGTATTGGGAGCAGGAAAACGCTAAAATGAGCAGAAAATGGCGTACTCCAGGACCAAGGTTTGGAAACCTGTACCATACCCCATGACTGGATCTGGCCAGCCATTGTAATTGAATTGGGTGCTTTAAAATTATTTCTGTAAGCATAGTGATCGCTCAGTAGTTTAGGTTCTGAGTTACGTCTGCCAGAGAGTCTCTGTTGAGCTCTTGAGAGAGGCCTTTAAGCCTCACCTGATCAACTCCCTGCTCGGATTGAGTCACAACCTGCAAAATTAGATTTAGTGCCTTCAGCTTGTTGAGTAGCTCGGTGAGTAGACTTGATTCTGACTGGGGACTGGTCTCAAAATGGACATGTAGCTGCTTTAAATAAAGGTGACTTTGCATTTTCTTGCAATTATCCAAGGCATACAGTTAAAGGTTTTCTATTTAACCTCAATGTTGTTCAGATGTTCCACCATTGATTTGTCTTATTTGTTTGCTTAGGTGGATTTGTGAGGGGGGAAAAAAAAACCTGACACAGCAAACACAACATCATCTGGAATGTACTCATTTACCACTGACTGTCTTTCCAGATGTCGCGTTTACTTTTCTGTAGATATCTTACATAAGGCTACTTATGATGGTTTGTACTTTCATGTAATCTGCAATATCACGTTGCTCATCCTGATTCTGCTCCTGATGTGAGTATTTAGTGTGTATTGTTTTGCCTCCTCAATGGCGAGGGACTTGTCTTTCACTGGAACTATGTTTTTCCCACACTAAACATTTTACAATACTTGTCATACTGTTTGTGTTTTATATACATTGCTCTTGTATTGATTATCCTACATACTTCATCTCACTGTACAGTATATGTGTAAATGATGAATACGATGATAGTAAGAGCTTGCTAGTTTTGCACATACATAATTCCCTTTCAAGATTTACATCTACAAGAAGAGGATTGGGAAATGAAGAAGGTCAAGCAATGCAGAGGGACTAGGACGGAGTCTGTGGTTTGTGTCAGTATCGAGTATGAAGCAGAAAGCTGGATGCAAGCAAGTGCTGTTTTTTGAAAATCACGTGGCAGCCAAGCAGACAATCCACAATTATGATTAAAACCAGGTCCAACATCAAACAGAAACTTGACTGATGGGTACCAAGCATGAATATCAATGGCAGAGAAGCACACAGGCAAGACTAGTTGGCAAGACTTTGCGATGTGTGTGTGTGAAAGTCCAGGTTATTTAAAGGAGTTTGTGAATGAGAGACGGGTATGCGTGATTAGAAATTAGTGGCAGTGAATGGAGATTGGTGTCGTGTGATTAGCCAGGTGACGTAGTTTGTAGTGCATGTGCTGACTGAGAATTCTGAGTTTGTGTTGGTTTATGTTGGTTGCTGAGGATTCTTCTGGGAGTTGGGGTTTGAGACACTAGTGGGCACATCCTGACTTTTAGATTTTAGATTGCTTATTACTTCTTTCATTTAGGTGTGTGTCAGGAAGTGCTTTTTGAACAGACTATACTTGAGGGTACAGTTAGTCCTGGATCAAAATTAATAACCATAACTCCAGTGTATGGTTACTAATTTGTATCCAGAAATGTGTAATTATGTCAGTTATATATGTAAGTACTGACTGTTGTGGAAATAATTGGTGTGAGAAGCTTTAAGCATCTACAATAAGATCACTGGACCTGTCACCACTACTTTGCAGTTTTGCTTTATTTTATGTGCATTTAAGAGAATTACCGTCTCCAAGTAAAAGAGCAACTGGGTGGAGATTACTGTAATTAGCCACTTATTCTAATTTATCACAGCTGACAGTAATTATGGATTTTGTTATTACACATTATATTTTATGCCCGCAAAGAGACGGCATTTTTTTTTTTTCAGCAGATATAATGGCTGTTAATTAGAATGGATATTCATGGCTACAGTTGAAAAAATAGATATCAATGTGTTCAATGACCATTTTGCGATCACATCCCCTGCCAAGAAACATTTTTATGAATTTATTGAAGGAAATCAATAATTTGTGCAATTCCTGTATTACCAGGTCTCTCAGCCACATTTCAGTCTTCAGCCCCACAATGGTGTATGTGATGTCAGTCAACTTTCACTGTCTGTAGTCCTGATGTCTTTTCTGCAATGAGCAACACTTTAGTAATATTTGGACAGATTAAGGAGGACATCTGTAAGCATTATGTAAGAATATAATAGGATTTACAGGATGAAGTGGCAATACAATGTACACATTATTTGGCATAACCAAAAAGTTCCCTGTGTAATATTCATTTGTTTTCAGTAACTGTTTTTACACTGAAATGGATCCACACCAATTCACACCTGGTGGTAATCTAGCATAGCCAATACCAGATAACCTGGAAGGAAACCCACACAGACATGGTGAGAAACTGCACAAAGACAGTAATCCTAGCTCAGGATTGAACAAAGGACCCTGGAGCTGCCCGCTGTACCACATACGTAATATTTACAGTGGTGCCTTTTCTATATTTCTGCATAAATATGACCTAAAACATCATCAGATTTTCACACAAGTCCTAAAAGTGGACAACGAGAACCACTTTAAACAAATGAGACAAAAATATTATACTTGGTCATTTATTCATCGAGGAAAATGATCCGATATTACATATGTTAGTGGCAAAAGTATGTGAACCTCTAAGATTAGCAGTTAATTTAAAGGTGAAATTAGAGTCAAGTGGGATGACAATCAGGTGTGGGTGAGCACCCTGTTTAGTTTAAAAAACAGGGATCTATCAGAGTCTGATCTTCACAACACATGTTTGTGGATGTGTCTCATGGCATGAACAAAGGAGATTTCGGAGGACCTCAGAAGAAGAGTTGTTGATGTTCATCAATCTGGAAAAGGTTACAAAACCATCTCTAAAGAGTTTGGACAAATCTATGAAACTGCATTCATAATGGGGTTCAGCTGGACTAGACGCAACCAGGCCTGATTACTGCAAGCCCTGTTCAATCAAATCAACACTTAAATAGAACTTTTTCAACAGCATGAAGTTGGTTAAAAGGTCTTACCCAGTAACACAGTATGCCAAAGTTGAAAGTAATTCCAGAAATGATGAGGAGCAAGGTGATTGAAATACATCAAAATGTACTCCAAATGGAAAAACTCGGCACAGTAGTGAACCTTCCCAGAAGTGGCCGACCTTCCAAAATTCCTCCAAGAGCACAGCAATGACTCATCCAGGAAGTCACAAAACAGCCAAGGATAACATCAAAGGACCTACAGGTCTCTCTTGCATAAATAAAGGTCACTGTTCATGACTCCACTATCAGAAAGTCACTGGGCAAAAATGGCATCCATGGAAATGTGGCGAGATGAAAAGCACTGCTGACCCAGAAGAACATTAAGGCTCGTCTGAAATTTGACAAAACACACCTTAATGATCCTCAAACCTTTTGTGCGAATGTTTTGTGGACTGATGAATTGAAGGTGGAACTGTTTGGAAGACAGGGGTCCCGTTTCATCAGGACACCATATTCCACAAAAAGAACATCATGCCTACGGTCAAGTGTGGTGGTGGTGCTTTGCTGCTTCAGGGCCTGGGCAACTTGCAATAATTGAGGGAAACATGAATTCTGCTCTCTACCAGAAAATCCTAAAGGAGAATGTCCAGTCTTCAGTCTGTAAGTTGAAACTCAAGTGCAAATGAATTATGCAGCAAGACAATGATCCAAAGCATAGGAGTAAGTCCACCTCTGAATGGCTCAAAAAAGCAAAATTAAAGTTTTTGAGTGGCCTAGTCAAAGTCCTGACACGAACCAACTGAGATGCTGTGGCAGGACCTTAAACAGGCAGTTCATGCTTGAAAACCTTCCAGTGTGGCTGAACTAAAGCAGTTCTGCAAAGAAGAGTTTGCCAAAATTCCACCACAGTGGTGATCTCCAGTTATCAGAAGTGTTTGGTTGCAGTTATTGCTGCAAAAGTTGGCACAACCAGATTTTAAATTTAAGGGGCAATTCAGGGTTTTTTTTTTTTTTTTTTGGCTTCAGTAAAAAAATAAATAATTAAAAACTGGTATTGTGTGTCTACTCAGGTTGCCTTTGTTTTAAGTTGTATTTCGTTTGAAGATCTAAAACTATTTAGTATGAGATATACACAAACACAGAAGAAATTAGTATGGGGCAAATACTATTTCAAAGTACTGTAGTATGTAATCCTAATGTAGATGGGCATATGCAAGATTTTGGTCTAGAAGAGCTCAAAAGTCCCAGGAACTGACACTGGGTTTTATTTAAATTCCCTTCTCTGGTAACTGTAACTTCACACCTTTTGTACTAGTCAGTGTAATTTCTGATTAATATGCCTTAAGATGAATCCTAGTGTTTCAGTCACTTGATTTTGCTGGCTTTGGTGCAGAAACACAACCATAACTTGAGGTAAAAGATGGCTAAAATTACTCACCTTACTTTAATAAACCAAATAAAATAGACTGTGATCCTTATGTACTTTTCCCTAAACTGCTGATTCCACTTAAACTAGAAGAAAACTTCCCAAATATGTGTTTTCCTGACACACTACCTCCGTCCCTCTTCTGAATAGAACCTCAATGCATTTAAGAGCAGAGAAGCCTCCCGGTTCTTCACGTCTGAGTGGGTAAAGGATCCCAGAGGAAAAAAACTCTATCATTATGGCAAGTTGAGTGTAAGCTACCTAACTAACTGAATTTTGCTAATGTTAGCAGTGCTTGCTGCTGAGATAAACATCCTAATTGCTCTATAATGTCGCTAGCTAACATAGCTATAGGCAACATGACAGGACAGATCCACTGCACACAGTCAAGTGTATTAGGGCAGACAATTATTAGTCTGTATAATTGTCTTGAAACTTGCACTCAGTCTCCTATTTGGTCCATTGATTATAGAGTGTGATGTCACATGAAACAAGGATAATGTAATAATAAACTATGAGTTGAAGGGATTAATTCACAAACTATTTGTCTATAATGGGGCATAGTCAAATACAGCTCTTATTTCTTTGCAAGGCTGTAACTACACTTCAATATCTACACGAGATAAAATATCACAGTGGCTAGAGAGCAGCTAGGCTTGTGACCTTGATGGTGTTACAGGGCCTGAGGGAGGATTGGAAGAAAATGAATGGGGTAATCCAGAGATTAAAGCCTCGGTGCTGACACTTTAGGCACTGTGGCTGCTTTTGCCAGTCATCTGTGTCCTACTTTCTTCCATGGATGAATAAATTGAATATCACTACCACACATATAATACCATAGTGTTTTAGTTCACCTTCTGGTCTTTTCCAGCTCATGAATCCTCTACCAAATCTTGTTCTGAACACTTCATGTGAATGAGGGCTTTGTGTATCTGGGGCTCGGGCCTAAAATTAAAGGAGCTGCTGAATATTTTAGCACCTGCATTACTCAGGCTGTGCCTATACTGGAAATCCGCAGCTGTCCTGCTTCTCGTTTTCTTTCTCTATGTCCACAGCATGGAAATGGAGCAAGTGTTGTCATCATGGGTGTTGTTCTGGTGGTACGCTCTGTTTCATATTCATATACCAGGCCCTCCAGTGAGTAAGGGCTTGCTGACTGACTAGAGCAATGCTTTCATGATTCAAACTCCTAACGCTGAAGCCGAGCTTGAGTAAGGAGTCTGATTGCATGCTGGTGTAATTGATTCATTTCGTCGGCTAATTTCCTTTCTGGGGATTTATAATGCTGATAGAGAGGCGGTGTGTGATATGACCTAGATTCATGCTTCATAGAGAGTGATGAGTTTATGTCAATGATTAGCATGGAATTCCCAATTAGTACCAAGATCCAGATTCTGATTTACTTTTAATGCAGAAATCAAGGAATAAAAACACTTGGGGGCATGCTGTTATAGGGAATTAATTAATTAAATTGATTTTCTGTCAATTTTCCTGTAACAGCATGTCCCAAATTGTTTTATTTCTCTTATACCACAGGAATTTGCCAATGATTACAATTTTTTATTTATTAAAGGAAGATTTGTCTGACTTTTTAACTGTTTATAGCAACACTTAAAGTTTTGTGGCTTTTGGTATGAATATGTCAGCCTTAAGGTTATCAATAAGCTAGTGTGCTTTTGAGGTAAACCTGAATACTTCACAGTTATATATTACTCTAAGATTGTCACAAAGGTCTTTTTTTTAATCAGCACATTCAGATCACAGGAGTATATATTAATGCACTTATTCTGACTTGTTAACATGTCTACAGTAACAGTTAATATACAGGGACTTGTATGGTGGATGCTCCACATAATCTAAGCCTACTAATAAACTGATTTAAAAAGAAATGGGCTTTTTATCATTGATATGATAATGTTTTCTGTAAGATGTTTATTTAACATTTGTGGAAGGAGACTCTAATGTAACATTTGTAACATTAGTGTAACATTGAGAGGGAAAACTGTAAATGTTCAGCCGTTATAGCATAAGTGATAACATTAACTAACTTGTTTTTTGGATATTCCACAACGTTAAATGTAGCTAAATGGTTATATGTCATTCTTGAATAAATTAAAGATTGTAAACATTGTCATTGACTGCTGTGGTGTAAGAGGAATAAAACACAACAGGATGTGCTGTTATTGGAGAAGAATCAACTTCAGGGTGGTAACGGTAACTCCACTTCATGTTGATCCGCTGTTTTCTTAGAAAAACACATCCTAAGTGTTTTATTTCTTACCTAATAGCTCTGTTGATTAAACTTCTCATGATGTCAGAAGGAAGTGGTCTACACTAACTTGGGGTTTGCTAGTAAGTTTAACTAACTGCATTTGACTTCTTAAAAGTAGCAACACTTTAATAAGTATTTCATTCCACTGCCGTGGTGAGGTTAATTGCCATTCTGGGGCTCTAGTGATTAAAGTATAATAAAATATTATATCTTTTAACTGGCAGTATGTCACATAGTGTGGGGTTTAAAATGTCAACAAGTCAAGTATCAGCTATTGAAAGCACTTGGCATTGGTTCTGTCAAATGCACATTAACATGGATAATGAGATGTAAAATCAGTAGCATACACAAATAGCATGGTTTCATTTACATAATGCTGATGGGACACGACAAGCTTTTATTTTTCATTAGTGGAAGTGCTGCATTGCTTATAGCTGGGTTTACTCCAACTGCTCGTTTAAGTGGAAATCAAAGCATGAGAAGCTGCTGTGTGGCTTTACAGATCTTGTTGATCATCATAATGTTCAGCAGGATTGAGAAAATCAGCCTGTGGCTTTGCATAGAAGCTGTGTGTGTGTGTATGTGTGTGTGTGTGTGTGGGTAGGTGGGTCTGGGTGTGTGTGTGTGTTTTGTGGCTGTAAGGGGCTCTGTTGGAGTTCAGTTCCCTGCAATTACAAGCACAAAAGCTGGAATCTCGCCTTCATTCAGATCAAAGCACGCCGGTTTGGCCGTCTCGCTTCAGAGCAACACTTAACCTATATTGCTGTGTTAAAAGCAATTGCTGAAATATTAGAGGGCCGAGTATAGCCGAACCATCAAATACTGATTTCTGTTCTCTTTCACAAGCACATGTTCACAAGTTTTCTCTATTTGTAAAATTCTCTTACAGTGCTGTGAAAAAGTATTTACCCCCATCCTGATTTCTTCTGTTTTTGTTTTATCTCGTACTAAATTCTTTCAGAAATTAAAACAAAATCTAAGATAAAACAAAGACAACCTGAGTAAACACAAAATACAGTTTTTGAATGATAATGTTATTTATTGAAGTTAAATAGTTAAAAAGTTATCCAATACCAACTGGGCCTGTGTGAAAATGTATTTGCCCCCATAGTTACTAATTCCCCAAATCTATGAAACTGCATTCATAATGGGGTTCAGCTGGACTAGACACAACCAGGTCTGATTACTGCAAGCCCTGTTCAATCAAATCAATACTTAAATAGAACTTTTTCAACAGCATGAAGTTGGTTAAAAGGTCTTACCCAGTAACACAGTATACCAAAGTTGAAAGAAATTCCAGAAATGATGAAGAAGAAGGTGATTGAAATACATCAGTCTGTGAAGGGTTACAAAGCTATTTCAAAGGCTCTGGGACTCCAAAGAACCACAGTGAGAGCCATTATCTCCAAATGTAAAAACTTGGCAGAGTAGTGAACCTTCCCAGAAGTGGCCAAAAATTATCCAAGAGCACAGCAACGACTCATCCGGGAAGTCACAAAAGAGCCAAGGACAACATCAAAGGACCTACAGGCCTCTCTTGCATCAATAAAGGTCACTGTTCATGACTCCACTATTAGAAAGACACTGGGCAAAAATGGCATCCATGGAAGAGTGGCGAGGTGAAAACCACTGCTAACCCAGAAGAACATTAAGGCTCATCTGAATTTTGCCAAAACACACCTTGATGATCCTCAAACCTTTTGTGAGAATGTTCTGTGGACTGATGAGTCAAAAGTGGAACTGTTTGGAAGACAGGGGCCTGTTACATCTGGCGTAAACCAAACATAGAATACCACAAAAAAAAAAAAAAAATCACATCTACCAAACATGGTGGTGGAAGTGTGATGGTGTGGGGGTGCTTTGCTGCTTCAGGGCCTGGGCAACTTGCAATAATTAAGGGAAACATGAATTCTGCTCTCTACCATAAAATCCTAAAGGAGAATGTCCGGTCTTCAGTCTGTAATGCAGCAAGACAATGATCCAAAGCATAGGAGTAAGTCCTAGTCCTAGAAGTAAGTGAAAGGAGTGTTTGGTTGCAGTTATTTCTGCTAAAGGTGACACAACCAGATTTTAAGTTTAAGGGGCATTTGGATTTTTACATTGGTGATGGGTGTTGGATAACTTTTTTTGCTTCAATAAAAACATAAAATAATAAACACTGACTGTGTGTTTACTCAGGTTGCCTTTGTTTTATGTTGTATTTTGTTTGAAGATCTAAAAGTATTTAGTATGAGATATACACAAAAACAGAAGAAATCAATCTTTTATGGAAAAGGCTCATTATTTAGAAATTGCACTGTAGTGATGCAAAATTTGTTTGATGAAATATTTCCTCTATTACAGATACCACTCCAGTATGGAGGCAAGGTATAAATAAGGGCTTCCAAAATCAACTCCAAATGAGCTTTATGATTTTTCTGTGACCCCACGCCTTGGCATCTTGGTTTCTCCACATTATTACAAAGCCAGATTTCTGTCTTTTTCTTGATGTCTGTTCCATCATTCGATGTTGCTGAGGAACCAGTAGGGACGTGTGTATATTATACTATATGGAAATGTTTGTCCATTTTTATTGCTTGAACTCCTACTCTAATTCAGCATGTCAGGATAGCGATAAAGACTAACATAAGCACGTACACTTTTAAAAATGTAAATGTAAATGTGGCTTCTCTGAATAAGACTTCCAGTAACATTTAAAAAAATTGTAGCAGTCAAAATCTGTGTTCTTAGTTGAGCTATATTCATAATATTACTTTGTAAAATGAGTGAATCCAACAAAATATCGGATAATTTCTCTCACACCTCATGACCTCTAGTATGGGAACCCCTGCTATAAACCATATCCCAGTATTGAGAAATGTGTGTTCAGATGTGTGTCTTTCCTCTTGTCCAGGTTACAATGGACACTTTAAAGTATTTAAAATAAATAAATAAATAAATAAATAAAAATAAGGTGCCTGTAGTGATGATTGCTTGGGTAAAGCTGTCATTGTCCAAGGATGAAAAGTTTCCAAGATTTCTGAGAATCAGATGACCTCCTCTCAAGCTGGCCATAGACATTGCCAATTGATAAAGGATTTTATGAATATTTGTAGATTTACACATTGCTTTGTGTTGTAGTGACTTCAACTGTTTACTCTGGATAAGACGTAATGACTAAATATAAATAATATGTGGATGTACATTCAACTTGTGATTAAGCCAAATGACTTGAATGCTAAATGATTCAGGAATGAAAAAAAGAAGAACATTGTGCAGAAAATTGCAGAGAGAGAAAAAAAAAACACACACCATGTAACTTGGAAAATGCCTGATCTGGGTCTCTTTCTGTAATATTGATTTGTGTGAGCAGGATCTTATTTTTAAAGTGTTTGGTAACAGTTTATTGAAGGAGAGTGTTCATAAAGCTACATGACACCCACAAAAGCTCTTACACAAACACTTATAAAATTGCAAAATTTTAGAACTAGTTACCTAACATTAGCTAGACAGCTAAAATATAATAGCCTTCACTTTCTCTGATGATATGTTCATCTCATGGGGGCTCATAGACACAGATAGGTCACTAACTCAGCTAGCTATAGATAATGTAGAGAGCAAAATTATACTCTGTATCTGAGATACTTTTCTGCTCACCATGATTGTAAAGAGTGGTTGAGTTAGTCTAGCTTTCCTCTCAGCACAAACCAGTCTGACCATTCTCCTCTGATGAGAGAGAGAGAGAGAGAGAGAGAGAGAGAGAGAGAGAGAGAGAGAGAGAGAATGAATGAATCATCATCACCATTATGTGACTCTGTACATTGAGCTACAAAGTCTGTTGCTACAATGTTCAAATGTAAATCAATCATTGGCATGCCACTCTCATCAAAAATAAAAGGAAAGAACATACAATAATACTAAATAGCACACACACACATATGCTCAGTAGGACACTGTCTGGAAAACTCAGCTCTGTGCTGGATCTTGTTCTTTTTTTTCTTACTTTTTTGGCAGCTTATACACAGCTTATAAATAGCTCATCATTAATCTCTCTCTCACACACAGAGGTGTATGTGTTCATTCATTACCCACTCCTTCTCTGTGACTCCTCCTCCCATTCACGGCTGGCACTTGACCACGCCCTCACTGCTACATTGTGTTACTGTGTGTGCAAGTCCTCCTGGGAAGTTTGTATTTACGAGTTGAGAAGTCATAATAACGACGTCAGGTGCATTCAAGTCACTTTGGTCGGAGCAAGATGGCGGTGTACCTTCTCTTAATTAACTAGAATGCGCATCAGGTGTGTTTTGCTTTTTTAGGTTTTTAATCAGTTTATGAAGATATCGTTACATATTATATCATAATTGTACAATGGTATCGTATTTTGTGCAGGTAATTAGCTTGTTTTATTGTAAACATTAAATTTCAACAAATTTACCATCAACTACAGACGTTGCATCTATTGGTTCCACCATGTTTTCTTACTGACATGTCTCCAACTCAGAAACTCTGAGCTCAAAGAAAATCCTGAGTTTCCCACTCTTTTCCCACACTTTGTGGTGGCGTTCACGTGCATTCAACTAGTAAATAAAATCTTTCCGAAATCACACGTCATCACTGAATCACCGTCACTCTGCTGTGTTGATGGAATCATCACAAAAATTGTGACGCATGTTTACAATGTTCCTGTGGGACTTTTCCATCATGCAGTATGCCTCGTTGAAAGCCCTGTTCCTGATGCACTGCTTCTAATATTTAATCTGTTTAATAGTATTCCATCATTCATGGATTCATGCTTGCTGTCGTGGGTGAGGCCTGTGCCATGCGGGCACTGAATAATGCACCACAGAGCAGCTACATTTTACACACAGCCTGTGTAAAGTGCAGCCTGGATACAGCAATGCTGTCGCAGGCCAGAATAGGCTTGCGACTCTGGGCACGTTTTGCGGTGTGTGCATGTGTCTGTCTGTCTGTCTTCCCAGCTTGAACTAGCTAACGTGATGAGTCTACATGATGACATCATGGCGGTACAGGCATGATTAATTCCCTAGGACGCAATCCATTACCTGTCTCTCATCCCTCTCTCCCTCTATCTGTCTCCCTCTAGCACTGCTTCACTGCTTTATATTTCTTCAACCTCACTCACACACTCTCCTCTGACCTCACTCTATCTCAGCTCAAGTTTACTGAACCAAAAAACATCATATGGCCTTCATTTCCTGAGATCCTGCTTCATTTCTCCTGTTCATTGTACCGCTAAAATCACAAATGAAGCCGTTGTGCACAGGGCAACATACCACGTCATTATCATTGTCTATTTAAAATACAGAGATATTCATCAATCTAAACGAATCAGTCCCAATGCAGATATTAAATGAACTGTTTATACAGTGCAAAATTGGTTCCTGATTAAATAAAAGTTCTGTCATGATGCTCTTGTTCGCCAGACTTGATCCGAAGAAGACAGTGTATGACATCTGACAGAGTTATAACAGATATGACATTAGAGATAAATGCAAATGGTTGAACTGAAATATTACTTGTGATAAAGAAATGAATGAAAAATAGGACAAAAAATACCTCATTAATATAATCTTTAATCTTTTTTGTATTAAAAGTGTGCAAACCTTTGCACTTGACTTTACATAGACCCAAAACTCAATAATCTGGTGAAAATCTCTATTTACTGCATGTTATGTTATGCATAGGAAAGGAGCAACATTTAGTGTCAGTGTTACCATAACAACAAGAAGTGTGAGTCTTGTCAGAGTGTAACATATTAGTTGAGTTTTTGCCTTGTTTGTGTGTGTGTCCTTTTTAATAGTCCTTTAGAAATTTCCTTATTAAACAGGAGGCGAGAAGGAAGAACTTGTGTTTTGTGTCATTCTGCTTCAAAATGCTGCCCAGAGGCCAGTCACATCATTATCCAACCTCACAATTATTATTTATATCTGTATGAATGTGTAAAATGGACTTTGTTTTTTCACATACTGTACTTTTCTGACTGTTATGTTGCTCAGCATGCACCATACATAAACAAAGATTACAACTGTGAAAATAATCAGTTATGTAACTGTTTATTAAACAGATTATCCACTTCAAACTTCATTCATTCAGACCTCATTTGATTTGCTTTATTCACATTTAGTTTACATTTGCATTTAGTTTTTATTTATCTATTTTATTAAGCCGGTAATCTGATTATTACCTGATTAGGCTGCATAGAGATAAAGTTGGGATTTTTTCTAAAATGCAATAAAAGCAAAAATCTGTGATTTGCCAAGTCTCTTGAAACTTTAATTAACTGACAAATGTACAAAGAAAAGGTATTCAGTGTTTTCAATGACCAACTTAATTGTATTTTGTAAATATAAACAAATTTAGAATTCGATGCCTTCAACACACTAAAAAAAAAGTTGGGACAGAGGCATGTTTACCACAAGCATGTTTACATCACCTTCCTTTTAATTACACTTTTTAATCATTTGGGAACTGAGGGTACTAATTGTTGCAGTTTTGCAAGTGGAATTTTTGCCCATTCTTGCTTGATACAAGACTTCACCTGCTCAACAGTCCTTGGTCGCCATTGTCTGATTCTCCTCTTCATGATGCGCCATAGCAGACAGATCCGGAGTACTGGCAGGCCAGTCAAGCACACGCACTCTGTGTCTACGACGCCACGCTGTTGTAGTACATGCAGAATGAGGCCTGGCATTGTCCTGCTGAAATAACCATGGACTTCCTAGGAAAAGACGTTGCATTGATGGCAGCATATGTCTCTCTAAAATCCCAATATACGCCTCCACGTCAATGGTACATTCACACATGAAAGTCACCCATGCCGTGGGCACTGATGCACCCCATTACCATCACAGTTGCCGGCTTTTGCAGCTTTCGCTGATAACAGTCTGGTTGGTCTTTTTCATCTTTGGCAAGGAGAACTCGATGTCCGTTTTTCCCGAAAACAAGCTGAAACGTGGACTCATCTGACCACAGCACATGTTTTCCACTGCCTTTCAGTCCATCTGAGATGAGCTCTGGCCCAGAGAACTCGGCAGCGTTTCTGCATAGAGTCGATGTGTGGCTTCCTCCTTGCGTAACAGAGTTTCGGGTTGCATTTCTGGATGCAGCGGCGGACTGTGTTAAGTGACAATGGTTTTCCGAAGTACTCCCAAGCCCATGTGGTTATATTTATCACAGCAGCATGATGATTTTTCAGGCAGTGCTACCCGAGGGCTCGAAGGTCACGCACATTCAACAGTGGTTTCCGGCTTTGCCCTTTACGCAATGAGATTTCTCTGGATTCCCTGAATCTTTTAACAATACTATACGCGGTAGATGGTGAAATACCTAAATTCTTTGTGATCTTGTGTTGAGCAATGTTCTTTTTGAACTGACTGACAATTCTCTCATGAAGTTTGGCACAAAGTGTTGAGCCACGACCCATCCTTGCTTGCAAAGACTGAGCTTTTGGTGGATGCTACTTTTATGCCCAATCCTGATACCAATTAACCTGATCCTCCAAAATGGTGTTACTTGAATATTCTATAAACTTTTCAGTCTTATTTTGCCTCTGTCCCAACTTTTTTTTTTTTTTTTGGGTGTGCTGAAGGCATCAAGTTCTAAATTTGTTTATAATTACAAAATACAATTAAGTTGGTCAGTGAAAACAAGTTTCAAGAGACTTGACAAATCACAGATTTTTGTTTTTACTGCATTTTAGAAAAAATCCCAACTTTTCTGGAAATGGAGTTAGTACATTATTTTATGATTAATGCAAAGCAACCATTACACTCAGTAAAATCGCTGATAATAAATGCACAATAAAGCTAGATTATTTCAACTGTTCATACCACAGCACTCGACTCTGATTGGTCAGAAGGTGATCATTCATTTTCTATAATGACAGCTCTGAAAATAGTTCCAGCTGTAAGGCAAATCACGTTTTTATATTAATGCTCCTCATAAATGGAAGTGTGTATGTAATTGTTGATATGGTGAATTTTCTGTTAGATGTTTGTTTAGCCTTTTTGGAAGAAGTTTCCAGTGTCAGTACTTTGTAGCAGTCACAGATAAATCTGTTTCTTGTTTTCTGACAGATGAAAGTTTCTGGGAAAACATACAATTTTTGTCTTATTAACCTTAAGAGAAAAAAAGAGAGGCTGGTAAAGGAACTTCTGTTTTATAGCTATTGTAATGTAAGTGATAAGAGGAACTTGTTTCGTGGACGTTCCGCAACATTAAATGTAACTATAAACTGATGGGGGGGGGAAATGTCATTCTTTAATAAATAAAACTTGTTAGCACTGGCAAATTGCTGTGGTATAAGATAAATAAAACACTGTGGGATGTGCTGTTATTGGAAAATAGTTGTGTCAGGATCACACAATGACATGACAAAAGTGCAAAAGGACGGGACAGTAATATCAACCAACTGTCTAAATTTTCCAATAAATGCTTCATATGCCCATAGTACTTGAATGCCCATTGTACTTGAACGCCCACATTTACATTCATTCATGACCGAGAACAAAACCAAAGTGAAACAGTTTCTGAATTTTACTAAAGGCTCCATTTTGTGAGCAGGCTGCAATTGTCAAATCAAAGTCTTCTTTAACTGATTACACTTAAAAACTTAGACACACCGTCAACGTGAGGTCCCTTTACGAATGTGCATGAGATACGAAATGGTCATGGTTTGGTGTTTAAGGAAGAGATCAAAATGTGATTAGACATGAAGCTGATCTGATTGAATGTGTTTTGGTGTTGAGTCTGCATTAAGGAGATCAGATTGAAATGTGGGGTATAAATCGAATTTTGCTGTCTCTGAACGATGTGGCCTAGACAGTTCCATCCTGCGGTGCTGCGGCGGGGAAACTAGTGTGTCCCTGTTCATAGATCTATTAGCAGATAAAGTAAAGCTGTTTAAGGTTTTACTTATCTCTGTCTCCTCTAGGCAATGCAGGAGTTGGTGCTTTGCTCATCGGGTCTCCTGGTATTTTCCCCCTGTTTTGTAGTGTAGTGCAGTAGTACCTCACTGAATGTAAGGTTTACACTGGGGCCGATTCAGTTGTGAGTGTTTATGTAATCTGTGTTGGTAATTTTGAGAAAATTTGGTACAAAATATCTTAAAGGTCTATATCTCTGCGGAAACACAAATACCTGTCACTTTTACGTACTAGAACAAAGACTGAGAAACTCTATGCAGCATTTGACTTTATAATTCATACATTTTTATTTTCAGTTATGCATCAACTTGAATGTTAACTGGTGTATTGTTCTAATATAGTTATGTCAGTCAAATCCATTTCTATTTTCATCCCAATCATATATTGGCTGGACACTGTGAAAATACTTGTGATGCTGGCTTTAATGAGTTAATATCTTCTGGAGAAGTGGTTAGTGGTTAGCAGCACTTAGTGGTTAAATCTCCTACCAAGTGATAAAAAGAGTGATTTTATAAATGCCAGGTCACACCCAGAGGTTATTTTGCATGTGTTTATCTCCATAACCAGTTCTGATCTTAATATTGGGTATGTTGAAAGAATTTTTATCCTATGTGACTGAATCATTGAGTGAGTGACAGACTGACTGAATGTAAGAGTGTAAAACACTGAATGGCTGATTCAGTGAGTGACTGAATCAGTACCTGTATAAGCAAATCACTAAGTGAATCTGTGAGTGAATCATTGAATGGGTGATTCCGTGAGGAAGCATGACAATAAGTGAACCACTGAGTGACCACCTTCACAAATCAAATACAGAGCGAGTGAATCAGTGAGTGAATTTGCAAATAAGTGAGTCGGTGAATCAGTGAGTGGGTGAATTAGTGAGTGAGTGAATAAATGAGTGAATCGGTGAGTCAAATAATCAGTAAGGGAGTGTAAGTAATGTAAGTAAATCAGTGAGTGACTGAGTAGTGACTGAATGACTAACTGAATCACTGAGTGAGTGAATCAGCGAGTCACTGAATGAGTAAATCAGTAAGCAAGTGTGTGAGTGAATCAGGGAATGAGTTAGTCAATCAGTAACTGAGTGAATCGGTAAATGTGCAAGTAAATCCATGAGTGAGGTGGTTGAGGAGTGAGTGAGTGAATGAGTCACTTAATGAGTAAATCAGCAAGCAAGTGTGTGAGTGAAGGGCGTGAGTGAGTTAATTAATCAGTAAGTGAGTGAATCAGTGAGTGACTGATTAGCTTACTCATTTAGTCACTAGTGAGTGAGTTAATGAATCAATGAGTGAGGGGAGTGATTAAATAATGAATGCATGAGTGAATCACTCATTCAGTGAATCAAGTTACATGACATGACCCCCCCCTTTTTTTAAGAAGAAGCAGCTCAAAAATGTTTAGTGTGCGATTCATACAGATCATCGTCTTGGAAAATTCAGTGACACCTGATACATAAAACATTCAGCACTATGCTATTAGACTGCTGTGGTCAGTAACTGGTGAATTTGGTGAAGAAACAGATCCTGATGCACTCTGTCTCTCCTTCATTCAGGCTTCTTCATAATGATCAGTAAAATACAGACAGCACTAGACCTTCCTGTAAAAAGTGGTCACTAAAGACATCATAGAGTTTTTACTATCTACTGAAAGTGTGTGTGTGTGTGTGTGTGTGTGTGTGTGCGCGTGTGTGAGTGTGAGCATCTCATGCTGACCATGTCAGAGGTATTTGGCTCCCTCTGGTCATTGGCAGCAGTGCCTTTTTTCCTCTGCTCTTAATCATTTCTTTGAAGTTGACTCTAGGCTCCTCGACTCTCCATCCAGCTTTTATGTTACTGCCAGTGAGAGATATCACCAGAGCAAAGAGGCCTTATGTAAACACTCACTGTGTGAGAGTGTGTGTGCCTGAGCGTGCGTTCACCAGCCTGCATTCATGTGTGCTTTTGTGTGCGTGGATGTGCCTGCACATAGCTTCACTAAAATATCCCTCACAGGGTTTTGATGTTTTGGTTCATAATCTCTCACATGGTCACTGTGCCCTATGGAGAGCTTTCATGACACTGATAATTGAAATAACGGTATTAATTAATAAATTTGTAGCTCCAATGGAGCCCATAAAAGCCTCTCATATTTCTCGTTATGGTGCGGTAAACAGATCCACTCAGCTCAGCGTGACTCAGATGGAGTGCTGCAGGGCCAAGACACTGCACAGTTTCGTGTTTTGCATCTTTAGCTGATTCATTGGATAATTAGCAATCAGTTGAGATGAAACAGGTGTATTGAACCAAAAAGAGTAGGAATATTTTGCCTCCATCAGGACTTAGGCTGTGGTTGAAATTGTATATGTGTACACTATTAGGAGAGTAATGCAGTGCCACTTACTGTATCTGTATATGTCTCATGCTCAAAATCAAATATCCATATCTGTATGTGTATTCGGATTTAAAACCAAAGTTCTTTTTTTTTTTGTTTAATTATTTATATTTGGCTATTTGGTTGACTATAAATTGCCCCTAGATGTGAAGTGTGTGGAAAAAGTGTGTGTACATCCCTGAAATTCCTTAACTATACAAACACCCTTCTAAAAATATGAGAACAGGAAGTAAGGACCGTTGGCTCAGCATATCAAAGTTATTGTCTTGGAGATTTGTAGGGTTTATTTCCTTTTAGCTAAATATCGAGTTATGCTTACTTCCTAATCAGCTGGCTGGTTTGGTATTTATTTAAAAAACAAAAACAAAAAACAGGCTTTCTTGACACTATTTCCTTTCAGCTGATACTGCCTATGCATGTGAGGTATCAAGGTTCAGGCTCAGTAGTGTGAGTTAATCAGGGAGCAGGTGTGAGCTTGTTCATTTCAGCGTCTGTCATTTGTTTAGCTTCATCACAGCTTTATTAAATTAAATTACAATTTTATTCAGCTCGAAGTTGGGGGCCCGGGTCAATTTGATTTTGGTTCACCTAATAAGAAAATGATGGTGGTTTCCAATTACTGAGATAATTTTAGTGCATTCAATTTTAGACCTGATGCCCCAAGCTTTCCCCAGCATAATGACACAGAGAATTCAATCAATTCAGTTTTATTCAGGTTGATTTGGTGAACACATTGAAATGAAAGCGGGCCTAGATGTGTCCTTCGACCTCCAAGCTCTCCTATGACTGCCTGTGACGTAAATGCGTGGTTGATACTGGCATGTTTTATGGTGGCTATATGGACCCCAGGGTTACTAGGCCCCAATTTGAGAACCGTGACTCTAGGATACCTCATTTGGCCACTAATCTATTGTGATGCATTCTAGGATTTCATCTACTGATGTTCTCAGACTACAAAATGGCACAAAACCCAAAATAGTGCACTCTCTAATGAATAGGATACAGTTTTTAACATCACATTCCATGTTCTTCCACTCCATAGTCTGCTTGTTGGGACATCTCTCTTTGGTCCTCTCACCTTATCTTTCTCCCTACATCCTCCTCTTTCTCCCTCATCTCTCTGTCCTCTATTTTTTAAGAAGCGACCTGCGTGTTTACCAGTTTGAGAGCTGAACCTTTATGTAATCAGATGTGGGAGTTGTGCGTCTGGCGTTGAGAACAGTTTACCCTCCAGAATCTACTGCTTCAGTATCTGTACACAGAACAAAGACATCATCAACAACAATTACACACAATGGGAGATTTTTGGTTGCTTTTAGATATATGTTCTAAGTGTCTATCTTCTTAAAGGACGTTTTGTTGCCATTAGCAGTGTCCTGTTTAGTTTAGACTTCCATCACCCCCACACTGTTCTACAGTCACATTCTTGAAAACAACCCAAAAAGTTCTCTACTTTGAGAAAACATATAAGAAAATATAATTTAGCAAACTGATATGGATTTTTAAAATTATTATTATTATTATTATTATTATTATTATTATTTAGGCTACAGTACTCTCTAACCTTAGCATGGTGTCAGCCTGCAAAGATCATACTATATAAGGAGCCAGTTTACCAAGTGGGGTGGTAAAAAGTCAGTCTGCCTCAAGACGTCTAAAACCTTGCTAGCTCTCACTATTTAATCAAATTGTATCAGTTGTTTGTATATACCATTTGTCAAAATGTCCGCAATGCTCCTGCATCGTCATTGAAACCTTGACGAGTCCTTACACTCTCACTATAGATGACAGAGCACAAAGATTCACACTGTTCAAAAGACCAAATAAAAGATTGTTATACAGTACGAAGAAATTGAGTCAACAAAGCAGAAGTAAGTGAATAATTCTGCGATTATTTCCTCACCAATGTTAGCATGAACAGACATCAGTTGAGCAAAGAGACGATGATGAGGCTTGTGTTTAAACGCCATGAGTGACGTTTACGTCAGATGATGAGACTGAGACTGATGTGATTAATTTACACTGTAAACTTATAATTCTTGAAAATTTAGCAGTAATGTTGTTTTTCCATGAATAGATTAGGTTATGAATGTAGAGGTAGATGGGGCATCTTTCTGTGGAACTTGAATGAAATCTTTAATTGAGAGATGTGCATTCGGTTCAGGAAAGCCTGTAGTTTTCAGATCAATTTATAGTTGGAAATTTGACCCTGTGAAGGGTTTACCAGGTTTACCATTTAGCAGATGCGCTTACCATATAGCAGATCGACTTACAAAATATGCTCATACAAGTGCTAGAGTGGTCTAGTGTCTTATTTTGATGGTGGTTATAAAATACACTTGAGTTGCTAAGTTTGTTGTCATGGTGATTTTCATGATGCTTCTCGGATACCCCTTGAACAGATTTTGCTTGGCCAAAACCAGAAGCAAGAGCATTTCCGCTTACTGTCTCTCTGACATAAGAGTACATCAGCAGTCTGTCTCTGGAATTTGAATCAGCTGTTCTCCTGTGTTTGTCTTGGAGAGTGAGTGTTTATTGCCCTCTTTTGGATTTTTTTTATTTCTGGGCGTTATGATTGAAGAGACCTGAGGAACAGAGGAGCAGAATCGATTTGGAGATCTAACATTTCTGACATCCCTTTGAAAGCTGCTTAATCTATAATGTCAGCTGAGTGGATAATACATCAATAATACATCAAAAAGCCTGAGCATCATCATGGCCTCTCTAGAAACAAACCTGGCTCTGCATGCATAATCTGATGCATTCTAGTAGCCAATGCTACAAGGGATTACACAGATAATGACCTTTGATTAAGCAGGTACAATTAGGAGCATAATTACAGCACTCGGAAGAGAGAAATGGAGGATATTATTCAGAGTTTGTCTGAATGACTGCACAGCACCACTGATACTAGCACCACACTAAACTATCGCAAACAGGAATAAACAATGGCCTTAAAATATCTGTATCCTAGCACACATCATTATCATCATGCTTATTTGAAATATGACACACTAAAAAGGCTAAAAGACTCATCAATAAACAAGAAAGTTAACCAACTAGCTAGCTACCTCACCCAGCCATACATTTACAGCATGTGCCTATAACTTCTACTTTCTTCTTAGTAATGGACCATGCCGATTATAGATTTAAGACAGTGTTTGATTGGTCCCACTTCACCATATATAATATAGATGCCAGTTGCATTATACAAGCAAATATTTTGTACCTTTCAGCTAATGGCTTCTACACACTACATGACTTTCAAAGACGTCGGGTTGTGGTGCCGTTCGTATTACACAACTGTCTGTCTTGTCATGGAAGTCGTAGGGTTTTCAAATTACACGAGCAACCGGCGACAGGGGTGAAGACATTACAAAACATTTCACTATTGACGAATCCCCGACGACTCTGCCTGGACTCCAAATTACGTTTCACAACAGAGTACATGCGAGAAGTGATATGAGAATTACACAACATCACGCGTGTGTAGGCGTTCTCGTGCTCATCCGGTGCACTTTGTTTGTGTGCTGATTTGCAGCGAAAAGTCAAAAATAGAAGAAGAAAAGACTACGGAGGAGGGAATGGTTGTGGAGACGCGGGTAGCAAGGATTGTCTGTTCTGCAGAGAGACTTGGAGGTAAATAAGAAATGTTGCAATGAACGCAGGTAACTGCCTGCTGGTGTTTATTGTTTCCAATAATTGAAATTATTGGAAAAAAATGACATGAATGCAGTAAGAATACATCTGTTGCAGATACATCAGGACTCCTCCCGCCGAAACTTCCCGGGCCGTGCCCCGTTTCTTGCCCTCTCACTGGCTATAGGTCAACGCTGCAGATATATTCAGTCAAAACACATTTCACATTACGCAATTTCGAATCACAGACAGGTCCAGATATTTAACATGCTAGATATCTCGCTGACATCGGTGACGCATGTGCGCTTCTCCCAGATAGCGTCTTTGATAATTCATACATTGCGTTCGTCGCTCAAGGGAGCGAGCTCTGATTTGCCTACGATTTCGGGCTTTTGTCGGCGATCTCCACAAAACTGTCGGCGAGTGAAAATCAGGACTAAAATGGTACAGTGTAAACTCGGCATAAGAAATAACTGTAAGCATCTAAAAAATGATAAGCTATCACCATCTCTCTAGTGTAAACATTCTCTGTATTAACAAGGTAAGCAGAAATGATGTAGGAATGGATGTGCAGTAACTTTGTTATTGTTTACCTCATTGTTTACCTCATAGAGTATCGGTTTCCTGCTAGAGGCGGAGCCTATTTCCAAGCCAGGAAAATGTAAGCAAAAGCCTAAAATTAAAAACTAGCCAGGTCCATTGCTCAGCAATATTGCAAATCACATTTTTTTTCTCTATTTATTTTTCAAATGATATAATTATTACCAGTCTTGAACCAAATATTACAAAAAGCATGTCTACTATTTTATAACACTCTGGCACATTGAAAAGGCTTAACATTACATGAGCAGACTGGGTAGCTCACTAAATACCTGCATTATACAGTACGTTTTTTTTTTTTTTTTTTCCTGAATAGCTATATTATAGATATCCATCAGTATAAGAGTGGTGGTTTTCTTTTCATAATTCAACCAGTGAATGCACCTGAAAGCAACCGATAGAGAAAAACAAAACACAAACACATCCCAATGTGACAGTTATATCTCTTAGTGGTGGTTCAGTTCTGTTTTTACGATCACAGCCTGACCTCCATCAGTAAATTTGACTGATGTGGCAGTATTACATTTGTGACACTTACACCAATGAGGTGTCTCTGAGTTGACACTCTGAGAGATGGAGCCACAGGACACCTCCGGAGTGAACTGCGGGAGTGCAGAGATGCTACAGTCTCACACACACACACACACACACACACACACACACACACTCTGCCAGTCCAGGAGCAATGACTTGGAGGGCTGACACTTCTGTGTGTGTGTGTATGTGTGTGTGTGTGTGTGTGTGTGTGTGTGTGAATGAGCATGTGTAAAAACCTGAGTCATTGTGCATACATCACAAAGGCTAGAAACTAAGATTCTGTAAACACATACATGTGTGCATGTGTTTTTATTGTATGTGTTGCTGTGCTTATGTATGTATGTTATATATATATATATATATATATATATATATATATATATATATATATATATATATATATATATATATATATATATATATATATATATAATGTATGTGTGTGTGTGTGCAATGTTTGCATATTTTCTGTTAACTAGCTTGTTGACCACATGATAAGTGTATCTATGTGGGAGAAATGGTTGCTGTATGGATGTTTGTATCATAAATATTTCCCTCCATCATTTACTATCCTGGCTTTTTAAGAGGGGAGAAACCACTGATGGTGGTGAAGAGGGGTGAGCGCAAATGATCGCTCCTACTCACCGATCAGTGTGAGGACACACATTTATTCATGTTCATGACTGGATTTCTGAATCGAATTTCAGAGCTAGATTTACCCTTTACAACATGTACTTTATGTGTCATGCAGGGTTTTTTTTTTTTTGATCCTGTGGAGTCTTCACTCTTAATGAAGTCTACCTTTAAATGATTCAAATCTAAAAAACACATTTACGCAATTATCATTTTTTGTCAAAGGATTCATATGAGCAGTTCCCCATAAATATCAACCTTCTGAAGGAAAAATAAGGTTTTGAAAACGTTAAAACCTTCACACTGCCCACTTAGGTCTATATTTAACTGTTCTGATAGTTTTTCAATGTGCTCACACCAGCATGTGGGAGAGGAGTGGTGCGATTTTGCCCAAAGCAAGGAACGGCTTTTTACAAAAAAACAGCTTTTTTGTTGTTTTGTTTTTTTTAAATAAAAAATCGTTCTGTCTCAGTCTGAGATCATGCCACTCCAGTGCAACGGTCAATAATTCAATTTAATGCTGTATTTGTTTACAAGCATAAGTTACAGGAAAAATAGTATAGTATAAAGGTGGTGTGGTGGTGCAGCATGTAGCATTGCCCCACCTCATGGCTTGCCAGGTCCTCGGTTTGATCCTGGTGTGGGGTTACTGTTCATGTTCTCGTGTCTGCTCCACTTACTTAAAGTGAGCTGTAATCATAGCGGATGACCCATACTGTTCAACTGAAAAATCTGCAGTGATCACGAATAAACGTGATTATCATGACTATGAACCGTTTTGTGTCATGATCATGACAATCAGCCTTAATATGGCTGCTATATATTAGACTACTGTTAGATGATTTATTTATTTATTTTTTTCAATTTTGTTTTCTTCTCATTCATATATTATATTAGTCTAATATGTATTTTTTTATTCTCATGCTTCTAATCTACACCGTATTGCAGTTGGCTTGTAGTGGTCTAGACATAACAAGCACTTCAGTCCTGAGAGCTCAATCTCGGACAAGCTTTGAATTTAAGTCACCAACCCTAAATATGGACCTTAGAATTCATTCAATTATTTTTCATGAAGTACTTGTGTGGCAATGATGCTCAGTGTCAAGTCAATTCGAGTGGCTTTATTGTCATTTCAACCATATAAAACTGGTGCAGTACACAGTGAAATGAAACAACGTTCCTCCAGGACCATGGTACTACATAAAACATCACGCTAATTACATGAGACGACACAGAACTAAATAAGACCTACACATTTTTACATTAAGTGCACGTGCAAACAACACAAGACAGTACAATAACTATTTAAACAGGACAATAGGCACAGTAAGTGACAGTGTAGCGCTGACCAGTACACAGTTCTAGTGTGGAATTGTCCAATATAACAGGTAGTGCAAAAGAATAACAATATAATTTTAAAAAATGCTGTGAATGTAAACATAACATGCTATGGCATAGTATTTAGCAGATAAGCTTATACCATATATGGACATAGCAGTTATTGCGGTAGCAGCCAGATAAAGTGTATAATAGTGACAAATTAAATACAAAATTTTTATAAGTACAGTAGCAGCAAAAATGCAACACATTCGATACAAAAATGTGCAAATATTGCAATGGGAGTGGGATAGTGTTCAGTTCAGTGTGTGTGTGTGTGTGTGTGTGTGTGTGTGTGTGTGTGTGTGTGTGTGTGTGTGTGTGTGTGTCTGCACTTGTCAGTCCAGTCTTGGGCTTGGGGGAAGAATGCTTGGGCGTGAGGGCTCGAATGCTTCTGCACCTCTTTCCAGACGGCAGTAGGGTGAAGAGTTTGTGTGAGGGGTGTGTGGGGTCATCCACAATGCTGGTGGCTTTGCGGATGCAGCGTGTGGTGTAAATGTCTATGATGGAGGGAAGAGAGACCCCAATGATCTTCTCAGCTGTCCTCACTATCTGCTGCAGGGTCTTGCAATTTCCAAACCAGGCAGTGATACAGCTGCTCAGGATGCTCTCAATGGTTCCTCTGTAGAATGTGGTGAGGATGGGGGGTGGGAGATGGGCTTTTTTCAGCCTTCTCAGAAAGTAGAGGTGCTGCTGGGCTTTCTTGGTTATAGAGCTGGTGTTGAGGGACCAGGTGAGGTTCTCCTTCAGGTGAACACCAAGGAATTTGGTGCTCTTGATGATCTCCGCGGAGGAGCAGTCGATGTCCAGCGGAGAGTGGTCGCTCCGTGCTCTCCTGAAGTCAACAACCATCTCTTTTGTTTTGTCCACATTCAGAGACAGGTTGTTGGCTCTGCAGCAGTCCGTTAGCCGCTGCACCTCCTCCCTGTACGCTGACTCGTCGTTCTTGCTGATGAGGCCCACCACGGTCGTGTCATTGGCCAACTTGATGATGTGATTGGAGCTGCGCATTGCTGCACAGACGTGAGTCGGCAAATTGAACAGCAGTGGACTGAGCACACAGCCCTGGGGGGCCCCCATGCTCAGTGTGGTGGTGCTGGAGATGCTGTTCCCGATTCAGACTGATTGAGGTCTCCCAGTCAGGAAGTCCATGATCCAGTTGCAGAGGGAGGTGTTCAAGACCAGCACGTTCAGCTTTCCAATCAGGTGCTGAGGAATGATTGTGTTGAATGCTGAACTGAAGTCTATGAACAGCATTCGAACGTAGGTGTCCAAGTCCAGAACTTTTTGTCCAGGTGGGTGAGGGCCAGATGTAGGGTGGTGGTGATGGCATCGTCTGTTGAGCAGTTGGGGAGATATGCGAACTGCAGGGGGGGCAGCAGGGTCTTGATGTGCCTCATGATGAGCCTCTCGAAGCACTTCATGATGATGGGTGTGAGTGCAACGGGACGGTAGTCGTTGAGGCAGGACGCTGAAGACACTGAGACAGTGATGCTCATTACACCAACCCAGGTCTCTATACCACCCCCATCCCTCCTGACCAAGATGCCACTGATACTGATTAATAACGGAAAGAAGAGAAAGTATTTCTTCAGATCCGTTAGAAGGTAACCTCCATCTTCAGTAGCTTCTTTTCAGATATGGTAGAAGAAAAAGTGTCAGGCTACATAAAGCCCATGGTATGTGGTTGGAAATGACTGGTTGAGCTGTCAGGTATGTGCTGTGTATCACTGGCATGTGTGTGTGTGTGTGTGTGTGTGTGTGTGTGTGTGTGTGTGTGTGTGTGAGAGAGAGAGAGAGCGAGAGCGAGAGCGAGCATGCATGCCTTTAGTTTTCGCCTTTCAACACCTCTTTTTCTCCAGCCAGGCTTTAAAAATAGAATTGCATGTCACTGATGGCTAACAGCCACCTCCCATGGCATAAAACACTCATCTGTCCCTGTCCCTCTCATTTCTCTTTCTTCATTTCCTGTCTCATAATTTGTCTTTCTCAGTCCATTTGTCTGTCCTATCCCCTCATCTCTCCTTATTTGTCTTTGTCTGTCTCCATCTCACTTTCTGACCCGTGTTTCCTCATGCGTTCCTCTGATTATTCTCCTCATAAGACCTTGGCCTGTCTTGGTTTATTTTAGTTGTTTTAATGACTGAGCACGTCCCAGCACTCTCCAGGAAGCAGGTCGCGTCCTATTTCTCTTCTACCGGTCTTGTCCTAATAGGCAAGTGCGAAAAATTTTTTATAAAAATGACTGCTGTGCCTTAGTCGAGTCATTTTTTTAATTCGTGTGTTGTCACTGTAATGGACAGGAAGAGAAAGGACACGAGGACGGAGATCTCAGATGAGGACGGGAACATGGCCCCATTTCAAATTCATGCATTCACGTTTGACTTCTAAGAGCTGAGCCGAGGTCAGACAAATCAATCCCTGTGCAAATCTGTGCTATTAGTCTCACATCATGTCCTGTAGCATCAGGGTCTGGATCATCTTACGAAAAAGAAAGAAGCCTTTGGAAGCCTTTCGGAGATATTAGTTATGAAAATTCATGTCATTGTAAGTGTATGTGACACTTTTTACATATCAGGTAGTATTTACATATCAGGATTTGACAGGTAGACTACACCATATGGAGGATTTTTCTTGGTCAGTTTACAGATGAAAGACAACACTAGACAATTTACAAATGTTCAAGTAATAGATAAGGATTAAAATGACCTAAATAAATAAATAAATAATATATACGTAATAAAAGGTATAAAAGACCACTGATGTACATACATTATGTCTACACTGAATGTTAAACCATAACTATAATTTAACTACTGAAGATGTTTGCAGTGTTACAGCTGTATTGCGCCTACACACATGTACTGAGTTCAGTTTTGGCTCATGTGAGTACATGTGTATGTTGATAGTCGTAGCGTCTTATTTATGCTTCCTTTCATAGAAGCTTCTGAAGGTCAGAACAGCACTTTCTAGAGTTAGGATTGAGGCAGGTACACTATATGGCCAAAAGTTTGTGGACACATAACCATCACATCCATCACTTTTGAATTTGAAAATCCCATTCGAAAGTTGGTCCCCCCTTTGCTGTTATAATATCCTCCACTCTAATGAGAAGGCTTTCCATTAGAGAAAACGCATTAGTGTAGGCTAACCTTGGCAAACCATGTCTTCCTGGACCTCGCTTTGTGCACAGGAGTATTGTCATGCTGGAATAGGTTTGAGCCTCTTCAAGGATTCAAGGATTCAATGAAGTTTATTGTAATTCCAAAACATGGGCTACATGAAAGGAACGAAACTAAGTACTGAGGTCCCGGTAACAACAGCAGAGAATAAAAACACTAAAATATCAAATTAAGCAGAGCAGACGTAAGTACTATAAAGAAACAATAAAACAATACAACCATAGAATCCAATGAAGGGAATGCTATAGTGTAGAAAGACATTCTGGACAATTGTGTGCTTCCAAATTTGTGGCAACACTTTAGGGAAGATTCACATATGGGTGTGATGGTCAGGTGTCAACAAACCTTTGCATGAAATAATGTATGAAAAGTCTCTCTCCAACATTGTTAGCAAGGCTCCAGTTCCCATAATGAAGTTAAGTTTATTAAGTAGCTTTGATAAACATTATGTTGTTTCATTTTTTTAAAATCTGTTCTACAGGATTTTAATGGGATGGGTTATAAACATATTGTATATTAAATCAAACAACCTAGCATTTATCAAGACTACTCTGCAATAAAATAGTTTAACAAGTCATATATTTGAGTGACACAGTGTACTGAAGGAAGGAAAGAAGGAGGGAAAAATGGAGGGAAAGAAGGAAGCATTGTTGCTTCACAGCTCCACAGTCCCTGGTTCGATCCTGGGCTACTGTGTCCATGTCAGTTTCCTCCATTTTCTAATTTTTGTCATGCTTGAGTTTTAGATTATAGGTCTTCATCCAGGAAGAGATGTCAGAAAGGGAGTCTGATGTCTTCTGAGCAACATGGATGGAAGGAAAGAGATGTTGCATCTGTGCAGCAGAGATAAGAGAAGCCATGATGCTTGATCACCAAGCCCAGTGATTTAGTAGAAATGCAGAACAGATGGCGCACAGTGGGCATGGCAAACCTGTAACTCTAGCCTGACCACTGCTGACATGTTTTCAATACTATGATCTCTGTTTAGATGCTGGAAGAGTGATAAAGTGTTTTGGCCACATGAGTAGTTTTCCTTTTTGATCAGCTTACTTTTATCCATGGACAATATATTTAATCAGTGTAGGTACAATGTAGTTAATCCCGCCCACTGAGGTGGATTGACAGATGACTTTATTCTGTAATAAATAGAGGCAAAGAAAACAGCATAAAATAAAATGGCTAGGATAACAATGTAGGTGGGTGACAAATGAAAGAAAAAGCCTGGATAAATGAGTACTATGCTCTCTGATGTGTATAAAAGTAATGACCACGTCCAGTGGATAATATTGCAAGAGGAAAAGATCTCTGAAAAAAAAAATGGTTTATTATTCGGGCCAGATGGCAGAACTTAAATGAAAACTGCTCATGCTGGCTCATGTTTCAACAGGAACACTGTCTAAAGTGACATCTGCATGTAGATCTATTGCAGAGACATCAGCAAATATGGTTGGACATTGTGTTCAAAACTACACATGCAATTGCAGTGATAATTGTGCATTAGTGTGATATGTAAGGAAAAAAAAAACACATACAGACTGATATTACAGTAGTGTTGTAGCATATAAACCCTTCAGTATGAAGATGGGCACACTTTTGAGAGTATAGTGGTGTAAAACCCACAATCACTGGTGTACAGAGAGGTAGAAGAAGTGATATGGTCAGATGAGGTGTTTTTCACCGTATTTGTATTTGCATTTATGGCGTACACTAAGAAAACAGTACAAGGCTGAATGCTTAACCCTTACAACAGGGGTTCTCAACCTTTTTTTGCCCAATGGCCCCATTGTAAGGGCCCAAAATTCTTATGACTCTGGTTGCATCAAATATTCAACCGAGATCACGAAGTTGATTTGAAGCACAAAATGGCACCGAACCCTGCATCCCATAATTAAGTGCTAACCAATTAAGTGCTAAATGGTTGGGTTTGATGATTTAGTTCAATCAGGTTCAAATAGTAGACAATATTTTCTTGAGTGCAAAGCTTATTTTATACCACAAGAAGCATTGCACACATGTTGGGGTGTGGAGCATTCATTTCTGTGCTTTCTTGCACTGGCTTAGTGAATATAAAATGCATACAATATCTGGAAATATTATAAACGTGCATCACCTCTGTTTATGATCACATAAGGTTTGTTAATGCAGTTAGATTTTCGCTTTCATGCTCTGTAGCACTTACAACTTTCACAAAGTTGTAAGGATTATAACCGATGCAAAATTGCACGCTAATATAGTAGGATACAGACTGAAATATTTCCCATGTACTGTTTAGATTATTGGCATGACTGCAAAGTATAATATGAATTTTGGAGCATTTCTAGCCAGAAACCATGACCGTGCTGTCAGGTATTGGCGTTAGAGATGGAGGCAAGTGAAGATAGCTGTTTATTGTAGTGAAACACATGAAAACAAAGACTATGATCATGAAATAAAACAAACAGGAACCAGCTACGCATGGCACTAACATGAACACACCATGGACTAAGTGACATTCAACAATGACAAAAGCTGGACATTGGGTGCTAAACAGGACAGGGCTTAAATACTGGTGCTCATTAACCCTAAGCATGAATCAGGTGCAAACAGTCATGTGACGTGGCGAGTGTTGTAATCAGGTGATGTGCTGGGGCTGATGGGAATTGTAATGTGATGGGAATCTGCGTTGTATTTGGCGCTACCATGACACGTGGCATGTAAAATACAATTGTTTTTATTTTAAATAGCCAGACTGTGTGCTGACGGTGTCCAAAGCTGTTGGACCCACATTTTTGCTAGCATGGTTTGGCTCCACTTGTCCCCTTAGAGGAAAGAGTCACTGTAAATCAGTAGTTCACCTGATTGATGAATCATTTCCGTCCTGTTGGGCGTGGAAACAGGATTGAATGGTTTGATGCGAATGAATATGAGATAACTCACATGCTATGACCTTCACAGAGACCAGATCTCACCCAGTTGAACACTTATGGGAGATTTTGGAGCAATGTGTTAGACAGCACTCTCCACCACCACCACCACCACCATCAAAAATACCAACTGAGGGAATATTTTTTGGAAGAACGGAGTATAGATTCAGAGAGCTATAGAATCTATGCCCAGGTGCATTGAAACTGATCTGGTGCCTAAAACATTTTGGGTTTTTTTTTCTTTAGTCCATCACCCATCTATATATCCCAATATTCATGTGGAAAATTTTATGGACAAACACTGACCTTCAGTGGTCTACCGTTAACAGCAAGTAATGCTGAAAGGCCTAGCATTAATTCCTCAATGTATCTGTATCTTGTATTCCTTCCAACACTTGAACTGCTTAGTCAGTGGTTGTAATTCAAGTCACTACCCCATTGCTTGACATACACTCGACTATGCGGATACGCTTATAGTACAATAATGAACTAACGGCCAGGCTGGGTATGGTAATCACGCCTGTGAGACGCTGAACTTCTCCCCAGAGATCGTCTGAATGCGCAATTCATCTTTCTCTGCCTTTACCCAGATGCATACCCAGTAGGAGAGTGTGTGAGTCCTGGTGTAAATGCAGGTTACACTGTGCTGAAAGCACATTTAATGGTGTAATGGAAATAAATATTCTAGGCCGGGTGTTAAAATAGCACCTCCCTCGCTCAGCTAGCATGATAACAGAGAGAGAGAGCGAGAGAGAGAGAGAAAGAATCTTTATGTTCAAGGGCCCTTAACGGTTGATCACAATGCACATTAGCCCTCTGGCTTTATGATGAAGTGCTTATGATTCTTTCTTCCAAAGAGTTCAGAAAAACATTCTTTAGTGTCAAATATTTGGATTTTTATCTTTGGCTCAGCTAAAACCCCAAATGTAGTTAAATCAGCCAATGTTCAGTATATGACGTTTAATTCCCTTTATTGCACTGGAGGAACGAGGCTAATGTTCCTGACAATTAAATGAAGCTTTTAGTCCTTTTATTGAACATTTCAATCATCACACATTTACTTCAAGCTGTATCCAGATAAAGTTGGGAAAGTGTGGACAATACTAATAAAAACAAAGAGGAATGATTTGTAAATGTACTTTGACTTGTATTTAAACAAAAAACTTATAAAGACAAGGTATTTGATGTTTTACCTAATCAACTACATAGTTTTTTTTAATTTTTTTTTTTAAGATAAACTTTTATTTTGAAATTGATGCATGCAACATGTTCCAAAAAAGTTGGGACAGGGGCAATTTAGGACTAACAGCGATGTGACAAGTTGAAATAAGAAGGTGATGTGAAACAGGGGAGGAAATCGTCTACTCATAGTATATAAGGAGCCTCCAAAAAAGGCCTAATCCTTCAAGAGCAAGAATGGGTCGAGGCTCGCCAATCTGCCAACATATGCGTCAGAGAATAATCCAACATTTTGAGAACAACATTCCCCAAAGACAAATCGGTAGCATTTTGGGCATTTCACCTTCTTCAGTGCACAATATAATTAAAAGATTCAAGGAATCCGGTCAAATCTTGGTGTGTAAAGGGCGAGGCCGAAGACCACTTCTGAATGCGCGTGATCTCTGATCCCTCAGACGTCACTGTCTTAAAAACCATCATGAGTCTGTAATGGATATCCTGACATGGGCTCAGGAATACTTCGGTAAACCTTTGTCAGTCAACACCATTCGCCGCTGCATCCACAGATGCAAGTTAAGGCTTTACTATGCAAAGCAGAAGCCGTACATCAACACTATCCAGAAGCGCCGCCGACTTCTCTGGGCTCGGTCTCATCTGAGATGGACAGTAGCACAATGGAATCGTGTTTTGTGGTCCGACGAGTCGACATTTCAAATAGTTTTTGGACAAAACAGCCATCGTGTTCTCCGGGGAAAGAGGAAAAGGACCATCCAAGCTGTTATCAGCGTCAGGTCCAAAAGCCAGCATCTGTCATGGTATGGGGGTGTGTCAGTGCCCATGGCATGGATAACTTGCACATCTGTGAGGGCACCATTAATGCATAAAGATATGTACACATTTTGGAACAACATATGCTGGCATCCAGAGCAGGACAACCCCAAACCACATTCTGCCCAGATTACAAGCGCATGGTTGCGTAAGTGCGGGTGCTAGCTTGGCCTGCCTGAAGTCCTGACCTGTCTCCGACTGAGAATGTGTGGCGCATTATGAAGCGCCACACTTCATATTCTTATGACGTAAAACATCAAATAATGTGTTAATGTGTTTTCAATATAGTACAGGGTGAATCGAATTTTCAAATGACTCTTTTTGTTTGTTTGTTTGTTTGTATTTTCCATACCGTCCCAAGTTTTTCAGAATTGGAGTTGTACTTGCTTATGTGCTTTCTGAGACAGTGTATGGTTGCATGGTTATCTATTAAAGAGGGACTAAAGGACATCACAGAGATAAAAACAGCAACAGAAACCACCATAAAACTGGAAACATTAGCAGCAGACTCAGTTAGGGGGCACAGCCCAAAGTTTGAACGTGGAATTGTACGTTGTAAGTAATTCAGAGGATGATAAAAAATTACGTTTGAATTTGTATTGAGTCTTACAATGTCTTCCAGAGATATTAAATTACAATAAAGATATACTGTATGTATTTGTGAAGTCATAAGGCATTTTTTTTAACATCCAACAGATTCAAGGAGTTGATGTAAATTTCTAACAAATCTAAACTTTAACAGACTGCTGCTACATGCACTATTTTGTATCATCATGGTTAAGACTTGTTTTCTTTTGTGGATATTTCATTTTCCTTACATACTTTAGGTAAATCGAACAGTGTATATTTTTCTACCTTAACCCGAGTGAAGTATTTGAAGCTGTACTTTTGCTGGAGGATTCATTCAGATGAGTAACTGCACTTTTTCTTGAGTAAATAATTTGGGTACTCTGATGTCTTCTGCAAGATATGTGTCAAATAGCTATCATTCCTTACTTACTTAATTAGCAAGTCTCATAGCTCTGGTCCAAAATTAACAAAGCAAACCTTATGCAGAAATATATCCTAGTTGATCGACTACATTTGGGAGAAAGGGAACTGTGCACATTCAAACTGGAAGAGCCATAACAATCCCTAATTACGCATCTTAGCAGATGTATGCTCTTGATTTGACAAGTGATGGGTCACTTTAAGAATTTCTTTATTAGGAAGTAAACACCCAAGCTCAGTGCTACACAAACCTGAGCTTGCACCTGGCCTCAATATATATTTTCAAATATATAAATGTACTTGTCTCCAGTCCAGAAGGTACCTCTGAGCTTTTGAGGTTGTTTTTTTACACAATTACTGACTTTTTTAGATGTTCTTCAGTTGTACTTCTGGGGCAACACTTCAAGGTTGTCTGTAGACCCCTATAACAAAGAGTTTCTCTATTAGACAGATCTCAAAGTAGAAACCTTTTAGGAAGCTAAGCTATCCAATGAACCCTTTTGAAGAGTTTTCATAAGCATGTACCTTGCCTGTTATTAGCTGTAGATTTCACTATTAATGAATATAAATGACTAGAAGATAAGGGTGTAATGATACATTGTGACACAATGCATCGTGATGCAAAAATGGACAATTCACATCGTGGAAATCAGTGTTCTGTTCATTATGAATGTAATGCAGTTGCACTGTTTGAACACTAGAGGTCCCAAACTGTGCAACCCATAGGCTGTGTCCGAAATCACATACTGTGACAGCACCTACTGTATTTGATTCAGTACCTACTGCTCGGCCTCTGATAAAGTATGTACTGATCAGTATAAGTGGTAATACAATCCGGACTTACTACATCCACCATGTTGACATCGTCGACTTCAAAAGAGCCAACGTGCCATTTTTGATTCTGACAACTCTTCCATGCCAGTCCCATTGCCTTATGGGATAGCGCAGTATCCACAGTGTCCAGTGGTCCCATACTGTAGAAACTCGGCGGAAACAGCAGGTCATCCGGTTATTTCTCGGGTACTTTTTAGATAGCCTGTTAGTTCCGGATTGCGGTGACCAACACTCATTTTACGTTATACAGTTACACGACCACGTTATAATGGTTGTAAAAGAGCTCTTCATTACATTCAAACAACATCAAAGCCTTGGAAAACAGGCATTTTAACCAACTTTGGAGCTCTATTTCTGCTCCAGAGCTCATTATGTTTCAGTCGATCATTCATTCATTTCAAGTCCCCAGGTCAGAGAATTTCTTCATTCAATAAGAATTTGGGGGCGAATTAATAAATGTACTTATTTATTTTTAAAATATGGTGAACCTGTAGTACATTTTATTTACAGCAATTTGCTGTACAATTTTTTGATTTATTTAGTTTTATACAGATTTTATAGAAATGCATGTTTTGCACTGTTTATGATTCTAGAAATAAAACATAAAATGATTAACACCCCTACTAGAAAATGATTAAACCCTCTTGGTAAAAGAGTGGAGTACGACAATTTCACTTGGTTTTAGCATTGTTTTTGTATGTTCCCAAATTTTTGTCATTTCAACTGCACAATTTAGCCTAGCATTTGTTTACACTTCATTGGAAATTGTACACATATTCCATGCAATCCATCATTTGTGAAATGTATGTGTACAGAGCTTTAAGACTATGATGATATATTGTGATCCAAAGTATCTCAGGAATTGCTCAGTGCTAGTAACACAAATTAGCATTGAATTAGGTTGGTGCACATCTTTGCTGTAAAAAAGAACCACAAAAAAACCTAACATGCATCATATTGCATTTTTGAGAAGCAACATTGATGTTTTATTCTGACATGACAATAGTTCAGTTCAGTACCACTTAAACACTGCGTGTAAAACAAACATGTCAGAAGCGTGTCATGTAAAATGTTATAAACACATGCTGTCATGAGATGACATGGCAGTTTGTGACAATTGATACGAGAGTGTCATGTTACCTACCATTATAGAAAATTGTTATGACAGCTCTGCTATAATATTTAACAGCTTATATCACACACTTTTTAAAAAGTGTGCTTTAATCATGTTTTATAACAGATATTTAGTACCATGGGCTCAGAAAATATCCTTTTCTCATAGGTTGGCAGGTGTATGGTTCTTTGTAGCTTGTGACGTCACACTGTCACGTTAGCTTGTGAAATAAACACTGACTCTAAATGATGAGTGAAAAGAGCCTGGCGGCAAATAAAAGACAAAAGACAAAACTCTCCAGAATAAACCAAGTTTGTTTTTGCTAATTTCCAACTGCTTTCTGAAGTCCTTATACCCGGGTCTGAAGAGACCATTTCTATTACGACAGCACCCGAAAACACACACAGAAAGCAAATGATTTATCTCAGGGATTAATTGTGTTAAATTGCGAATCGGCATATTTATGCTCAGGTTTGGAACAGAAACAGGTCACAAACCACTGACTTTACTGAAGACGAATGCATCCATTTTAGCAGAGTAAGCTAATGTTATCTTGCTAAGTCCTACTGAGTCCTACTGAAGTCAGCTAGCTAGCAAATCTACAACATACTTGTTGTACAACATACTTTATTACTTGTAATAAATGTTTCTCTGTCCATGATCTGATACATACGTACATGTATGTACCTGCACACCATTATCCCTGCACTTGAATATCACATGTAATACATGATTCCTTACACACACACACACAGACACACACACACCCTTGAACATGCATACTGTATGCACATACTCTGTATATGTATAAAACCCTAGAGACAGCTTTAGAGTAGATTCAGAGCTTCAGTAAGCCATACATAAAATGCATTTCTTCCATAGTTTCTGTAATTCTTGTTTTCTGAGTCTCAGCTCATATGATAACTGTCCCATACCCTGATTATTGCTTTCCACTGCCTCATGTTCAGGGGCAAAGACCATTTTGTTGTTATTCAATTTTATTGTTACTGTTATAGTTTTTTTTTTTTTTTTTTTTTTCCCCTGCAGCTAAGAAAACCTTTAAGAGATACTTATCACTTCCTGTCATTTCTTCAGGCACAGAACTTGGGTATAATGCTTTAAAAGTATATTGTACATTGTTATTAATCTTAACCATTTCCAGGACTCATGTATTTTACGGCATTGCCAGAAGATATGAGTGACCTTCTTCCTCAGCCCTACATCCTCCTCTGGTTAGAATAGATTTTAAGATTGGGGTGATATAAAAAATAAAAAAAAAATGCACTGTGTTCTTTTGAAGGAAATTCGCACCATCTTGTTAATAATGTTAGAATTCTTTTCATGCTGAAAACGTCTCTGCTCTGTCAGGTTAATTTCTTTGTTGCCAGTAGTTCTTCAAAAAATTAAGAGGAGATTTTGTAACATGTGGTTAGTGGCAGGACACAAGTATGTATATTCAGTGGATGCTTTCTAAACAGTTTTCCACAAACAATGGTCAAAGTGTAATGCGGGGTAAAGACACATGTAGGCAATACCAAAAAAAGAAGAATCTGTTATTTAAAAAATAAATAAATAAATAAATAAAAGGTCCATGGCCAGGAGTCCAAGAAAAATTGGCCATGTTATCTGGGAAGCGTGGCTTACTCTCTGTTCCCTGTCAGTCATAGCGACACTGGTCAATTGTGAGCGTGTGTGAGCTTGTGTATGTGGAAGAGGGTAGATAGTGCTTTCCTCAGTGTTGCATTGCCCTGTGGTCCAGCATGAGCAGTATTTTGAAAAGATGCATTTGGCTGGCTTCACATGTCTTGGAGGAAACCCGTGTTAGACAAATGCAATGAATGAGACTCCTCAACAATACAAAGGACCACGAGGGTATGAATAGACAAAATAATCAAGCGTAAAACTAAGAACAGGAGTACATATTTGGAACAATAAACCAATGGTGAGAGAGGGGCGGAGACACGACTGAATCTTAAAACAAAAGCACGTCATAATAAAAGCACGCCAAGATGATAAGTGACAGATTTAATGAAGTATTTAAAAATCCAAAACCGAACCAGTGCACTAAAAGATACTTAAGGATGCAATTAAGCCTTTGTACCAGCACATTAAGTTTTAGTTTTAATGCTGAAGAGTGTTTCTTAGAAACTATTTCCTGGGCTTGTGTTCCTGCCTCAGTTAAACTCAATATACTAACCCCATTTCCATAAAAGTTTCAGTTTTCTAAAATGCAATACAAACAAAAATCTGTGATTTGTCAAGTCTCTTGAAAGAAAAGATATTCAGTGTTTTCACTGACCAACTTAATTGTATTTTGTTAATATAAACAAATTTAGAATTTGATGCCTTCAACACACTCAAAGTTGGGACAGAAGCATGTTTACCTTCCTTTTAATTACACTTTTTAATCGTTTGGGAACTGAGGATACTAATTGTTGCAGTTTTGCAAGTGGAATTTTTGCCCATTCTTGTTTGATACAAGACTTCAGCTGCTCAACAGTCCTTGGTCGCCATTGTCTGATTCTCCTCTTCGTGATGCGCCATAGGAGACAGATCTGGACTGCTGGCAGGCCAGTCAAGCACACGCACTCTGTGTCTACGAAGCCACGCTGTTGTAGCACGTGCAGAATGAGGCCTGGCATTGTCCTGCTGAAATAACCATGGACTTCCTGGGGAAAGATGTTATGTACGCCTCCACGTCAATGGTACCTTCACACATATGCAAGTCCCCCATGCCGTGGGCACTGATGCACCCCCATACCATCACAGATGCTGGCTTTTGCACCTTTCGCTTATAATGGTCTGGTTGGTCTTTTTCAACTTTAGCACAGAGAACTTGACATCCGTTTTTCCTGAAAACAAGCTGAAACGTGGACTCATCTGACCACAGATGATATAAACACAGGGACGTATAAAGATTTGAACGCCTGTCACAATGTTGTAAATGAAAAAGTATCAGGATCAAATGTGAGCTCGGCTAAACAATCTTGCTGTGAGATACACAGTTAAAATGGCAAAGTGAAGTCGGGACCACGCAGGCCTCCGGGACTGAATCACTGAGCGGGATTTAAATCTCATGCTGTCATATGCTGTCACTCAGCCCGGAGGTGTGGCAGGAAGTGATGTGACTGATGAAGGGTGACACAAAACAAAAGGTCAGCTATATTACGGGGCAATATACTTTTTGTTATCTATTAATTTAATATTTTATGCTACAAAATATGTCTATAGCTTTAAAAATATTTCTGTTTAAAACAAGTCATGTTTTGGGGCTTAGTGGCTTAGTGGTTAGCATGTTTGCCTCGCACCTCCGGGGTTGTGTGTTTGAATCCCACCTCCGCCCTGTACGCGCGAAGCTCGCATGTTGTCCCCGTGCTTCAGGGGTTTTCTCCGGGTACTCCGGTTTCCCCCCCAGTCCAAAGACATACGTTAAAGGCTGACTGGCATTTTCAAATTGTCCGTAATGTGTGAATGGGTGTGTGAATGTGTGTGCAATTGTACACCCCATCCAGGGTGTCCCCAGCCCTGTGCCCCAGGTTCCCTGGGATAGGCTTCAGGATCCCCCGTGACCCTGTGTAGGATGAGCGGTACAGAAAATGTACAGTTGGAAGAAATGGGTTCTCTCTGTGTCTGTATGGATTTCCTCTGGGTTCTCCATTTCCCTCCAAAATCTGAAAAACATTGCATTACGTAGATTGGTGAGACTAAATCGCCCCTAGGTGAATGAATGACTGAATGAATGAATTGTTACAGCCAATTACAGTATTGTTATGGGAATAAAAACTTTGTTCTTGTAATAATACATAAATACACAGCAGTGCATCTGTTACAGTTACTGAGTAGTAGGTGACAGACAGTGTTTTAGAGTATTTTCAGAGTATTCCCTTGACGTATTAAAGACGATACATATTTTCTCTATAGCAAATGAATGCTCAATTATAAAAACTTTAAAATCTGATATTTCTTATTCCTGACATGGTGGTGTGAACCCCCGGCAGATGTGTCAGATTGCTGGATTTAATATGTAAAGGCCTAATACCAAAGAGACGTCATAAAACCATGAGAAATCTAGTAACATGAAAATGTTTCTCTTTACATTATTGTTGGTTAGTTTTGAGGTCAGATCTTGGTCAGTTCTTGGTGATACCTGAAGTTCTTGGTACTGGCTGATCTGTGTACAATCTGAAATGAAGCTCTGAAAACATTTGACGTTTTTGTGTTTTTCTGCAAGTGTTGCCTTCTCCTGGAAACTTATATTAAAATACATATTGACAGCTTTGCCAGTCTGTTTGTAATAAACCTGCTGAATTGCAGAAATCAGCTTCTTTATAAGAACAAGTTTTTGGAAACAAGCCGCAATATTGCATAGTAAATAAAGTGCATGTATGTAGCATTTGACTTTTAGCGTTTATAATATTTATTATAATATATAATTATATATAATAATAATTATAATATATTTTTTTAAAAAGTGTCAGAAAATCTCAAGGTGAGAAAACTTCTGAATTTCAGTCTTCAATAATGCTGTCGGGGGCAAGTGTCAAGACTGCTATGTTCTGACAGTCTGGTTTCAGTTTTACAAAACAGACTAGATCTTAAAAACTTTGCAGGATTTAAAGCAAAAATAGAGGTTTTGACTTAATGAGAACATATGTAGTCAGCTCTAGATTAAATGGCACCCTTCATGAGAATGCAAAAATGGTGGTAGAAAGTTTAGAAATGGTAGAAAACATTACAAATAATGATTCAGATTTTACATTCTCATAAGAACTGCTTTTAAGTAATAGCAAACAAATTGTCATTCTTTAAAAAATAAATCATATTGACCAAATATATGTTTACTGATCTGCACATATCAGGCAATCAGTATAAAAATACACAAACAGTTAAAAAAAATACATCTAGTCCTGATCTAGTCTTTTGTCGTCTTGTCTTTTGATATTTCTCTTATATAGTGTTTGATTAATTTCTTCAAGACATACACTCACTCTGTGTATGTTTAGTTAGCTAAACTGTTACAAGACGGTATTAGAAGATTGTTTGCTAGACGTTATCAGACGGTTTTCCTCTCTGTACGTTTTCTTGTCATATACATTACTAATGCTACATAGCTTGCTAATGCATTAATCATAAGTAAAATACTGTGTAATAACCAATATTTGCCATTAGCTAGAATTTGACTTGATACTTAGCCTGGCCAATTATATTAGCTACTGAATTGATGCTAGTGTAACCTGGCATTAGCAAAGAAAACAGGCTAACTTGGTTAAACACTAGTGATGTTGATTGGATGCTAAACTGAAATGTAAATAAAATGCACAGGAGCTTGTTTGTGGCAGTGGTAGCTCAGTGGTTAAGATGTTGGACTACTGATCCTGAGAAGGTCGTGAGTTCAAATCCCAGCACTGCCAAGCTGCCACTGTGGGCCCTTGAGCAAGGCCCTTAACCCTCAACTGCTCAGTTGTATAAATGACATAAATGTAAGTCGCCCTGGATAAGGGCGCATGCCATAAATGTAAAATGTAAATGTTTGATATAGACCTTTATGATTTATAACGAGTACTCTGAAGATCTAAATAAAAATGTAAGGGTTTTTTTCTTTCTTTCTTGGAAATCTAATTAAGTAAGATTATTCAATTCCAGTAACACTCAAGTATACATATGTCAAAATTATACTTAAGTATAGTAACAAAGTACAATTATTTTCCACTCCTGTAAATCACATATTGCTACCTTATATGAAGTCTTGGGCATCTACTATGCCTTTATAGTAACTTACTACAGGCTGCCAGTGGAAATATTTATCCTGCACGGTCAATAAAGGTATCAGCATTCAGCTGTGTGTCTCCAGACTTGGATTGGATTCAGATCTGTTCCTACTCTGATGTTTAATGCGTGCCAGCGTTAATGTATGAGAGTGTGTGTATCTGTCTGCATGTGGGCACTGCAGCCACAACTCTGATGCTGTAAACATCAAAATATAAGACAGATGAAATGTGTGCAGAGTGTAGATCAGTGTGTGCATGTTTATGCCAAACATGTAACTGAAATTTGCTTTAACCAAAGAATAATAGAGTGAAAGATATTTTAATGCAATAAAATACTAATATGTAAAATATAAGCAATACACAGTGTCTAAATGTCAATTATCAAAAGTTGTACCATAGCTCTTTTGAATTCTTAAATCTGATTGGTCAGAATGTGTTGATTAATTTTCTATAATAACAGCTGACTGTAGTTCTGGCTGTAATGCAAATCACATATTTATATTAATGCCATTGTTGTAATATTTAATAAGTATCATTTCTATAGTAACATAACATGCACAGGGACTTATATGGACGATGCTCCACAGACTATTGATAAACAGAAGGAGTCTCCAGGGTCAGTGCTTTGTAACAGTTAGTAAGTTTTCCACTATAAACAAAAGAAGTCTTCAGGATAGAGGAAATGTAAGTGACAACATGAACTAGCTTGATTTGTGGATGTTCCACAACCATGAACGGATAAAAGGATGGTTTGTAAAAATAACTGTAATTGCTGTAATGTATAAAGAATAAAACATCTGGGGATGTTCTGTTATAGGATAATAATCAAATTTGAGGTAGTAACAGTAATTCTGCCCATCACACCACCCTGTCATTGCTTAATTTCCTATAAAAGCATGGCCCATCATGTTTTATTCTTCACATATAAATATTTAGAGAACTTTTATTCTGTCATTTTATTTATTATGCATCCACTGTCAAGGACATTTGATGCTTCTGTGGATAATCTACAGCTATTCATGTAATTCCCAGTGTCATCACACACACACACACACACACACACACACACACACACACACACACACATGTAGCCATGTCAACCAATGTCAGACTTAGTCTTGGCCCAATTAATTCTTTCTGATTGTCCTGATAAAAAAAAAAAAAAAAAAAAAAAATGAACACAGGAAGGTCATCTCTCTCTCTCTCTCTCTCTCTCTCTCTCTCTCTCTCTCTCTCTCTCTCTCTCTCTCTCTCTCTCGTTTGTGTGCTCTCATTATTTTTCCTCTTTCCCCCTTCTTCTTTTTCACATAAACTCCCAGAGCAGTGTGTGATTTGGGGAGATCAGGCTGAATGGATGGATGTCCTTAGTGTCTTTATGAGAGAGAGAGAGAGAGAGAGAGAGAGAGAGAGAGAGAGAGAGAGAGAGAGAGAGGAATGATGTTATTCTTGTACTACCTGACTCATTCTTCAGCTGGCCCTGAGATGCTGCATTTATGTGCCTCATTTCCCCTTCAGTGTACTCAAGGCTGTTAGGATGTAATGAGCGAGTATTTTTTCACAATGACGTTTTGACGTCATCACATCACATCACGTCATTACAGTCGGGGCACTGGTTAAGGAGAACGTAGGGAAAAATGGAGGAATTTGTGGAGGGAAATAGAGTAGTACAGGGAGAGAGGGACAGATTGGAGTGGAGATCAGAAAAAGAGAGGTGATTTTGAAATTTTTGACCTTGAAAGCCATGCATAAAATATTAGACCTGCACAGAACCCACCAATGCTAGTAATGAAGCTGAGTTTCAGGGATTTAGGGGTAACACAGTACATGAATTAATACTTACTTAAAAACAAACTAATGGATTATTTTTATAACACTGGTTTTAAATGTTAATAGATTATAGCATCTGCTAAATTAATAAATGTTACTGTATTCATTTCACCCTTGTGGGTAAAGGAGCAGTGCCCCGGGCCCGAGCCACCCAGAGCACAGTGGGAATCCCTACAGTGGGATTTGAAAAGAAATGGATGGAGAATGACGCAAAACGTGTTGAGATGAATTATTGGTGTTTATTATTAGTGCGTCTTTCTACGTTCAATAAGGAGGATCAATGAATATTATGAAAGTAATACAGCGCCATCCAATGTTGTTTGTGTATGTAACAATTTGAAATGATACACATTTAATTCCTATTCTTTCTTATAGAGCATGTTTGATTTAGTTTACTCCTACAGTTGCAATCAAAATTATTCAGCCCCCACTGCAAATCAGGTTTACTGTCTAAATGTACAGCCTTTTAGCTGTTCGCAATGAACAAATCAAACAAACGCAACTGAAATAGCTCAACACAACAAATGCTTCAAGTGGTTTCCCCAAATTCAACTGAAAATGCAACTTATAATGAGTTCTCCAATTTCAAAATTATATAACCCCTTCATGGCAAGCATCTTTAGTACTTAGTAGAGCAGAATATTGCAAGAATATTACTGAACTGGAGACCATTGCTCATGAGGAATGGTTCCTCAGGAATGCTAAGATTCCTCAGGAACGCTGCCAGAAGCTGGTGTCTGTCTATGCATCTCATTTGCAGCAGGTCATAACCGTAAAACTAAGTACTAAAGATGCTTGCCATGAAGGGGTTATATAATTTTACATCTTTTGGACTTAAGACACCAACTCTTTTTTTGTACATGCTGCAATCTGTCCTTGTTACTTGTAGTTATTATTAAATTGTTTCTATGAATGTGGCTACAACCACATTTCCATTCATGAAGCCCTCACCTACCTGCACTCGTACTTGAGTTTCTCTAAACTTTTGCCTCCAAGCCATAGTTCGAAGTTGCAACTAGCATAAATAACCTTCCACAAAAATACACCTCATTTAGATTATGAGCTCATTTAGATTATTGAAATTATCTGCAGTTCATACCTCAAAAGGTTGCCAGGTTTGTTTGGATTTTTTTGTTTTGTTTTGTTTTAAGCACAGAAAAACAGGGGCAACAGCAAATACACCAGATCACATTTTTTAAAATAATAAGTTAATATTTAATATCACATCAATATCACATCAATGTTTCTAATTTAGAAACTGGAAATACACCAACATTAACATTAACAGCACTTAAATACCACAGTATTACCTCCAGTAATAATACTGGAAGCAGGCCTAATGGGGGGGAAAAAAGCCCAATTTTCTGCATGATGACCTAGAAGTCTCACCGCTGAGATCTACAGGGAGCCCCAATGCCAGGCCAAATATTAGGCTAATGCCCTTGTCCTTTCCATAAGCTAGCTGAGTCAGGTTAGCCAGATCACTGAGAGGGAAAATTAGCAGAAATCTGTCCTGGATTAAACTCATCTTCATCTTATTCCACTCTTAGACTCAGTGATATATGCTCGTGATACTGAATGAGAGGGCAAACAAAAAAAGATTCTGCTACCCATCAGTTAGAATTATGAAACATTATAGTCGGGCCTCATAGCATGGAGTCTCATCCAAGGTATAAAACAATTACACAAACTCCTTGAAAGATAGATAGACAGCACCGTTCATGATTGCTGTTTGTTTATATTGAGTATTACAAGTCCATGGTCATGCCATGTGACTTCTGAATAGCAAGCACAGTAAACAGAAAAGCTGCCATTTGTCTCATTTGCACTGTGACTGTACAATGTTTGGTTATTTTATTTACTTTGAGTTTATCCTCCAAAGGCATTTTGAAACATCAGTGACTGAGGAAGCAATCCACCTCATTCATGTTCATTAAACCTGCTATCTTGTTTCTCGTGCACTTTCTCAATCACCGCTCACAGGCTTAAATAAACCAGCTCCGACACACACCAAATCTAATGGGTGTTTCACTTGACATAACTGTCACTGATAGACTGAATGAATCTGAAGTCTGGACTAGGAAGAAATCAGCCCTTGGCGCACTTCTTCATACCATTTAAGTGTATTTACTTGTGACCGTTGGTGGTGGTACTGTTCCTGATTCCATAAATGTCCAAAACAATCCACTTCAAGATATTTTTTGTTAACAGCACATCAGACAATGGGAATTTTATTTTTATTTATTGTATTTTTTCCTTGAAAGAGAGGCAGGGCTTAGGCTTGCTAGATCATTTATACCAAGAGACCCAGCTTATACTGCTGTTACAATGCTCATTGCTTCAAAAAGTCGCTCAGACTCAAAAACCACATTCAAAAACCAGTCTGCTCGGAATAGGGTGAAAAACAAAGAACACACTTTTCCACTCCAGTCACAAAGCCACCTGTTGACCATGCATCGTAACAGTGAGTAGGGAGAGAGGTCTAAAATGCTAGATTAAACTAGACAGGGATAACAAAAAGCAGTGTTCAGGACCAGACCTTATCAGGAAAGTTGGGAGAAAACTGGACAAACGGTGCACAGATAGACTGTGGCAGGGTAACAGGGACATAATCAGAGAGGATGTGAAAGAAACTCTGCAGATCAGCTGTAGTAGAGGAAGATTTCATGGCCTTGCTCTTTGCCAGTTTGTTGCATTAATTTATACCTATATTACATAAATATAGTGGCACACATGCATAAGTAACAATGAGTCAGCATTGCTGTCCTTCTATGTTCTGAAACCATAGAGGGAAAAAATGTCTGTTAGCATAAATGTCCTTAATTTCAGAAGATGATTTTTTTAGCAGGCTGAGTCAAACAGCCGCAGTGTTACACAACACATAGGACAGCCTCCACGATCTCAAAAAGACAATTCAGACTGTTATATACAACACAAATCTCTCGTATTGAAGGTTTCAATGTGTGTATTGTGTGCACTGGTCAGTAGTAATGCCTGCCATGGCTATGACCTAAATAGAATTTAATCATACTCCACTACAGCGTTGCCTATTAGCAATAGCTGGAAAATATCACTATATAATATCGATATCGTGATAACTTATGTCACAATACACTTTTCTGAGATGTTGTTGGTATTGTGCTATGATTTTATAAGCTTTTTACATTTTTTTAAATAATTGTAAACTCTCGAAAGACCAGATTTGATGTTCATGTTGTCTAATGTTTTGAATCTCGAAATTTGAAAATTGCAAAATGTTCAAATTTCCTACTTTTCAGGTCATTTATTTTGGCAGATATAATAATATAAGTTAAAAGAAAAAGTACCATTGAATGTTCATTTTTTAAAAATGGCAACACTACTGATTGCTAGGAGCTTAGCAAACCTATAAGCCTATATTGTGGTACATATTGTGTAACATTAGAAATGTCTTCAAGTTTTGTGATATGATATTTTTGTCATATCACCCACCAGGGCCCTAGCTAAAGACACCTTGTGATGGGTGTAATATCAATCCCATTTTTTTTTTTTTTTTAATTTTTTTTTTTTTTTTACATGTTAAGATTTTGATTCTTGATTATGTAAGCTAAGAGCTGTAGCCTGATTTTGCTTTTTTGAGCTGATGGGTGTGGCACATGGACTCTGTATTGTTGCCTCCACATGTCAAGTCATGTGGGTTTTTATTGTCATTCCCCTATATAGCTTGTATACATTGTAACGAAATGTCATTTTTTCAACCTACATATTGAATTGATGATCATTAGCTTTTCTGCTCACCTTGGTTGTAAAGAGTGCTTATTTGAATTACCATAGCCTTCCTATCAGCTCAAGCAAGTGTGGCCATTCTCCTCTGAGCTCTGTCATCAACAAGGCGTTCCCGCCCGCGGACCTGACGCACAGTGAATAGTTCTTGTTTTGTCTTGAAAATGTGAATCTTTGAACATTGACATGAAGCTACTTTGAATTCAAGAGGGCTAATTCAAAACAAATAAGAAGAGAAGAGGAAATAAGAAATAACTACAGATTTGTACTATTGTTCAGTCTTTTTGTCTCTTTGTTATTACTGTTTCCATTGGCCCCACTTTTTTTTATTTGTGGCTGAAACACATGAAGGGGTTAAAGAATGAAATCTGGATCCACCACCAACACTTTCCCCATATCAGTAGTAAAACCCTGACAGAAAAGGATGACTCAGTGAGCCAAGACTCTGCTTTCTAGAAGCATCGGAGCATAATAATGATGATAGTTTGTTAGACAGGCTGTAGCTGTGGAAGCTCTAGGACATCGAGTATAATTATAGTTTATATGTATATCCTGCAGGCAAAGTCCTGTCCACTTCAGATTTATTTTTACATGAAGAGACCTCTTACAAAGTAGCAATCATCACTGTGGCTGTTTTAAGATTCCCTTGAGTGCTTTTCCATTGACTGAGCTTTTGTGGGGTTTTTTTTTTTTTTTTTTTGATTATTGGACACTCGTACCTTTCAAAAAAATTTTTCCCTTTAATCCAGTTTGCTTTAAGGCACCAAATGGATTTTTGTTATAGTTGCAAGTTCTTTCTTTTATAAGGTCCTGCCTCAGACAGGATTACCAGCTGTGTCTTTTTAGAGCAAGAGTGATGATCTAGGATTAGGAGATAAAGAGAATTAGTTCAAATTGTGGAGAGCTGGCTTAGCAATCGAGAGGAAATTCTCCAGCGTGGGCATTTTCAGACTCCCTGTAGACTAAAGAGTGCAACACTGCAGTTGGGTTTAGCTCGAAATGCATCCTGTTGAGAGTACATCCTATTGTAAGGTGAATAAGTGTGACTAATCAGTTGTGCTCCATGTGCAGGGGGTTGAATTCTGTTTGTGAAAAGCGGGTGTGTTTCTCGCCAGGCGTTTGGAGTTCTTAAATACTAGAATGGTGGATTGCTTGTAGGGCTGTGGTAGCTTGGTAGTTAAGGATTTGTACCTGTGTGTGTGTGAAGTCAAATCTCATGACTGGTGGGAGTCAGCATCAGAACAAATCAAATGGGAGGGCATTGGCTGCGTTCATGTCATGTTGGAATTACCAAATTACTAGTTGACAACCCAGACGTTCTACCCGGATGTCCTCGGACTCGGAATTAAATGAATCCTTGTGAGACATAACCTGCGATCGGTTAACGACCGACGCCTGGTAGTGCCTACTCAGCAAGGCACTAGGGCCCTTTCCAGTTTACCTTCAAACTGACTGTCCCTCAGTTGTAGAATGAACTTCCATCCTCAATCCGAGCAGCAGAATCTGTCACTATCTTCAATTACATTAAACTGTATTGTATGTCTTTTGTTTATTTACAGATTAATCTTGCATTATTAAGTTAATTATATGAATGAATTATTACACAGAAATATAATGAGATAACTACTTAACTACATTTTACTGCTGAAGCCACCGCCATTTTGAGTGTTTCCGCATGACGTTGCAGGGGTCAGGTGGTACAAGTCGGAGCTCTCCGAAAATTCCTAATTTGCAAGTTGAAATTACAAATTCTACGGGCACATGAACGCTTTTTACAAGTCAGAATCTCGTAATTATGGTAATTCCGACATGGCATGAATGCAGCTATTACTCTCACTATGGGAAAAGATTGGTGTTTTATAAATTAGGTGAAATATTGAGAAATTAGCTTTTTGGCAAACACACCAAAACATCACCATACAGTTGTATGCAAAAGTTTGAGTAAATGACATATTTTGTTTATTTTTTAATTGAAAAGATGAAAGCACAGCCTCTGTAGCAAACTATTTATAAAAAAAAAAAAAATAACATTAGTAAAATGAAACATTAGTAAAATTCACTTCGAATAATGGCGAGAATAAAAGTAAATAGAAGCATTTCAGACACTGCTTTTGCTTTGTTCTGGAAGTTCTCAGCCATATTGAACTCTCCAGTCCACCATCTCAACTAAAATCTTTTGCACTACTGACAGGACGATGAATTAGTGCAGGGCCTTAAGAGATTTTTGCCCAAGTTGTCAAAGGATGAAAAATGGTCTTGGGAAAGGGACACCCTGCAGCTACAACTGCAAACTTTGTTGTGTTTCATAGCCTGAAGGATAGTTAGAGGGTGGAAAAAAGCACTTACAGCCTTAAATAAATAACCCTTAGTATACACAGGCATTAAAGCTGTTAAATACGTTATGATCTTATTGTTAAAGGAACCATTTGGACAAAATGCAATGTACACAAGTTCCATTTTATGTCAATTGCATTTAAGATATTTAAGCTTCTTAATTTTGTACTGCACATACAAGGATAACCAGTGTGAGAGGCTTGTTGTCTGTAGTTTTCTGCTATGCAAACTGAGCTGCTCAAAAATCATGCAAACTGATTTGCCTAAAAAAAAAAAAAAATACATTTTATATGTAAAATACCAAAATTCCAACTAAATTGGAACTATACTACCACACAGATTACTTCTAACATAAAATTCAACCTTTAAACTTCAGGTCGCACCTCCAACCCGAGTCTCTGATACCAGACTATGTGCTGATGAAGAAAATGATTCAACTTCAACATGGAGCCACGGCTGTTTTTAGCTCTGTGATGTCCTTTTGTCCATTTTTTTTTTTCTCACACTGTGTCGGAAATCACATCAGCAAGTCTATTTGAGCTCCTGGACATCTAATATTAATTTTGTTAGAGTTATATGTTGAATTTGAATGAGAAGGTAAAGATCGAGCTGGGGTGAGGGGGGAGAGAGAGAGAGAGAGAGAGAGAGAGAGAGAGAGTAATGGAGAGAGGATGAGAGATGCAATGAGAGAGTGAGATGATGAAAAGAGGAGGCAGGGAATCTTGCGGACAGAAAACTTTTCAGCAAAGTCATCAGAAAGGTTAGATTAAAAGTGGGCGAGTCTCCAAGCCATTTGTCAAACGGCTGTTCTGAGACGGGGGAAAGGGTAACAGAGATATAAAATAGATCACAGAATAAATGGCGAGGTTACTATTCTGATAAATTTGATCAGGAAATAGCCTAAGCTTTCCTGTGGAATCTGAAATGTCCCATATAATGGAAACTTTCTAATGTATGTACTATGATGCAGATGATATACAGCATAATATAGTATTACGATGCCATTTTCAGGAATTGTTACTTGTAACATGTATACCATATTTAACTATTAAATACTACTATATTATTATGTACAGTATAACTGCTTATCATTTAGATTTTGAGTACATTGTCACATGTGTGATAACTAACAGATTTATACAGCAGTATTTGGTGACACATTGAAATAATTAAGGAATAAAATATGATGAGCTATGCTATTATAGGAAAATAGTTTAATGGCAATGTGGTGTGATGAGGCCTGACATGAAGCAGCCACACCAAAGCTGATTATTTTCCTCTAACATCATTTTAAAAATCGTTTTATAGTTGCGTGAAATGGTTTGGAACGTCCACGAAACAAGTTAGTTGTTAGTCGTTCTGTCACCAGCCTCTCTTTATTTCTCTCTCTTAAAGTTAATAAAACAAACAAACAACCAAAAACACACAGCTTGTCATGTCACCTCTTTCCTGAAGACTTTCCCTTGGCGGAAAACTTACTGGCCATTGCAAAGCGCTGACACTGGAGACTCCTTCCATAAACATCTCTTTACAAAAAGCTTCAACATACAACCAATTACATATTTTCCTTTGCTAGATAACAACATATTTTTAATTGGATTGTTATTAGCCCTAAATTATTGTGGCACGAATGCCATACAAGTCCCTACAAATGAATTACTATAGAAAAAACAACACGTTAAAATAAGTGTATTGATATAAATCTGTGACTTCCAGCCTGCACTATTGTCAGATCTGCTGTTATGGAAAAAATTAATTAACACTTTCTGACCAATCAGAATCAAGAATTCACCAGTTCAGTGTTTATAGTTACTCAAAATGTAATATAATTTAATAAACAAGTAGTTGTTAATAATAATACTTTTATACACATTCTTTAATTGCATACTGGATTTTCAGGTAAAATCAAGTATATTTGAGCACTAAGAAGTAACACAGTAGTGGTAAGTACTGAAATGGAGTGGTAATATAACTGAAATGTATCGGCAAGGCCAATGTAATGAATGTGTAATAATAGTAAACTTTATTATTCCTGTTTGTTTCCTCATTTATTTTATGTTGTATTTATTTTCCACTATTTCCACTTGTTATTTCACATATAGGTAATTTTCTCCTGTGATGTTTTCCTGCTGTAACAAGGCTATTTCCTGGGTCAATAAATTATTTCTCCATATCATCCATATGACCCGAATGATATATCGGCTGGTGGATAAAATCAATAGGTTCTGTCTGCATAATGTAGACCACAGAAGATGTGACATTTAGTCCATAAAATCCAATGAGTGTGTCTTTGCATCCATATATGGAAATGTTCAAGTAGGAAGATGGACTGTGTTGGCATTTTATATACAGTACTGTGCAAAAGTTTTAGGCACATGCAAAGAAATGCTGTAAAGCAAAGATGCCTTCAAAAAAATGAAATTAAATGTTTCTACATTTTAAAAAATACCGTAAAGAGCAGTAAACAGTAGTAAATGAAAGTCAATATTTAGTGTGACAATATATATATATATATATATAATATAAAAATTTAAATAAACATAACAATGTGTACAGTTTTATAAGGAAATGAGCTGGTAAGTTTTATTGAGCATCTTGCAGAACCAGCCACAGTTCTTCTGGAGACTTTGACTTTCACACTTGCTTCTTATTTTTGCAGCAAAACCCAGCAGCCTTCATTGTGTTTTTTGTCTGAAAAGTGTCTCTTATGTAATATGCTGCTTTCTTTAATGACATAAAAACATTTTTCTGTAACATTTAATTTTGTGCTAGAAAACTAATGTTTGGGAATCTAAAATGTTTTTTGTATTGACTTGATAAAAAAAAAAAAAATAGGGTGCCTAAAACTTTTGCACAGTACTATGTTTATATATATATATATATATATATATATATATATATATATATATATATATATATATATATATATATATATATATATATATATATATATATATATATATATATATATATATATATATATATATATATATATATATATATATATATATATATAGTGTGTGTGTTTATATTTTCATATACTCTGCAAGACCAAGACCACTAATATAGAGCTAATCTGACAGGATTTTATAACTACATCAGATTCATAAATGTTTATAATCTTTTAAAATGTTTAGAAATCTTGGAATTTGAATGCTAGTTGAGCTGTCTTGACAAGGAAATGTACCTTAATAGGAATATCTATCTATCTATCTATCTATCTATCTATCTATCTATCTATCTATCTATCTATCTATCTATCTATCTTTATCCAGAGATTTAGTTGTAAAGCAATGTAGCCTCAATTTTCCTACATTTGAGGGAAGTAGCTGAGTTTCAAAGTAATAAGCACTAAGACTCAATTACTAGATGCTGCGATTTCCCACGAAGTTGTGACTGCAAAGTGTTTAAGCATTTAACTTAACACCACTGTTGTTGTTAGCTAGTCTGAGTCATTTTGGTACCACTTAACCATTGTAAAATGCATATAACAGAACTAAAATTTAAGTGATGCAATTGCATGTACATGGCCTAATAAATATAAGCTGGTAAAAAAAAAAAAAAAACTATAATGAATGAAATCCATCTTTTACTTTTATACTTCTATGATGAAAAGGTCAGTAATATGTCAGAAACTCTGGTATCCACTAGCAATTATGGCATAATTTGCAATAATTCAGATAACACATGAAGCCAGTATTTATCCATCATATCACACTGGTCACAATATCTAATAAAGGCTGGTGTTAATGTAAAACAAGAATATTCCAAAATTTTTCACACCTAATCCACGACATCTGTGGCATATGGCCGATTATCTCAGTGACTAGAAAACTCTTCTACTCAGAACTCAATTCTAATGGAAGTCTAAATGCAGTTACTGAGCCAATCAGCTTTGCATTTCTTTCTCTGTACAGGGAAACATGTCGAGATGTACATCTGTGGTAATCAGACATACGCTAAAGGTGTGGTAGTTAGAGATTAGAGCAAGGAAACAGTAGAATATTCCTTTAATCAGAGCAGAAATCATGTATCATGGAGCGCTAAAGAGATAAACAATATGTTAGAGCCTTAATCACAGGGCTAAAGAGGCTGTTTAATATTTATAATGCAGGTAAGTGATGTGCGATTAAACACTTGCGAGTCTTCCTGATGCCAAAACCATTAACGTTGCATCAGACTAACACGGAGGAGGATGAGTCACCCAAACACCCGGTTGTGTTTAAACTGTCAAGAGTGTGAGGGATTCTGTTTATTACTCAATAAATGGTGTGTGTGTGTGTGTGTGTGTGTGTGTGTGTGTGTGTGTGTGTGTGTGTGTGTGTGTGTGTGTGTGTGTGTGTGTGTGTGTGTGTGTGTGTGTGTTAGCTTTGCTTGCTTTTGCATTTACAAGGTGTGTTGCTGCATAAGAAAAGACTTATCAATATAATGAGCGTGCAGGATGTTGCTGCATAAGCATTAATTAGTGGTTTTTTGCACGTCTTTTTTTTTTTTTTTTTTTTTTTTTTTACAGCAGATTTTCTTTACAAAAATCCATATCATGAGTCAGTCAGTGGATTTATGTACAGGTGCAAAATAGAATATTGTGGAAAGGTTCATTTTTAATTGTAATTGTAATTTAATTCAAAAAGGGGAACCTTCATATATTCTAGATTCATTACACATAAAGTGAAATATTTCATTCCATGGATGTTATAAGTTGCACTGAGTAAATACAGCTGGATAAAAAAAAAAAAACTGTGTCCATCTTCATTTCAGGCTGAAAAGCAACAAAATGTGATTATTTTGGGGGGTGATTCTTTTCTATACCCACTGTGTATATATATATACAGCATATATTATATATATACATTTCTGCAATGTTATAAAAACTTTTACTATAATAATTGTAATTATTATGCACAAACGTTCCCAATTATGATGAAATATGTTGAAAATGTTATTGTACTTGTATGAGTGTTAACACTGTGCAGGAATGTTTATAAATATTATAGAAAAATGTTCTTCAGACATGCAGAAAACTTAAAGTTCCAAAAATTCCTAAAACTGTAATGTTCAGAAAATTGGAAATTGTTAGCTGGAACACAGGATGAAAAGGCATTGTTTGGTCCAGGGCTGCTTGTTCAGGCTAAGCCATTATCCCTGGACAGCTCACCTGAAACAGGAGAATGGTGTTCAGTGACTGAGTGATTAAGTATAAAGGGGTGAAAAAGTTAATCTCTCAAAAGCGTACAATGATTGAACCTATTTGTCTTGTGTCCAGCCTCCCAGAATGAATAAGATGACACAAAGGACAGTGTATTTGTAGCAGCAGTGTCTGTCAGTGTGTCAGTGACTGTGTGTGTGTGTGTGTGTGTGTGTGTGTGTGTGTGTGTGTGTGTGTGTGTGTGTGTGTGTGTGTGTTATTTTCTGTGCTCTGACACATTGGATGACTCCAATACCTGAGAGCGGTTTCTTTTTGGCAGGTCTGTTGTGTGAAGCAAGAGTAGCAAGTAAGCATTTTAAGCAGGCAGGACAGCCATAGGTGTGTGTGTGTGTGTGTGTGTGTGTGTGTGTGTGTGTGTGTGTGTGTGTGTGTGTGTGTGTGTGTGTGTGCATGCAAAGCAACTATCTTTAAGTCCATAAGAAGTTAAGGGAAGCAAAGGAAGTTCCTAATCATGTAGGTGAAATCGGTTTGTGACTCGGTCAACTAAGCCAATCAATGCATGCCTGCATACTTTGGGACCCTCTGCGTATCTCGAATCTCTTAAGGACGTGTACATTTGTGTAACATTTCCGTCTCGTTCTCCGCTGATGAGTGTGCTGTGCAATTCCTGCCATGCAAAATGAACGAGTGCATATAATTACAGAGAGAAGTTATCCTGTGATTACGCAGAAAAGGAGCTTAATTAAGGAGTGTGTAATTATCTTGATTGTTAATGACGTGATACTATAAAACACTCAGTTCTCTGGTTTAATCCCCCCTCTTCTTCTCTCCTCTCCTCTCATTCGATACTCTCCTTCACTACTCCTTTCATTTCTTCTCTTTTTCCCATCTCTTTATTTCTCTTATTCTCTACTTTGCTACTTTGATATCCTTTCTATTAATTGTCCCTTCTTTTCCATTTCAGATGGAGGACATTATTGCTCGAATGCAGGACGAGAAGAACGGCATTCCCATCCGCACAGTGAAGAGTTTTCTGTCCAAGATTCCCAGTGTCTTTTCAGGTGAATTAAAAATGACTAAATCCTGGTTTAATATTGCATCTGAGTTGCTTCTGAAATGGATTTGCGAAGGTCTCAGTCTTTATAGTCATTCAGAACAGTAGGAGGGTCATAGCTGTCCATCAAACAAACGGGCGGGTATTACACAACAAGGTGCTATATGTGAAAGCACGTTTTATTGTTGTACATTTAAAAATAAATTGGCGACACTTGGAGGATGAACAGGCTGACATTTTTGCTAGAAAATTCTACAGAATTGTATGAAGTCGCTGAAGTAAAATGTTGGTTATTTCTCAATAAGATGTGGCCACAAATGAATATGTTAAAGCCACAAGTTGAGTAAGACACCTATTAAGAACTTAACTTGTGGCAACTAGTGTACATTAAAATGAGAGAAAGAGAAATCAAACGTTGAGCATTGTGGCAACAGGACCTTACACATGGAGATGACTGATAACGTTCCACTTTATTTCAATCTCGGAATGAAGAGATGGAGGAACAGGCATTGCGACATGGATATACAATCAGCAAATTATTAAAGCGAATAGACTCTACCGCCCTTTCCCACCAAGTAATTACCTGAAAGTCATGTAGTGAGCATGACATACCACAACATATTAAGCAGTGTGTTTTTCATAATTCATGACCATGACTTTGGTATCTTGTGGCCACAAGATAGTTAGTTAGTTTGTAGCCTCAAAATATGAAATCATAGCCCCAATATATGAATTTGTGGTTACACCTTATTCAAAACTAACCATCATGCCACCTCAGCAGTGCACTGTCAAATGAAAAATCATAAAAGTATCATTTAGAGATTTTAATTTTTACTCAAAGCCTGAATGCTTGGTTGACTCCAGCTTACTGTTATGCCTCATTTTAACACTGGCACTTGAATGGGCAACCGAATTTTTTAATGATTTAGCAACTAAGTTACAAGTTAAATCTACGTCCACCACTGCTCTGACTTTAAAAAGAAAAGTGGCTCCTAATCATCAGCTTATTGTCACACATTCATATGTATTCATATCATTAAATCATACATTTAATGGCTGTCATATTTTCAGTCTTTAGAAGCTGTTTGGTTTAAAAGTGAATTTACCACAGAACTGCTGAATTCTCAAATTTGATTGGTCAGGCTGTGCTGATTCATTTTCTAATACATTATTTTTTTCTATAGAAACAACTCATTCAGAGGGTCTTGACAGATGCTCCCCATAACTTAAGCTCCACCACCTTGTCGCTGATTATTTTCTAACAGCATGCCCCCACCTCCCAACCTCCCCCACACAGTGTTTTATTCCTTACTTAACACTTTTACCTTGCTGAGGGAAATGTAACTAAATGTTGACTATTTCTTATTCAAAGCCATTTTAGATCTGATACAAAGTTTGTGTAAATGTACCTGCTGCATTATTACACACACCTCCCTTGATGCTGACTGATCTTAAAGTGTACTGTTAGAGAATAAAGTTGAACTTTTTATTATGCACAGTGTTAATCATCCACTACTCTTCATCACTGACTACGTATACATGCACATAAAATTCCATTTATGGTCTATATTCGGGTTGCAACCATATTCCGAATATGATGTTTATATTTGTACAGGCATTGGAATATTCCTGTATACATGGTTGCTGTAAGTATGCTGATCTACAGATGCGCTTTTCCTTTCTCTCTGTTATTTCCTGGGAGATTCAAGATGCTGTTGTTGCTACCCACAATTCCTTGCGGAATGAGCATGCAGTGCCCTCCATTAATATTGGCACACTTGGTAAATATGAGCAAAAAATGCTGTGAAAAATTGTCTTTTTTTGTTTAACCTTTTGATCTTTTGTTAAAAAAAATTCACAAAAATACTCTGCTCTCATGGATTTCAAACAATTGCAAACAAAACACAGGTCTATAAAAAAAAAACTTATTTGAAGTATATTATATTATATTATATTATATTATATTATATTATATTATATTATATATAAGTATTATAATATTATAATACTTATATATAGTATTATTATAATATTATATTATATATATATATATATATATATATATATATATATATAAGTATATTGATATTTAAAAATTTTTTTAGTACACCTGGGTGACTGGGAACAGGAAATTGTTCAGCCATGACTTCCAGGGGTATACATGTGAGGTAACATATAGGTCAAATTCCCTTAGTCATTCATAACAATGGGTAAGACCAAGGAATATAGCTGTGATGTGCGGCAAAAGGTTGTTGAGCTTCACAAAATGGGAAGTGGCTATAAGAAACTAGCACAAGCATTGAAAATGCCTATTCCCACCATCAGGGCAATAATTAAGAAGTTCCAGTCAACTGGAAATGTTATGAATCAACCTGGAATTGGACGTGTGTCTATATTGTGATGGTTCGAGTGGCCAAAAAATCTCCAAGGATCACAGCTGGAGAATTGTAGAAGTTAGTTGCATCTTGGGGGCAGACAGTCTTCTACATCACCACGTGTTGTTTGGAAGGGTTTCAAGAGAAAAGCCTCTACTCTCATCCAAAAACAAACTCAGGCTTCTTCAGTTTGCCAGACACTGCTGGAACTTCAAATGGGATTGGATTCTATGGTCAGAAGAAACAGAAGAGGTGGTTTTGGCGCACACAGAGAGGTAGCCATATGGAAAAGTACCTCATGCCTACGGTTAAAGATGGTGGTAGCTCTTTAACATTTTGGGGCTGTTTTTCTGCCAGAGGATCTGGACATGTTGATAGGATACATGGTATCATGGACTCTACCAAATATCAACAGACATTAAATGAAAACCTGACTGCCTCTGCCAGAAACATTAAAATCTGCCAGAAAGCTAATGACCACAACACAGCTGATGTCTGGAGATTTGAAGGTCCTGTTTTCAACCCAACTTATTGGTAATAATTGAAAGCTTCTTTTAACTCTGTAATAATTTTTTAGTTATGTTTTTTTTTTTTTTATTCATCAGACATTCTATTAGGAACATTTGTAATTTTTAAGATCCCATAGATGTCTGCTGCAACATGTAAATAGCTTAAAAATGCTTAGTTGGCATAAGCAGAATAAATCTATAGATCTATAAACATGTCTTAACAGTCAGTCCTGTAGTCTGCTGGTGGTGAAGTGATGGTCTGTAGAATCTCAAACCAGACCCACAAACATGACAGTGACTTTAATTGATCCAAATGGCCTACGAGAGACCGCCTACAGGAACATTGCTCCCAGAGGAACATTGCTCATGATATCTGATTTCTATCTCAATCTTTATTCTGAAGTTTTATCATTGGCACTAATTTGCCTTGTTTCCAAACACATTTCTTGTATCTCGTGTTCCTGCATTCTCCCCTGCTAGCTGTCCTCTTCATTATCTTGGCTAGTTACCGGCTCCTGTGCGGGTCCACTCCATCACCTCTTCATTAGGATCCACCGTACTGTGTGAGCTAGGTTTATTTGACCACATCTTAACAACATGACTACCTTTATTTTTACTCTAATGGCCTGCAAGAGACACAATGACCCAAAATCCCGGCTAAAAATATTTTTATCTTGACATTTTGGTGTTTTGCTGGAAGTCAAAAGTTATATTATTAGAAAATTATATTAGTGAGGAAGTGCATTTTATTGAACTTAGAATGCTCTACAAATTGTTGCACTCTTGTATATTAGGTAGCAAAACATTGCTGCTTAGTGGATTTGCTGGCATTTCTGTGCGGGATCTCAATTATTTAGAGCTTTTTGCAGCAAATTAATATGATCAGGTAGAGCTAGTGTAAACAGATTGGGTATCCTAATGAAGAGGTGACGGAGTGGCCACACATGGAACAGGCTGAGAGCACATTAAACCCATTAAATAATCATGCTAATGAATAGGGCAGCTAGCGGGGAGACAACAGGGTGAGGCTTCTGCTTGCACTCACAGAATGATGTCTAAAAGCAGGCTGGATTGGTAACGAAAGCTGAACCTCTGACCAAAGATTTATGCGACAATATTGCCACACATGCTAGCACATGTCCACCAATATAAAATATGCTAAATGCCCTTGTGTTCATCGTAATGGTAGCCAATTATGTCATTTGAGAATATTCTCACTACTTTAAACCATTTTTCCCACCTGTCTGTGTGTTGTGTGTCAAATGGAGTGACCCAACATTTGAAGGAGAAGCTGGAATTTAAAATTGTAACAAGAAGTGCTGTTTTATTTTAGTAGCGGCTGAGGCAAGAAGCTTTAAGAAGCCAGATCAGACAGCGAAGTCCACAACAATGAGTTCTGTCTAGATGAAGAATCCTGTTTAGCATTAACTTTAACATCCAGTCCCACAGATAAGTCTGCTAAGACTGTGACTAAGCAATTTCATCTAGCTAATTTATGAATATGACCAAAAACTAATGTTTTAGCTCATACAAATGACATAAGTATTCAACATTTTCGAACAATAAAAGCTTACAAATATTCTTAAGGGCCTCCTTTTTTAAAGGATAATATCCATCCATCCATTTTCTGTACTGCTTATCCCACACAGGGTTGTGGGGAACCTGGAGCCTATCCCAGGGAACTCTGGGCACAAGGTGGGGGTGCCAATCCATCACCAGGCACAATCGCGCACTACGGACAATTTAGAGATGCCAGTCAGCCTACACTGCATGTCTTTGGACTGGGGGAGGAAACCAGCATACCTGGAGGAAACCCCCGAAGCACTGGGAGAACATGCAAACTCCGCGCACACAGGGTGGACCCGAGAATCAAACCCCCAACCCCGGAGGTGCGAGGCAAACATGCAAAACCACTTAGACAGCATGCCCCCCCAAAAGAATAGCAAAAAAATAGTAACACCCCTAAGGAATATTTAAAATTATAGCATGTAGCATTGCCTCCTCATAGCTACATGGCTCTGGGTTCGAACCGGACCTTAGGTTGCCCTCTGTGCGGAGTTACCGTACATGTTCTCCCCATGTCCACGTGGGTCTCCTCAAGGTTCTCCAGTTTCCACCCATCTCCCAAAAACATGCTAGTTGGTGGATTGGCTAGGCTAAATTGTGCCAAAATGTGAATGTGTGTGTGCATTGAGCCTGTGATGAACTGGTGTCCCAAAAAGAGTGTATTCCAGCATCCAGTGTTCCTGCGTTTAGGCTCTGGAGCGACTGCAATCCAGACCGTTATTTACATAAACAATTTTGCTCTTTTGTACTAAGGGTGCCAAAGTGTATGGATCTGAGTGCATAATGTATTTGCATAATGTATGCTGACTGTTATAGTGACACGACTTTGATGGCTGTAAACATGGCAATAAAATAAAATACAATACAAATCATGAATTTCTAAAGCTGAGAGAGGAACAGGGCTTTGCAGAGTATTACACAACATGACAAATAATATATTAAATTCAAGCTTTATACCAGCATTCTCTTTTTAAAAACATTCTCCTTTAAATAACACTAACCAGGAGTCTTAGGGTTTAATATGCAGCTCCACTTTCTGAGAGTTTCACATATCTGAAGATAAGCGCAGAGCCGTGGGGTTTCAAGTTCAGATGCAAACCACAGGACCAGACAAGCGGAGAAGGAACTGCTTAAGTATTTTTAGAATTTCTCTCTCTAGCACACACACTCTCTCTCTTGCTATTGAATGTGATTATATCTTATATAACCGTGTTCAACTATGTGGAGCAGTGTAGGATTGAACCAACACAGAACACTGATGGGGTGTTGATCCGCTCCTATGTATAAGACAGTTACTGCTTAAGGAAGACATTTTTGAAGTGTGTGTGTGTGTGTGTGTGTGTGTGTGTGTGTGTGTGTGTGTGTGTATTTATGGTATGGAAGTCACAAAGTACAAAAGCTGACATAGAACTGGAAAGTACAAGAGTGTCAGCGGGGGGCGGGGGGGGGGGGGGATTAAAACATTTTGTAGTAAATGTTGTGTTTGGGAGGGGGTTGAGGGTGTCAGAACTTTCCTAAAGAACGTGAAGCCCTGAAGCTCCTTTCCACACACATACACACACACACACATACACACACACACACACACACAAGAAAAGCTCATTGCCGGGTGAGAAACCTCTCGAGTCTTCTGAGTTTGATGCCGCTGGCTGTGTGTGTCTCTATCCGTATGTCTATCGTGTGTGTGTGTGTGTGTGTGTGTGTGTGCGTGTTTCACCCTGGAGAGCAAGCCTAGTCACAGCTCAATTTGGCAGTGGACTGTCGTTTTGGCCGTTGGGGACGCAGCACCACATCTATGGCTGGATATAGACCAGAACAGAAGAGAGATGGGAAGAAGTTCCCATCTCTCTCAAACACACACACACACACACACACACACACACACACACACACACACACACACACACACACATCAAGTGTATATTATGCACCTTATTCTTCCAGGTTCCCTTTAGTTCTCATACTTTCATCCTCTTTGCTTGTTCCTTATGTATAGTTTTGGTGTCTCTGGGGGGTTTTTTTATCCTTGTGTCTCACAGTATTTGAACTGTGAGCATGGATCTAACTCTTTTCTAGCATTTTTTGGCGGACCGCATGCATGGAATAGTAGGATCATAATTCGTTGTTAATTCCTGTAACTTGATACAAGTTCATTTTGTTCCCTGAAGCACACTCTTCTCCTCACAGCTCCAGGGTTCCTGGTTTGATCCTGAACATAAGCTTTGCATGTTTTCTGAGTATCCACGTGGGTTTCCTCCAGGTTCTCCAGTTTTCTCCCACTGTCTAAAACCATGCCAGTAGGTGTGTTGCAGCTCCTAGGTGAGAATGTGAAACACTGATGTCCTATCTAAACTGTATTCCTGCCTCACACCCTTTGGAGGAAACTGGGAGGAAACTGGAGTACAAGAACATGCTAACTCCGGGCACACAGGATGGATGCGGGATTTGAGCCCCCAACCCCGGAAGTGCGAGGCAAACGTGCTAACCACTAAGTCGCCATGCCCCTAAAAGTGTTTCATATTCCGATATTTTAGCCAATCCAGTTTTGTCCTACTTCAGAATGATATGTAGCGATTGACATGCTGCATGAAGTAAAGGAGAAAAGCGTACGTACTAAACAACAACGTACTAATTTACGTTAGTAAAACATCCTTAATAAAGTTCTTAAAAACTGAAATAGGTATACTTTTATGCAGTTGTGATGTTTTTTGTGATTTTATTTTACTCATTTATTTATTTATTTATTTTGTTCATTCGAATCAGAAGCAGGATTCTGGACCCAAAAAGGTATTCAGAGCTCAGCCTATGTTCTGAAACTACTTGTTTTATTGATATAAAATCAGAAATAGTACATTGTCTCTCATTGCTGAGAAAGTCACGCACCCAGGCACACACTGCTGTGTGTAAGAATGTGTGGAAGCGGGGTGTCTAATCTCTTTAGTTGGCAGCAGGCTGGCAGTATGATGGCAAATTGTCAGAAAAAGTCATCAGAGAGCAGCTACCAGAGGACTGCAAGAGAGCGAGAGCAAGAGAGAGAGAGAGCGAGAGAGAGAGAGGCAGGCAGACAGACAGACAGACAGAAAGACTGGAGAAGAATTGGAGAGAGAAGGAAATACGGAAGAAAATTAGTAGGCTGCTGAGGAACCGAAAAAGTGGGCACTGAAGTAAGAATTTACAAAAAGGAAAGGTCTATATGGAAAAAAGAGAGGTCAAGAGGAGGGAAGGAGTGATAATTAAACGTGTGTATATTTAGCTAAAGGTAACAGCTGGTGCTGGCTGAGTGTGTGAAGCCTGGCAGCAGTGTGGTAGAGCTGAGCCTGCCCCAGTATCAGGAGTTTGTATGCGTGTGTGTGTGTGTGTGTGTGTGTGTGTGTGTGTGTGTGTAAGTAGCTAGCACACAGATTAAAAGAGTTTCCTCTAGTGCTAGTTAGAGCACTCAGACACATGGAGAGTGGATTAATTAACTTTTGTTATTTTACATGTGCAATCCACATCGGTAGAATCGTTTCTGTAAGTTGTGTTGGATGCTCTCACCGAGGGATTTTTTTCCACAGTGATGTTCCATTACTAAGCTTTTCGGGGTGTGAACCACGGATAACCGATTGTTCTTCAAAAAGCCGATGAAACTGTTGTTTGTCAGTCACACATTAGACACTGCTCACCTCTCTCAGCTCCACTCCTACTTTCCGAACATTAAAAGCTTTGCATGCAGATAAGTGACTACTAAAAACACTACCTTTTAGTAAAATAGATTTTGACCCTCGGCCTGTATAGACGAGTAAACGTTTGCACCCCGGTAGTTTTGAATGGGTGGAGTTTCTGGGTGGAGTTTCTATACTCGTTCTTCACATGCCCACGAGGGTTTCCTCTGGGTTCTCTGGTTTCCTCCCACCTCCCAAAAACATTCCAGTAGGCGTTTTAGCTACACAATGTGAATGTGTGTGTGCGTGGTGCCCTGTAATGGACCTGCGTCCCATCCAGGGAGTATTCCCGCCTAACGGCTATTGTTCTCAGGATAGACTCTAGACTCCAGGATAAAACAGATATGAAGTTGAATGAATGAATGATTTTTGTGAGCAGTGGGTAAACTGTCTGTGCAGTTTGTTGATGTATTTCAAGTGATTTTACAAAATGAAATACAAATTACGGCATGTAAATTTAAAATGTTGTTAGTAGCTACAGAAAGTTCTCAAAGAGACCGGAGAAAGAATAAATCTCAAGTATATGCAAATTGTTTAAATATGATATGAATAAATTCATAAGATGTGAGTGTGCCTTTTGTTAATAATGTATATGTAAATAAAAACATTTTACTTGCTTTTTCAAAGCTTTGTAAACGGACCTTTATGGGGATAATATGAAGTCACCATTTTGTGACTTCACAAAATACCTTTCTGATTATTTTACTAAGGCATTATTTTGATAAGCCTTCTCATTATTATAATTAAGAAATAGTATAATTTTGTGACTCTCAGGCTGCAGTAAATTGCATTGCAGGTACAAAATCGATGTAAACCGATGATCGATGTGAATCGATTCATTGACTCCTCCTTGTAGTTCGCACCTTTGGGTAAAATGAATTGAAAATTCCCACGCAAACCAAGCAAGATGTGTTGATTTGTTCGTGTGAAAGCCACAATCCTCCACAGATCCTGTTAGTAATTCAGCTTGCACATTTTTGTCTTGCTGGTATAAATAAAATGGCTGTCTTCTTCACTTTGTCTTAAGGGTATGTAAACTTTGGCACTTGGCTATAACTCACCCCTTCCTGTCTTTCTATAGTCAGTCTCCAAAGACGTCACACTTTGTGCTATATTTGTCACAACTTGCAGTGTGTGATCTGTTTGTTTGTCTCACAGGGACTCATCTACAAGCCTTCACAACAGCCCTGAACACAAAACGCCAAAATGTAAAAAGTCGCATCTAAACATATGCCATTGGGATTGAAGTGTTGGTTTAAGCTGCTGTGTGCTATATTTTACATGCTAATATTGTGCGCTGGGCTTTCCCATAGGGAGTAAAGTCATGTTTGGCTTTTTTTTTTCTTGTTCTTTTTATTTTTTTATATCAGAAAGTGCAAGACAATGCCAGAGTTTTGAGAACTTTTCAATATCACTGAGCAGTGATCACTGACTTGTTTCTTGATGCAGGCAAATGCCCTGTATTTATCAATCAGTGCATTTGGAGTGTGAAGGAATTGATACAAAAGCCTGAGCAATTTAACTGTTCAAGAAGATTGAACATGCCATGCTTTTACTCATAGACATCCGGCATCGTGTTGTAGGAAACACTGCAGGTCAGATTATGAGCATTTCTCTTCAGCAGAAAGAAGTTTTGGATGAGGAATAAAGATATGAAGCTATTTTCTAACATGATAGTAGTAGTTTTCATTCACTGCAATTAAATTGCAAATCTACAATATATCTGTCATACAGTATATCAGGTTTTAATGGCTCAGGCTGTATTGTAAAAACAAGACAAATTTAATTGTATTGAACATATATTTATCAGAACATAAAATATGGTAGTTTAACTATTTATATACAGTTTATTTTTAGATCCACTACCCAAGTTATACAAAAATAATCAATGGTGGGTTTGTGTGATGTGGCCCAATGCAAAGTGTATTTCCTGCTATCAGTTGATTATTTTCCTATAACTACACATCCCAAAGTGTTTTTTTTTTTTTGCTCTTATATAACATTATAGCAGCTATAAACAGTGGTTCCCTCACCAGCCTCTATTTATTTTCATTCTTGAACACACACACAAAAAAAAAAAACACAGCTTGTCATTGTTACCTGATAAACCACAAAGCACAAAGTTGTCAGTCCTGAAGACTGTCCCATGGTGGAAAACAAAGTTACAGCTTTACCTCTGACTATTAGAAAAGTTCTGACACTGGAGACTCCTTCCATGAATGTTAAATAAACATCTCATACAGTTCAGCATGTCAACAATTACACGTTTGTTTGTTTGTTTTTTTAAATCCATGTATGTGGTGCATCCACCTTACAAGTCTCTGTGTACGTTGTTTCTATAGAATTGACAATGTATTAGAAAAAGCACATAGCTTATAATCCTGAGATTTAAGTTTCAGCCGGAACAATTGTCAGAGCTGACCAATCAGAAACGAGAATTAACAGCGCTGTGGTATAAAAAGAAAATAACTACCAATAATTTGAAGTTAATACATACACTTTTAGAATACACACACTTGTGCTCTGCAAGGGACATGAAACATCTGCCTTCTGCAAATACCACTGTCGCTGTAAATAATAGGAAATGATACCCACGGTGTTGCCTTTTAAACTCCAATATTTTTCTTCTTCTTTTCATCGCATCGCATGTGGCAGTGTGGATGCGGCTCTTCATTTCTTCTCTCGTGTGTTTTTCAGGTTCAGACATTGTGCAATGGATGATCAAAAACCTAGACATTGAAGATCAAGGTAAAGTGAGCTGTGCTGAGCCTGTTTCATGTGTGCTTGCTGAACCTGTTTCCCTGAGTCACTTTGCATGCTCTGAGGAGAGAGAAAACACTCGAACTTCGCAGCCGTGACCTTGAAGCATGTCCTCTGTCCTCTGTTGGGCTCAGGAGGCTGTGATTTTCTGTTTCTCTCTCCTTTTGTGATTTCAGTCTGGTATATAGTATGTTATTGTGTGTATATATACAGGTGCATCTCAATAAATTAGAATGTCGTGGAAAAGTTCGTTTATTTCAGTAATTCAACTCAAATTGTGAAACTCGTGTATTAAATAAATTCAATGCCACAGACTGAAGTAGTTTAAGCCTTTGGTTCTTTTAATTGTGATGATTTTGGCTCACATTTAACAAAAACCCACCAATTCACTATCTCAACAAATTAGAATATGGTGACATGCCAATCAGCTAATCAACTCAAAACACTTGCAAAGGTTTCCTGAGCCTTCAAAATGGTCTCTCAGTTTGGTTCACTAGGTAAGCCACAAACATTCATTGCCAAAGAAGCTGGCTGTTCACAGAGTGCTGTATCCAAGCATGTTAACAGAAAGTTGAGTGGAAGGAAAAATTGTGGAAGAAAAAGATGCACAACCAACCGAGAGAACCACAGCCTTATGAGGATTGTTAAGCAAAATCGATTCAAGAATTTGAATGAACTTCACAAGGAATGGACTGAGGCTGGGGTCAAGGCATCAAGAGCCACCACACACAGACGTGTCAAGGAATTTGGCTACAGTTGTCGTATTCCTCTTGTTAAGCCACTCCTGAACCACAGACAACGTCAGAGGCGTCTTACCTGGGCTAAGGAGAAGAAGAACTGGACTGTTGCCCAGTGATCCAATATCCTCTTTTCAGATGAGAGCAAGTTTTGTATTTCATTTGGAAACCAAGGTCCTAGTGTCTGGAGGAAGGGTGGAGAAGCTCATAGCCCAAGTTGCTTGAAGTCCAGTGTTCAGTTTCCACAGTCTGTGATGATTTGGGGTGCAATGTCATCTGCTGGTGTTGGTCCATTGTTTTTTTTGAAAACCAAAGTCACTGCACCCGTTTACCAAGAAATTTTGGAGCACTTCATGCTTCCTTCTGCTGACCAGCATTTTGAAGATGCTGATTTCATTTTCCAGCAGGATTTGGCACCTGCCCACTCTGCCAAAAGCACCAAAAGTTGGTTAAATGACCATGGTGTTGGTGTGCTTGACTGGCCAGCAAACTCACCAGACCTGAACCCCATAGAGAATCTATGGGGTATTGTCAAGAGGAAAATGAGAAACAAGAGACCAAAAAATGCAGATGTGCTGAAGGCCACTGTCAAAGAAACTTGGGCTTCCATACCACCTTGGCAGTGCCACAAACTGATCACCTCCATGCCACGCCGAATTGAGGCAGCAATTAAAGCAAAAGGAGCCCCTACCAAGTATTGAGTACATGTACAGTAAATGAACATACTTTCCAGAAGGCCAACAATTCACTAAAAATGTTTTTTTTTATTGGTCTTATGAAGTATTCTAATTTGTTGAGATAGTGAATTGGTGGGTTTTTGTTAAACGTGAGCCAAAATCATCACAATTAAAAGAACCAAAGACTTAAACTACTTCAGTCTGTGTGCATTGAATTTATTTAATACACGAGTTTCACAATTTGAGTTGAATTACTGAAATAAATGAACTTTTCCACGACATTCTAATTTATTGAGATGCACCTGTATATATATATAGTACTGTGCAGAAGTTCTAGCCACATGCAAAGAAATGCTGTACAGCAAAGCCTTCAAAATAATGAAATTAAATGTTTCTACATTTTAAAAAAATACCGTAAAGAGCAGTAAACAGTAAGTTTACTAAGTAGTCAATATTTGGTGTGACAAAAAAAATAAAAAATATTAGTCTCCAGTACAATGTGTGCAGTTTTATAAGGAAATGAGCTGGTAAGTTTTATTGAGCATCTTGCAGAACCAGACACAGTTCTTCTGGAGACTTTGACTTTCGCACTCGCTTCTTATTTTTGCAGCAAAACCCAGCAGCCTTCATTGTGTTTTTTGTCTTAAAAGTGTCTCTTACGTAATATGCTGCTTTCTTTAATGACATACAAACATTTTTCTGTAACATTTAATTTTGTGCTAGAAAACTAATGTTTGGGAATCTAAAATTTTTTTGTATTGACTTGATAATGTAGACGTCATAAAATAAAAAAAAAATCTATAACAAAGTTTGTACTAAAAAAAATAGCTAGTAACTATGTATTATTCTTTATTCATCTTAACTTGTATTGCTGTGATACTACGCATCCGTTACGTGAAAATGAATGATTATTGCATTATTAGTTGTGATAATGCACAATAAACACTTAATAAAACGATGTTCAACAAACTGTTGAGCAATAATTAATTAACCTTTAAGTTCTAGGTAGCACCAAGTGACTGAAATTTATGACCTTAAAAGCTAGTAAAAGCAAAATAAAACATAGACTTTAATATGTGCTCCATATTCTATAGTAGAATTTTAGTTAACACTGAATAGGTAGTAAAATGTAATACATTTTCAATAATCACTTGACACAGCGTCTAACGTGGTGAATTGCAATGTGAAATTATTAAATGTTCAAACATTTGTGTAACAAGTTGTGAATAAAGTGTTTCTTGAGCATTATCACAACTAGTAAAGCAATTATTAGACGATTTTACATAACAGATCACGTTATGTAGAACATAAATACTGTACATATTGAATTGACATTTTAAAAAAGTGTCCAATTTGAGCTTAATTAAATGCATTACATGACCTTAATTAACCCCTTACATCTGTTCCTTATAATGTTACCAAGTGTTACCAAGATAAGCACTAACTACCTGTGAATGTTGCCAAATATCTGCTACATCACTACTTATGTAATTAATTCTGATTCATTCACATCTTATGCTAAAGAGTTACCAAGTTTAATTAATGTGCCTGGGAAAATATTAGTTAAAGATCCATTTAGTGTGAGTTAAGACCAGGAATTAAATTGTGATTACAGTTGTACATTAGCTTTGTGCAGCTATTTTGACTGTGAAGAGGAACGTTATCTTAACTTTAGTTTACTGAGTCAGTTAAACTGTCGAACATAATCACATAATACTAATAATACAGTATTTATAAATAACACACACTTCCATAATATGTGCACGTCTTCTCTTGCTGCTTCCAAATATAAACCTAATATTCTTTTTGGTAATAAAAGAGAGATGGTAATAGCTGCCATGCTTTTGCAATCACTTCTCTTTCTTTCTCAGTCTCTATGTTTTTTGTTTGGGTTTTTTTTTTTTCTTTCTTCTCTCTCTCTGACATTCCGTCTGTCAGTATCCATCTGTCTGTCTCGGTTTCCCCTCTGGCAGTCTCATAGGAAAACAGCTGGAAATGAAAGAAACCGTGTGTGTGTGTGTGTGTGTGTGTGTGTGTGTGTGTGTGTGTGTGTGTGCATGAGTGAGAGAAAGAACCTACTGTATGTACTAAAATCAGTAGACAAATTATTAAAGAGAAAAGCAAAGAGACAAGGAGAGCAGATGTTTCATGGGAAGTGAAGAGGGACTCTGACAGGCGAGCACAGTTTCATTGTGCTTTAACAATAAGCCGAAGTATCAAACACCTCACCTTACGATTATACTTTTATACAAGCTCCTATGAGTCGACTCATATGAAAAGTCATGAGCGGTGTGAGTGTGAGGCAGGGTTAACACGCTGAGTCGACTCATACGAGTTTGTATAAAAGTATAATCGTAAGGTAAGGTGTTTGATACTTCGAATTATTGTTAACGTCAATACTGTATATTGCATCCAGTCCATGTGTTTCTTTAAGGCTTGTATTCAGACTTCAGCCCTTAGATGAAGCTATTTTATGGAGCTAGTTTGCGTCTCTCTTTACAAATGTTATATAAATTTGCAAGGAATATAACAGTTGGGATTGTGCTGCTATAGGAAAATATTATATAGTTATAGTAGTTATAATTTTTTTTTTTTTTTCAAGATAATGAGACAAAGAAATGCAGCTTCTCAGGTTCCCAAGAAACTATAAAGCGCTCTGTCCTTAAGTCTTTCCCTTGTCAGACAACATAAAATTACAGCTTTACTTCTGACTGTTACAAAGCACTGGCATTGGAGACTCCTTCCAAAAATGCTAAATAAACATCTCACTGAAAACATATTTTTAATCTGTCTTTGGAGTATCCAATGTACAAGTCCCTGTGTAAGTTATTACTGTAAAAACAACAATGTAATAGAACGAGTGCATTAAAAATAAACCTTGCAGTTGAAACTACTGTCAATCAACAACTTCTGACCAATCAGAATAGAGCATTTAACAGCACTATAGTATAATCTCTAATACTTTATAAAAGGGTTCACCATTTGACTTTATGACATCCTCTTACGTATATCATAATCTAAGCAGCCTTTGGTGTTTTACATTTTCGATTTTCACTGTCCTTCAATAGCCTGACAAATAATGTTACATATCATAATGAAATTTTATAGAACAATGAAATAGGAAGTATTTTAATGGCTGTGAAAGTGCAACAAATAAAAAGACTACACATTGCATCTGGAAAAGAAAAAAAAACTAATAAAGTGTACATATTTATGATGGATGGTGGCAGGCCGTAATGTGCAATCCGCAGTGCAGTTCTCTTTATATTTCCCCCACACATATTGTGCTTTCTTAATATCTGAGAAGCTGCTAAAGCTGTGATCGTATTTTATGTGTATATATCTTTATTATATCTTGTACTTTTAATTCACTTTGATTTCGAAATTGTGCTCCAAAATGAATCATATTGAACAGTGCTGGGTGTAAGTGTTATAATGAAGAGGCACTCTGGCTGAGAGTATGGGCTGATGGTTTAAGCTTTATGTGTGTAAAAACCTGCACATATTCAAATACACTTGCAAATATAGTAACAAGGTGTACAGAGAGAACTGAGTCTCTCAAATGAGAAAAAAAGCCTTAATGAACATGCAGTGTGGAGCGTTTCTACCCAAAAATGCTAAATCGAGGACTGAGTAAATGCAAATAGATTAAGGTGCCACCCGCTGTGTGATTTACTGCAACCTGTAATTTGCACAATTATTCTTTGTAAATCAACCACAACACACCCTCTAACTGCACATAATTTATCTGATTGAACACAGAAATTAGCCTCTTTATTTGATCAGAGCCAGAGCGTGTTAGTCTGGATGTTGCACTGCCAGGTCATATTCACAACTAGACTAGCCAGCTAGCCAGCATATGCTAACATGAGCATAATGATAAAATTAGTTAAGAGGACTCTGGGCCTGCTCAATTTTATTCAAATGGTTCAATATAGCCTCAAAGACATGCCAACCTGTCCTACTCAAAGACACACCCATCTGTCCCACTCAAAGACACACCCATCTGTCCCACTCAAAGACACAACCACTCAAAGACACACCAATCTGTCCCACTCAAAGACACGCCCACTCAAAGACATGCCAATCTGTCCCACTCAAAGACACGCCCACTCAAAGACACACCAATCTGTCCTACTCAAAGACACACCCATCTGTCCCACTCAAAGACACACCAATTTGTCCCACTCAAAGACACAACCACTCAAAGACACACCAATCTGTCCCACTCAAAGACACGCCCACTCAAAGACATGCCAATCTGTCCCACTCAAAGACACGCCCACTCAAAGACACACCAATCTGTCCTACTCGAAGACACACCCACTCAAAGACATGCCAATCTGTCCCACTCAAAGACACGCCCACTCAAAGACATGCCAATCTGTCCCACTCAAAGACACGCCGATCTGTCCCACTCAAAGACATGCCCACTCAAAGACATGCCAATCTGTCCCACTCAAAGACACAACCACTCAAAGAAACACCAATCTGTCCTACTCAAAGACACACCAATCTGTCCACTCAAAGACATGCCCACTCAAAGACACACCAATCTGTCCCACTCAAAGACACACCCACTCAAAGACATGCCAATCTGTCCTACTCAAAGACACACCAATCTGTCCCACTCAAAGACATGCCCACTCAAAGACACACCAATCTGTCCCACTCAAAGACACACCCACTCAAAGACATGCCAATCTGTCCCACTCAAAGACACAACCACTCAAAGAAACACCAATCTGTCCTACTCAAAGACACACCAATCTGTCCCACTCAAAGACATGCCCACTCAAAGACACACCAATCTGTCCCACTCAAAGACACACCCACTCAAAGACATGCCAATCTGTCCCACTCAAAGACAAAATGATCATTTTTGAAGACTTTTTCAAGATCACAGATTTTCAGATTTTAAGGAGCTGCAGTAGATGCTTGAATTGTTCACAGGGAAGACGAGTGATGTGTGTTTTGTTTGTTTATAATGCTGTCTCAGGGTGAGAGGTGTGATATGGTATGTGCCATGAGCAGCCAGTTTCCCTGGTTACGATGAGAATGAGAACTTTCACAACAATTTCCCAAACAGGGACAGCACTGTCAGAGTCATCACTGTGTGTTTTGTGAAAAATTCTGACTTGTGTTGAATATTATATTAATGTATATCCTCTATTATGTCTATTTTTGTCATGCACAAAAAAAAACCCCAAAAAATGGGGTAATTTTTGACCATGAGCTAAAATTTGAAGAGCAAATCATAACAGTTTCTTTCCTCACATGACCTAGGAAAAGTTGTTCATGCCTTTATTTTATCTGACTACTTTCTGGTGAAAAAATGAAGGATCATATTACCCGGATTTTACATTTGCTTCCAGTTCCTTTTAGGATTCAGTATAAGGTTTTATTGTTAGTTTTTAATCTCTAAATGGTCCAGCTCACTCTTACAGTGCAGAAACAATTCATATACATACTGCTTGTAGACACCTTAAGCTTGTAGTCACAGGTACTCCTGACTGCTGTTAGACTTTGGATAAAAGTTCTGTCAGCAGTGATATGCTTTTTCTGTGTCCCTTTTAAAATAGAAGTTCAAAATGTATTTTTATTCTTTAGATTTTGGGAATGGCTGAGTATATTGTATGTATACTGTATGTATGAATTGTGTGTATATGTAAGTGGTAGGGGGAAAGTGTGTAAATATGGCACTTTGTACAGCATTTATATCAAGCGAAGTGTTTTAAATGTGCTTTATATATATATATATATATATATATATATATATATATATATATATATATATATATATATATATACACACACACACACACACACACACACACACACACACACACACACACACACACACACACAGTGGGTATAGAAAAGAATCACCTGCCTTTAAAATAATCACATTTTGTTGCTTTCCTGCCTGAAATGAAGACGGACACAGTTTTTGTTTTATCCAGCTGTATTTACTCAGTGAAACTTATAACATCCAAGTGAAAGATATAACACCAACATGTCAGTAAAAAAAAATTTTAAATAAGAAAAACAGAATCACTGAGTTGGAAAAAGGATCACCCCCCTCCTAGAAATGACTTGTAAACTCCTTCTCAATGGCACACAAAGCCATTTGACTTTCAACTGTGATCAGCTGTGGTCATTTTGATTAGCTCAGCATGAAAAGAGCTTTCCTGGAGCATTTTGTAGTGCAACTGAAGCAAACAATCAACTATGGGTGGCAAGGCACTGTCAAAAGAACTCTGGGATAAAGTTGTGGACAGGCACAAGTCAGGAGATGGATACAAAAAAAATTCAAAGGCTTTATCAATGCCTAGAAGCACAGTGAAGTCTATTATTAAGAAGTGGACGGTATTTGGTACAACACAGACTCTCCCTGGATCAGGACATCACTCCAAACTGCATGAAAGAGCCAGGAGGAAACTGGTCAGAGAGGCTACCAAGAGGCCTACAGCAACTCTGAAGCAGTTGCAGGAATTTATGACAAAGAGTGGTCATTGTGTGCATGTGACAACAATATCACAAATTCTCCACAAACGTGGCTTGTATGGGAGGGTTGCAAGAAAAAAGCCACCCACATCTGAGCTTAAAGCATGGAGGTGGTAATATTCTGTTATGGGGGTGTTTCTCTGCAGCAGGGACTGGAGCACTTGTCAGGATAGAAGGAAAATGGATGGGGCAAAATACCGTCAAATTCTTGAGGAAAATCTGCTGCCCTCTGCCAGAAAGTTGTCAATGGGAAGAAGGTTTACCTTCCAACATGACAATGACCCAAAGCACACAGCAAAACTGACCACACAGTGGTTGAAGGAGAAAAAGGTGAATGTCCTTGCATGGCCTAGTCAGAGCCCAGACTTAAACCCCATTGAAAATCTGTGGAATGACTTGAAGACTGCAGTCCACAAACAGTCACCATCAAATTTAACTGATCTTGAGCAGTTCTGCAAAGAAGAGTGGGCAAATATTGCAAAGTCTAGACGTGCAAAGTTAGTAGAGACATATCCCAACAGACTAAAGGCTGTAATTAAAAAATGAAAGCAAATTAAAGCAAGGGGGTGATCCTTTTTCCAACTCAGTGATTCTGTTTTTTTATTTATTTTTTTATTTTTTTCTGACATGTTGGTGTTATATCTTTCACTTGGATGTTATAAGTTGCACTGAGTAAATACAGCTGGATAAAACAAAAACTGTCTGTCGTCATTTCAGACTGAAAAGCAACACAATGTGATTATTTTAAAGGGGGATGAGTCTTTTATATGCCCACTGTGGATATACACAGTAAAATGTAGTGTGTGTGTGTGTGTGTGTGTGTGTGTGTTTCAGTTGAGGCTCTTCACGTGGGAACTCTGATGTCGGCACATGGCTATTTCTTTCCCATCTCAGACCATGTGCTCACTTTGAAGGATGATGGGACATTTTATAGATTTCAGGTAAAAGCAGTTAATATTAATTAGGGTTTTTTGTTTGTTTGTTTGTTTGTTTAAATATAGAAAATCCCAGATATTTTTGCATCATGTTTGTCTAATGTTCAGGTCACTTATTAATCTGTTATACACACTAGCTATGCTAAAAACCCAAAATCAGCATTCTTAATATTATAAAATCTTAATAATATTTTTTAAAAAAGACAAAAAAAAACAATTCTTTCTAAAAATACATTAAAATTTACAAAATAATCTGGCAGTAGAACATATTGTTCAAGCTTGAAATTGCCTAGAAATAGGTTTAGTAATCTTAGATTTTGTTTACTGTAATCTTACAGGGTAATAGTAGATCAATTTGACTATATTCAAGGTACAGTATTTCTACTTGCTAAGATGTACTTTGTTGCAGTGTTTCTAACCCTACAACAAAACAGTATAAAGTCATATTGGTTAGGGTTTTGTGGAATCGGTGTGCCATCAGACTCGCATGATTACACTACTAACACATAAATGCAAATTCTTCCCTCTGAAAGAAAAAAATTCCAGTGTCCAAAGGGATGAATGACAGGTTTTATTTAGAAAAAAAAAACATTTGACTGAAGATGTTACTAAACGTCCTACAAAAATATTTGTTCACAAAAACATTTTTCTGACAGAATACAAAAAAAAAAACCTTCATTATGACTGAGCTGAACAGGATTAAACAGGTTTTTATCTACATGGTAGCATCTAAAATTCTGTCCATGGTAATCACACATGCACTACATATACAGTAGATAAAGATTCTATTGAAACGCAATGAAGTTTTCCTTTATACGGAGTTGATTGGTGAGAGTGTGTTGATTTTATTAATATTTTTAAAAATATTTTCTAAAATTCATCTGTTTATTTTTTCTGGCACTTTATAAAACCGGTGACTAATGTTACAGTAACTATGTGTTGGCGTAATATTTTATTTTACCATCATGCCCCTGAGCCTGAAATATTACAGTGATGATGGAGAGCAGCTATTAGGATGTACTTTAGATGTACTTTTTTTATGATAAATATGGTAATATAAAACATTTCTCTTATAAAAAAAAAACAAAAAAAAAAACATATCACACCTCATCACCCACACCATGCTGAATATATAAATATGTAAATATGTGACTATTTCCAGCCGAATATTTTAGAACTGAATATTTTCAGATAGAATTCATCACAGTGGTCTCAAGCGTACACTATGTAGTGACACTTGCCTCCATCACACACTTGTGGGTGTTAACACTGGGTGTTTTTCTTTAAGTAACTCCACTTTAATGTGATACGTCTCGTGCTCGTCTCATTCTCAGCTGTGTGTTTACACCAGCGTCAGTGTGTCAGGGAGACAGCTTGCCTTAATAATAAGGTTTTGTCCTTTCACACAGATTATTGGCATCACCTGACCTGTTAATATATTACAGCTGAGATTAGAGGGTTGTTTATTAATGTGATGATTTCATTCAACCACAGGATATTAAAAGATGCAAAAATATTATTCTGTATGTATGGGTTTTTTTGTTTTGGTTTTGTTTTTATTATGTTTTTTTTTTGTGCAGACTCCCTACTTTTGGCCTTCAAACTGCTGGGAACCAGAGAACACTGATTATGGTGAGAACCACACACACACTCACACCCTCACAGAGTTCACTAGCACTGAAATTACACGCTTCCTGATTTAATATGGAAGAGAGGAAACACCACTCTGGCTCAACAGCACTGTATTTTAGGTCTAAGTGCATTTTGTTTTTTTACGAAACCCATTTTCAATTGATCATTTATAGATGACAGTATGGATATCATTATAGCATGAAATTGCATTAAAATGATAATAAACATGGTTTGTTTATTATAACTAGGAAATCCCAGTTATCTCATGGACTAGAAACATCACACAGCAAACCAAAACTGTAGTAAAGTGCAAAGGTTTGCCCACCCTTCACGCAAAATGAAGACAGAAAATAAGGAATAAAACACTTGAGAATGTGCTGTTATAGGAAAATAATCAATGACAGGGTGGTGTGATGCAGCCCAGCACAAAGCAGAGTTGATTATTTTCCTATAACAGTACGTCCTGAGGCGTTTTATTCCTCCTATACTACAGCAGATTTCCAACACTAACAATTTTCATTGATTAAAGAATGACATGACATAGTTACCTTTAATGTTGTGGAACATCCTTGCAAGAAGTTAGTCCCTGTTCTGACTATAAACGCTCGTTCGCTCACTCCCTCGTGAAGTTAATAAGACAAGAAAAAGCAGTTTGTTACCAAGAAACCAAAAGGGTAAAGTCCTCTGTCCTTATACTTTCACATGCCTTAATACCTTTAGATTATGTGAACACTCTACTATACAAGTTCCTGTTACTATAGAAATGCGTACATATTAGAGCAAACAAATGAATATAAACTTTGCAGCCTGGACTACTGTCTGAGCTGCTGTTATAGAAAACTAATCAACACCTTCTGACCAATCAGAATGGAGAATTCAACAATGCTGTTGAATATATAAGGAAAGTAAATTTATACCAACAACACATGGCGTAGTGTGTAAGGTTTCAAGTCCACAACCCCTCATCGTCCCTAAAATGTTGTACCAATTCCACCAGTGATTGTGTAGTGGTAAAAGGTGGTTTAAAAAAAAAAAAAAAAGAAAATGATCATCTTTAATATAACTGTTATATAGCATGGAGTACACACTGAACATTCTTTGCGCTTGTACTTTTGTTCTCCAGTGATGTTTGTTCACTACAAACATGGCTTGTAGTCTGTATGTGTAATCCTTGTCCGACACCTTGGAGTCTCAGAATAAAATCAATGTGTGTGTGTGTGTTTGTGTGTGTGTGTGTGTGTGTGTGTGTGTGTAAGATGTAGCATGGGCTGTTTATTGCATATGCGTCTATTTGATTTTGCTTGTCTCTCAGCGTCCTCGGTTTAATTCAATTCAATTTTATTTGTATAGCATTTTAACAACCACTGTCACTACACAGCTTTACAGAAATCAAGATGTACACTGAAAAAACTGGCATTTTAGTAAGTGATCACTGCAAAAAATGGCTTTCTTGAAACAAGCAAGACACTTACAGTTGCAATCAAAATTATTCAACTCCCATTGCAAAGTTTACAGACTTTCAGCTGTTTGCAATGAATAAATCGAACAAAAGCAATTGAAATAGTTCAACACAATGAATGCTTCAAGTGTTTTCCCCAAATTCAACTGAAAATGCAACTTATAATGTTTTCTCCAGTCTCAAAATTATTCAACCCCTTCATGGCAAGCATCTTTAGTACTTAGTAGAGCACCCTTTTGTTGTTATGACCTTGAGATGCATAGCCTGACACCAGCTTCTGGCAGCATTCCTGAGGAATCTTAGCCCATTCCTCATGAGCAATGGCCTCCAGTTCAGTAATATTCTTGGGTTTGCGTGCTGCAACCGCCTTCTTCAAATCCCACCAGAGATTTTCTATGGGGTTCAAGTCAGGTGACTGTGATGGCCCTGTAGAATTTGCCAGGACTTCTTCTGCAACCAAGCCTTGGTGGAATTTGAGGTATGCTTGGGATCATTGTCCTGTTGGAAGGTCCAACGACGCCCAAGCTTCAGCTTCCTCACAGGTGGCACGGATTTCCTGATAATTCAATGAATCCATCTTACCTTCCACACGCTGCAGGTTTCCCGTGCCAGAGGATGCAAAGCAGCCCCAGAGCATCACCGAGCCACCACCATGCTTGACTGTGGACAGAGTGTTCTTTCTTCATTCTTCTTTCTCCAGATATACCGCTGATCCATCATGCTGAAAAGTTCCAGTTTTGTTTCATCACTCCACAGAACAGAATCCCAAAACTTCTATGGATAATTTATATGATTTTGAGCCGACTTTTCTTGTGCTTTTGGGTCAGTAGTGGTGTACGTCTTGGAGTTCTGGCATGAAATCCTTCTGCATTTAGTACGTGCCATACTGTGCTCACTGAAACCTCAGTGCCTGTTGCCACCAAGTCTTGCTGCAGGTATTTTGCAGTCACTCAAGGGTTTTTCACAACCCGCCTTTTCAGAAATCTGGTTGCAGCCGTTGATAGCTTCCTTTTTCTGCCCCGTCCAGGTATTTCATGTATTTTCTGCTCCTAGCCAGTTCAAGAATTTCATGTGTTCCAGCTCAAGCACACCTGGTGCAACTAATGAAGATTACTTGCATCAAGTGTGCTTGAGACAACACCTGTTTTGCATATCTGTGCTATTTTCAGGGATTCTATTCAGGGGATTGAATAATTTTGAGACTGAAGAAGTCATTATAAGTTGCATTTTCAGTTGAATTTGGGGAAACCACTTGAAGCATTTGTTGTGTTGAACTATTTCAATTGCTTTTGTTTGATCTGTTCATTGCAAACAGCTGAAAGTCTGTAAATTTTGACAATAAACCTGATTTGCAATGGGGGTTGAATAATTTTGATTGCAACTGTAAATCTAGTTAAAGTGTACTAAAATCAAGCAAAAAAAATCTGCCAATGGTGCAAACAAAACTGACTTTGTAAGAATTCTTGAAAGTAGCATAAATATCTAGTCACTAAAAATGCTATTGGATCAAGCAGTGAAAACTCAGTTATTCAAGATAGACTTACTTAAAATGAGTATTTTGGCCTCTTGATTGAGCTGACTTTAAGAATTTATCCCTTAATCTAAGATTAATAATTAGAAAAGAAAAAAAAAACAATTTCTTCAAACAGCATAATAAAAATAAGTGACTTTGTCTTAAATAAAGGCACCAGAAGCATCGTTACTTTTAGCATCTTTACTGAAACAGGGAAACACTCTGCAACATAGTGTCAGGGATTGTAGAAGGCGACAGATGCAAGCACAGATTTTTATTGAACCATAAATGTAACAATGGACACAAGGCAAAAACATGCGGACTATGAGAGCGGCTGTAGCACACGCGATAACAAATGAACACGACAACAACAAAAGCTTGACAATTAGGTGCTGAAAAACTAGAACTTCTATAAGGGTGCTTATTAGGGGTAACACAGAACAGCAGTGAGTGATCAGTGGGGCATGTGACATGGTCATGTGACATACTGGGGCTGATGGGTAATGTAGTTAAGTGTGGATTTCAGCATAACCATGACACATAGCTGCCTCATTGAGAAACATAAACTGTGCAAGTGGTCTTACTCTTAAAGTAAGGAAAACTTTTGTTGACACCTCAGCTGTGTTCGCCCTTTTCTCACACATTCACGTCCTTAGTGACACTGACATTATGTTCCTAAAGTCTAATGCCACAGAGAGTCACTTGTCTTTTTGGCATGCTTCTAAATGGACACTCGGGGCAGATGGTATTATTCGGTGTCCTCAAGGTCGTGTGGCGCTGCCTGTTTCTGTTTTACCTTTCCTTGTGCAGCATTTTCACGGTGTTTCTCATACCGCACAAAAGCGGGTGATTAATAATATCAACACCCAGTTCTGAATCACAGATCGCTTGGGTCATGGCCACCAACTTTAACTACAGCAAGTTGTTTATGAAGCAAGTAAGATTCTAACAACAATTGTGTTCCTCTGTTGAGATATTGCACAAATCATTGTTGTAGCTTGTTACTGGTTAAATCAAGCTCAGTGTTAGCTGGAATATCTTATTAAGACCAAGTTAGATATATTTTCTTAAAATGAGATTACTTTTCTAATGCAAAGCATGCTTGACAAGATTATTTTTCTTTTTACCCAAAATAAATAAGACTCATCTCCCAGACATTTCTTGACATTCCTTTTTTGCAGTGAAAATATCTTGAATATATTTGGATTTATCTAGTATTTCCTATTATCACAATTAATCTGAATATAAGATTATTAAACCTATTTCTAGTTTTACATTTTCTTATTCTATTGGCAGATAATTTTGCTGCTTTCTAGAAATACATGTTTAAAATGAGCAAAATGATCTTCCAATAGAACAACAGTAAAATTTCTAGAACTATGTTTTAGTTATCTTATATTTGGTTTGTTGTAATCTTGTAATAGGAAATACTTTACTTTACAAATGCTAAATTTGACTATATTCAAGAAATTTTCACTTGCTAAGATGTCATTTTTTGCAGTGTAGATTTAGATCCCCATTGGCAAGCCAGAGGCAACAGCAACGAGGAAAAGCTTCCTAAGATGACATGAGGAAGAAACCTCAGGAAGAAGGAACCGGACTCAGAAGAGAGTCCATCCAATATTACAATTATATATCATTACTCCTCTACAACTTTACACTGTAAAGACGAACAGTGCTGTGTTAGCAGATTGTGAATAAGAGTCCTGGAATGAGCACAGGGCAGGCTTTATGATTACAGCAGCAGCTATTAGGTACAAATCTACAGTATCCATGTGAGATTATCAACTGACACAAGGGCTCAAGCTGTTTTTTTTGGGATGTGTGAATCTTTAGGATGGGAAAACAAATGACACGATGAGCTTTTTCTGAGCATGATATAGTCACTAGATTGAAAATAAAATTCACAGCATCCTGTCTTCAAAAGTTATTAACGAGTGTTGCTTAAAAAGTTGGTTTTTAAATAGTTAAACGACATGCTTGCAAGTTTGCTGAAAGGTCTGTCATTGGACGTTTTCAGGGTCAGTTAATGTGCCTCTTCCTGTGAAAATAGACAGGTCTTGACCATGTTTAGTTACGAAAGATACCAGAATGTCTCTTGAAAGCTAGAGGTCTGGCTTGTATGACTAACAATGGCTTACCAACAAATGACTCACAAAATAAACACTTAAAGTACCAGTGAGTCAGTGTTGGTGCTCAACACTGAGCTGGAGGCTACATAAATCTGCGTTTTGAGTGCAGTGACATGTTGGAGTGTCAGCCTTCACTTATTTTGTTGAACAAAATAGTTTATTTTGTTGAAGAATAAATTACTTCAGTCTAGATCATACAACACCAACAAGCTTTATTCCTGTCATCACGCTCCTCTTCATCAAACAACTTCTGCTTCACCAGCTGAATCATTTTGACAGCTTGATTGCTTAATAGCCTTTGTTATGTAAGGAATAAAACAAAATGCGTGATGCAGTTCAAGGAAAATAATCAATGACAGGGTGTGGTGATGCAGCTTGAGATGAAGCAGACTTACTGTTACCACCTAAAATAGCCTGCAACAAAGTGTTTTATTTCTCTTATACTTCTTATGCCAACATTTTTAAAATTCATTATTATTTTTTTTGTAACCATTTATAGTTACTTTTAATGTTGTGGTCTTACTCACCATTATCAAGCACTGGAGACTCCTTCCATAAATGTTAAGAAAAAAACATCTCCTCAATGCCGCTATATCAATAAGTACATTTTTCTTTTTAAGTCGGTTAATCGTTAGTCTTTCAATGTGTCCGCCATACAGATCCCTGTGAATTAGTTGTCACCGTAGAAACAATAACATATTAGAACAAGTGTTTTAATATAACCATGTGATTTGCCTTTTACCTGGAATTATTGTCAGGGCTGCTGTTATAGAAAATGAATCAACACCCTATGACCAATTATATTTGAGAATTTAACAGCGCTGTGGTAAAAAAAAAAATATATATATATATATATATATATATATATATATATATATATATATATATATATATATATATATATATATATAAAATAAAAACTGAAATTTGGTGAACGCACTGTCTTCTCTATGTGAGAAGATATATTACTTGATTGAACATGACTTTTCTGCTCTCGCTCTCTCACTCTTTCTCTCTCTCTCTCTCTCTCTCTCTCGCTCTCTCTCTCTCTCTCTCTCTCTCTCTCTCTCTCTCTCTCTGTCTCTCGCTCTAACACATGCTGCTATTAAATAAACGGTGTCACCCAAATGTCCTTCAATCTGTATTAATTCGGTTATGGTTATCAATTAAATTTCTATATAATTAATTAAATGAAAATACAAGATTATTAATAGATTGTTAATAATCTGTTCTTCATTAAGCTCACTTTCTCTCTCTCTCTCTCTCTCTCTCTCTCTCTCTCTCTCCAGCTGTTTACCTCTGTAAGCGGACAATGCAGAATAAAGCCCGGCTGGAACTTGCTGACTATGAAGCTGTAAGCATCTCCTTTTTCCCTCATGTTTCTCCTCCACGCCTCCTCATCAGCACTTTATGGTGCACTCGTGAGCCTCAGCTCACAGACATTCAATTCCACAGCCTAAAGGTTCTCTTTTTGCTGCTTCTTCTTTTGTTAAAGGATAAAGAGCTGTGCTGTGGTATGCATTTTAATTGTAGTCTTAAATGTATTTGGGTTTTTTTTGCTGATGCAATTTGTGAAAACAATACAGGCCTAATTTTCTTATTTTATACATCATAGTCCAGTTGATTGTTGGTCAAAAGGATTCTTGGACAAAAATTAATCAGTCCAAACTTTTTTTTTTTTCAAAAGAGTACAGCAGAACAGTTTATATGATGCAAAAGACACTGCTGCATTGGTACAAAAGGATGATCTGATTTGTTTGACCAAGATACAAGACACTTGAGTCAGTGAATCACAACAGATTCACTTCTGTCTCATTCAGCAGATATGTGTACTGGCACCCTTGGTAAATATGACCAAAGAAGGCTGTGAAAAATTGTTTTGATCTTTTGTTAAAAAAATTCACAAAAATACTCATGGATATCAAACAATTGCAAACAAAACACAGGTTTATATATAAAAAAAAATCTTTGTTGAGATTTTAGTCAATACTTTGTGTTACCTCCCTTTGTGGAGATAACAGCTCTGAATCTTCTCCTATAATGCCTCATGAGGTTGGAGAATACATGGCAAGGGATCTGAGACCATTCCTCCATTCCTCCATACAGAACCTCTCCAGATCCTTCAAATTTCGAGATCCACGCTGGTGGACTCTCCTCTTCAGTTCACCACACAGGTTTTCTATGGGTTTGAAGTCAGGGGACTGGGATGGCCATGGCAGGACCTTGATTTTGTGGTCAGTAAACCATTTTTGTGTTGATTCTGATGTATGTTTTGGATCATTGTCCTGCTGGAAGATCCAACCACGGCCCATTTGAAGCTTTCTGGCAGAGGTATTCAGGTTTTCATTTGATATCTGTTGATATATCCATGATGCCATGTATCCTAACAAAATGTGCAGGTCCTCTGGCAGAAAAACAGCCCCAAAACATTAAAGAGCCACCACCATTTTTAACCGTGGGCATGAGGTACTTTTCAGTATGGCTACCTCTCTGTGTGCACCAAAACCACCTCTGGTGTTTATTGCCAAAAAGCTCAATTTTGGTTTCATCTGACCATAGAACCCGATCCCATTTGAAGTTCCAGTAGTGTCTGGCAAACTGAAGATGCTTGAGTTTATTTTTGGATAAGAGTAGAGACTTTTTCTTGAAACCCTTCCAAACCACTTCTGCAATTCTCCAGCTGTGATCCTTGGAGATTTTTTGGCAACTCGAACCATCCTCTTCACAGTGTGTTGAGACAATATAGACACACGTCCAATTCCAGGTTGATTCATAACATTTCCAGTTGACTGGAACTTCTTGATTATTGCCCTGATGGTGGAAATGGGCATTTTCAATGTTTGTGCTATTTTCTTATAGCCACTTCCCATTTTGTGAAGCTCAATAAAATTTTGCCACACATCACAGCTATATTCCTTGGTCTTACCCATTGTTATGAATGACTAAGGGAATTTGGCCTATGTGTTACCTCATATTTATACTTCTGTGAAACAGGAAGTCATGGTTGAACAATATCCTGTTCCTAGTCATCCAGGTGTACTAAAACTAATGTAAAATATCAATGGCAATATACTTCAAATATATTTTTCTCATATGAATTCAAAGGGGTGCCAATAATTGTTGCACAGTTTTATTTAACAAAGGTTTTTTTTTTTTGTTTGTTTTTCGATAAACCTGTGTTGTGTTTGCAATTGTTTGATATCCACGTGAGTATTTTTGTGATCAAAAGATCAAAAGGTTAAACAATAAAGTCAATTTTCACAGCCTTCTTTGCTCATAATCACCAAGGGTGCCAATATTAGTGGAGGACACTGTATATGTGTGCTTGTTTGTGTGTTTCCAGGAAAGTTTAGCGCGGCTACAGAGGGCCTTTGCACGGAAATGGGAGTTTATATTTATGCAAGCAGAAGCACAAGCTAAGTGAGTATGAAAAGGAGACAGACAAGCTCCAGATACACACTGCATTAGGAAACTGAAATACTCCATGCCCTAAACCACATGGTGCCACATTAACTGGTTATAAATCCATATAAACATTTCCTTCTTTAGTTTTATACTGCTATGAGCTATGAGGCTAATGTCACTAACAAGTAACAGAAGATATCTTTTCTGTAAATATCGGCTTCAAACCACATCCGGTTCTTCAGTGATGTCACTTGCTGATGTGGTTTAGGACACAGCATGATTTACTTTAATCTATAAACATGAAATAAACATTATTGTGTAGCTGAACGGTGGTCCCTCCAGAAATTAAAGCAAAATCAATCAAACTCTACAATATTTGGAGGAGCTTGCAATTTTTCATAATTACTGCAGATCTGGGCCAAGACGCATCATATGACGTCATCACAAGACGCATTCAGCCAAAGCCCTCTCAGATTCACGTGTATCAAACATGAGTACAGCTAAAAGGTCTCATTTAGCAACACACTTCACTGTGAAAGACAGTGCAAAACAGTTTCGTGCAATTGCGATTGCCAATTCAAGTAGTTTTCCGCAAAAAATTTTAAAAAAGCACAAATATTTCTGCAAGTTGCATCAAAAATTTTGACAAAAGCTGCAGTAAAATAAAGCATTTTTGCCACAACAATCACAAAAAAACTTTGCAAAATCCTGTATAGACTGACAGTTATTGCCGTTTAATTTGTACTATACTGCTCCTAAAGCAGTCAGTCGTCAGGCGCTATTTTACAGTTACGTCATCTAGTGTTGGCTAAATCCTACTTATAGAGAAGTGCTTTTTCTTGTGCTGAGTTAAATCCATTTAGGAAGTATCCAACACAGAGGATCCAAATTTTTATGCAAGATACATACTGTATATATCAGCATGCCAGTTTAAGCTTATTTATCACTGATTTTCTGTACACCAAGACTAAAAAAGCGAGACTCAACAGCAAATGGTTGACACGTCTAGTTATCTGAGCTCTGCTGTTACATTTTTTTTCTTTCTTTTATTTCAGAGTGGATAAGAAACGGGACAAAATCGAGAGGAAGATTCTGGACAGTCAGGAGCGGGCATTCTGGGATGTGCACAGACCCGTGGTGAGGCGCTGTATCATTTTCCCTAAGTAGTGTTACTCATCTGATTAGCCTTTTTTAATATCCATCACTCACCAACAACTTCATCCCACTCAGTTTTACTCATCACTGCCTGGGAGTTTACACATGTAGGTAGATGTTTATTCTGTGTGCCATCATCTGTGCCTACACTGTGTAATTGAGTATGTAGTACCTGATCAATGTGAGACAGTATCAACAGTCTCAAAACAAATACGAATATTAAATAGATGATGAATTATGCTGTTATAACTAACATCATTAACAGCCTCCACAGATAAAAATACCCTTTTTATAACTAATAAATGACAGAACTGATTATTTATTTATTTATTTATTTATTACATTAAATTGTGTCCATTGTGGAATTCTTGCTCAATGTGTTGATCCTCAGGCTGCAACCACAACAAGCCACACTTCATTTTTTGGCATTTTATGTACATATTCCTTGTTTTAATAGATTTTTGGGTTGTAATTTATTTTATTTATTTACTTATTTTTCTTCCAGCTAGTAGTGTGTAAGGGTGAGGATTATCACTGTGTCTTTTCCAACTGCTGCTCATATAACTTCAGGTAACGTCACAGGGCAGCTGAACATGTTTGCAGGAGAGCACTAACCGCTTTATCCTGTATACAGTATTTGAGTCCACAAACTCCTGGAACTGGCTGGTGTTCCTCTATGTAACAGGGGATGGAGAAAGGTTAAGAGGAAGAGAGTACTAATTGTTATGCTATACAGAATATTGTGGAAAAGTTCATTTTTTTCCCGTAATTTAATTCAAAAAGTGGAACTTTCATATATTCTATATTCATTACACATAAAGTGAAATCTTTCAAGTCTTTTTTGTTTTAATCTTGATGATTACGGCTTATACCTCATGGAAATCAAAAATCAAGTATCTCAAAATATTAGAATAATCAACTTATAATACAGAAATTTCGACCTTCTGAAAAGTATGTTCATTTATGGGCTCCTTTTGCACGAATTACTGCATCAATGCGGCGTGGCATGGAGACAATCAGCCTGTGGCACTGCTGAGGTGTTATGGAAGCCCAGGTTTCCATAACACAGGTTTGATAGAGGCCTTCAGCTCGTCTGTATGAGTCTGGTGTCTCTCATCTTCCTTTTGACAAAATTCAGGTCAGGCGAGTTGGCTAGCCAATCAAGCACAGTAATACCATGGTCAACAAACCAGTTACTAGTAGTTTTGGCACTGTGGGCAGGTGCCAAGTCCAGCTGGAAAAGGAAATCAGCATCTCCATAAAGCTTGTCAGCAGATGGAAGCATGAAGTGCTCTAAAATCTTCTGGTAGATGCTGCATCGACTCTCGACTTGAGAAAACACAGTGGACCAACACCAGCAGATGACATGGCACCCCAAATCATCACTGACTGAGGAAACTTCACACTGGACTTCAAGCAACTTGGACTCTGTGCCTCTCCACTCTTCCTCCAGACTCTGGGACCTTGATTTCCAAATGAAATGCAAAATTTACTTTCATCTGAAAAGAGGACTTTGGACCACTGAGCAACGGTGTTTTGAGTAAAAAGGTGTTTTGAGTTAATTAGCTGATTAGAGTCTTCTCAGGTCGACATCACTGTATTATAAATTCTTTGTTCTAATATTTTTTATTTCCATGAGCTGTAAGCCGTACTCATTAAGATTAAAACAAAAAAGGCTTGAAATATCTCACTTTATGTGTAATGAATCTAGAATATATGAAAGTTCCACTTTTTGAAATAAATTACAGGAAAAAATGAACTTTTCCACGATATTCTAATTTTTTGAGATGCGCCTGTGACCCCAGTCACAGATGGCTGTGGTATTGTTGAGATTCAAACTTGTGATTCCTAGATTGATTATATTTGATCTACTGGGAAACCCTCCAGAGGATGTACCAGGCCCTCATATGTAGACAAAAAAGTTTCATCTAACTACATTTGATTTACGTCGATATACTGTGTATATATATATATATATATATATATATATATATATATATATATATATATATATATATATATATATATATATATATATACATATACATACAGTCATATATGACTGACAGTGAAGTGAAGAAAATCTGTCCAACACTGAAATAATAAAAAGTAGCACTAAGGCATATGGGAGACTGCTGAAGAACCAGGCCATGAGAGCACATTAATGTGAGACTCTTTTTAATGAATGAAAGAACCGATGCAAATTAGTGTAATTAAGAGTGACGCTTTTTTTTTATGATAGAAGGGCCTATGTAAATGAGATCCAATTAGACTGGGACTTTTCAGAGAGGGAATATAATGAATATGAATTAATCTAATTAAAGGTGCACTGTAGATTCCATTTTCGATTGATTTTCACAGCACTGTCAGTCATTATGGTTTATATAATCAGATATATCCTTTTCTCTGGCTATGCCTCTCTATTTTTCTTTTTTTATTCATTTTTTCCCTCTTTTTTTAATCCACATACTGTATTACTATAACACTGATGCAGACATACATTTTGATGTCACAGGTAGATTTCCTAGATGGCTAGGTTTCCAGCTTTCTCTCAAACGACAGCTTCACCATCAATCAGATTGGTCTTAGCAGAGCATTTGTTAGCTCATGTGTACAGAATAGAGCAGTTAGCATTCTCCTCCAAGTGTGTTCAGCTGCAAACAGCAGCTTGAAAATGATGTGGTGGCTTCACGTGTCTCAGAGGAGGCAATTTAACTTTCAGATTGGTGATAGTTGTGCAAAAAGAGAGACATAGCCAGTGAAGGGAAACTGACAGTAACTACAAAGGGAGAAAATTGGGTTGAGGTACAAATACGCCAATATCTGTTGGTCAACATAGCAATACGGAGGAAATACAAATAAAGAGAACGGAGGTGGATACTCATGCATAATTAGTAGAAAGATCGTGTAAAAGCGGGGTCAGCTGGGATCACGGTAGGCATACAGTCAACTCCAGAATTATTGGCACCTTTTAAGAGTTCAGAAGTTTGGAATGTATTCTTTTTGCTATTTTTTTAATAAAGGGTGCCAATAATGACAGTTACATAATTACAATAATTAATTTATATCTATTTGGGGGCAGGGTGGCTTAGCTTGTTTGCCTCATAACTCCAGGGTTGGGGGTCAAATCCCACCTCCGCCCTGAGTGTGGAGTTTGCATGTTCTCCCTGTGCTTCAGGGGTTTCCTCAGGGTACTCCAGTTACCTCCCCCAGTCCAAAGACATGCGTCGTAGGCTGATTGGCATCTCTAAATTGTCCATAGTGTGTGAATGGGTGTGCAAATGTGTGAGGTCACTTTACTTATAAACAGGGTCATGAGAGAAACTCACAATCTCCTCTTTTGTTTCATTCTTTTATTTTACAAATTAATATTAGGCATATCAAAGAGGGATTTTGTGTGCTAATATTCTTAAATGTCACCAGGAATTACATTCAAACAAGCTACTTTAGTCTTTCTCGCTACGCTGACATGCTGCACTAGAGTATTAATTCTGCAATACTTAGTCCACTATTGAGTACTAACACTAATCATTACCAGCACTAATACCAACTGGTTTTTCTATTACGGTTATTGTTTGCATTTTCAAAACCTCAAACGTACTGAAAGATGTGTGTAGCGTACCAGTCTTCTGGATTTTCAAGATTAGTAAATACTTTTGAATATAAGGTCAGGATGAGTTTTTGTTTTGAGACGCAGCTCGTGACAACAATCACACCAACAGCAGAAAGTTTTTTTTCATGAGAGACATAGCTCTTCATTTAAACATTGCCGTTCGTGAAATCGCGAAACATTTTGCAGTTCGACTCGGAAACCTGATGGACACGGATGTTTCGTCTCTGACGTGCCATCTGTTGGCCATCTCTTCTGCATGTGCACGCAAAGTCATCCATCAAATGTAAACCAGGCCGCTATGCTTCACATCAAGTATCACACCGGCTCAGTGTGGATTTTTCTATAACAACACAATCATTCCTATTAGACTGGTAAATCAGGGCAAGGTATATTACTTTGTTTTTAGTCAATTATGTGACACACACACATATTTTTCTAACATAATAAAGTGCTGGAATATTTTCTTTTTGCTCATTTTTAATAAAGTGTGCCAATAATTACAAAGCTTCTATGCATTACTGCATGTCACTGTGGTGAAATACAAAGCCCATCTATCTATCTATCTATCTATCTATCTATCTATCTATCTATCTATCTATCTATCTATCTATCTATCTATCTATCTATCTATCTATCTACTTATATAATAATACTGTGGCAACTTGATTGATCCTTATAGTGACACAACCACTACATACACATACTCATGTACACACAAACAAATGCCCTTGTCTAGCTCTGGGTCTGCTCTCATTTCCTCATTAGCACGCTACAGGTTCAGCAGACCACACACACACACACACACACACACACACACACACACACACACACACACACACACACACACAGAGCTGTCTGCCTGATCTGATGGGCTGCATAATTGGAAATGGCAGACTTAGTTTCTGTACCAGCACTTTGTAGTGTCCGAGTTATGCCATGATTTATAATTTAATTATATTGACGTTTCTCTCTGTAACGCTTTATTTAAACTCTGCATCAAGACTAACTAACACCATATCATCATCATGTCATGGCAGATGTCATGAGCTGTCCGGTAATATGAGTATTGTGTTACCATTACCGCTAACTGTCATGAGAGCTGTCATAATATTGCTTGCCATGTCAGCTTGTGTCAAGTGTGCTCTAGATAGCAGTTGTTAATATTATTGCATGCGTACTGTCATAACACTCGATAACATGACTTATACCACAGCGCTATTGAATTAACAGCAGCTCTGACAGTCGTTCTGGCTGTAATTTAAATGATAGGGCTATACTAATGTACTCATTTTAATACAGCTCATTCACAGGGACTTGTACAGCGGATTATCTACAGTGCATAATATTAGCCTAATAATCAATAAATTTAAGAATACTGTATGTTATTACATAAAGATAATGAAGATGTTTATTTAACATTTATGGAAGAAGTCTCCAGCGTCAGCGATTTTTAAGCGTCAGTAAGTATTATGTCACTGGAAGGTCTGCATTTTTATTTATTTATTTATGATTTTTTTTGTCTTATTATATAAAAAATTGCTGTGGTATAAGAGCAATAAAACACTTCAGGATGTGCTGTGTCAGTATTTATTTTAAAAAATCATTAGAAGCTGTTCATAATACTGTCAAGGACTTGGTAATAACATGTCATAAACATGTCACAAATTGCTACATTTATGAAAAATTATATATGTAAATTCATCAGGAAATTACTACACACACTACATAGCACTATTAGCAAACATTTGCATATTACACAGACTAATATTGTCATCAAATATAACACCTGTTATGACGGTTGTTGATATTGTGGTGACAATGTCATGAGAAATTATAACATCTGTGATAACACTTTTAATGGGTCATAAAATGTATGCTAACTAGTAATCAATTAGTATGTGTGCCATACCCGCATATTTAAAAGAGTTCTTTGGGTTGTTCCTTTAAGACAGTTGTCACCAGCCCTGTTCCTGGAGATCTACCTTCCTGAAGACTTTAGCTCCAGCCATAATCATGCCCACCTGACCATCTAATCATTGTCTTAAGTCTTAAGATTGATGATTAGATGGTCAAGTGGGCACGATTATGGCTGGAGCTAAAGTCTTCAGGAAGGTAGATCTCCAGGAACAGGGTTGGTGACCACTGCTTTAAGAGAACCAGTAAAGGTCCCTATCAGAGATACTAGAACACCTTTGGGAAGCTAAGAACCCTTAACTATTGAAAGCACCTTTGAGGAAACTCATGGTGTCATGCTAACAGGACACTGTTATGCCACTGGAAATAAATTGTCATGGTGTGAGTCTTTGAAACAGGGTTTAAGTAAATTGTTACCATTTCCTGTCACACTTCATGTATATGTACATACACTTCACTAGGGTTAAGCGTAGAACATTGATGAGAGAGAGAACACTGATTTCCCATTGGGATCTTGTGACCGGGATTATGTGTCTGTGTGTGTCTTGGGGAACAGACTGATTCTCAACCTCACACTGAGTTTGTGCAGGTGTGTGGGCATGAAATGGAGAGAGTGATGTAATAAGAGATAACATAAGAGAAAGAAATGTGTGTGTGTGTGTGTGTGTGTGTGTGTGTGTGTGTGTGTGTGTGTGTGTGTGTGTGTGTGTGTGTGTGTGTGTGTGTGTGTGTGTGTGTCTTGTGGCAGTCACAGAATCCCCCACTGATTTGGTCATTCCCTTAAAGATCAACTTCATAAAATACAACAAAAACATAACATGATTTTGACAATAGTGATATTCTGTTACTAGCATCCATCCATTTTCTGTACAACTTATCCTACACAGGGTCGCAGGGAGCCTGGAGCCTTTCTCAGGGGACTCAGGGCACAAGGCGGGGGACACCCTAGATGGGGTGCCAACCCATCACAGGGCACAACTGCACACACACCCACACACTATGGACAATTTAGAGATGCCAATCAGCCTACACTGCATGTCTTTGGACTGGGGGAGGAAACCCCTGAAGCATGAGGAGAACATGTAAACTCAGCGCACACGGGGCGGAGGTGGGAATCGAACCTATCGAAGCCCACCGTGCCCCCCTGTTACTAGCATATTTTACAAAAAAAATAAAAATAATAATAATAATAAAGAATAAAAATTGGGAGAATGCAGGGGGCCACACTGTGATGTCAGTTCATGCTGGGGGCGGGGCTTATTTCATACCCACCTTGTTAAAAACAATTTTTTGCTATGTCTATTTGACACTCATCAGTGCCACACTAGTGAGAGATCAGTAGAAATCAGGCCTCATAGCGAGAGGTTTCTCTGTAAGCTGGAAATGAAAAATCAGAGAAAACATTGGGGATTTTTAAATCTAAATGGTAGTGAAAAATGACAAAGGCATCTGATGTATTTTTGTTTATACTACAACAATTTCTGGTTCATGGAAGCAATGTGATATGATTATAACCTTTAGTGTCATTAAAGTATGACATGTAAATTATATTGTAGTTGCTGTGTCATTAAAGCACACTACCTTTGTCTATCAGACAGGTAGCACACCTCAACCCTGCTTCTGAACGAAATATGAGTGATTAGTCTCACTGAGCCCTGACAAGTCAACCGTCAGCATTTCAGTTTGTTTCATCACACATCTAAGCACCTGAATCTGGAAAAGTGCAAGTGTTCGGTTTGTTTGTTTAGTAATGAGAATGTGACTCAGACTAATGATTCATTGTGTTTTCTCTGTGACTGATCACAGCCTGGCTGTGTGAATACGACAGAAGCCGACATCAAGAAATCCTCCAGGATGAAACAGCCTCACAAAACACGGAAGGTAAACCCGAGGATCGGTCATCTGCGCTATTTCACACACAATGCTGAACTCGTGGGAGAATGAATATTAAAAAACTACAGATTATTATTATTATGGATATTATTAAAATCTTTAGAAGGTTTAGTTGGTGTTTTATTTTGTGCTGTTGGTGAATTTATTGCTTACTTGTGTTTCATGGTGTTTAGTCAGTTTATGGTCTACAGAATGACGTCCGTAGTCACAGTCCCACACACACCAGCACACCTGAGGTTAAGGAGCCCACTGAGGAGGAGCTACAGGAGCAGGTACACACACACACACACACACACACACACAACACACCTATAAAAGCTGACAGATGATTACTTAGATCGACAGAGGCTAAAAAATGTGCACACACTCTGTCACAAGCACAGACACATTCTGTAATAACTATGGATAAAGAGTCAACAGAATGAGGAGCAAAAGACAGGTCAGAAGCATAAACATACTTTATAGTACATCTGTCTTTGTCTCTGTAACCTTGACTGGCTAAGTGTGTGTGTGTGTGTGTGTGTGTGTGTGTGTGTGTGTGTGTGTGAACCTGGTTTAATGTACAGACTGCTATAGAAGTAAAACTGACATTGTGAAGTTAGATATTCTGGGACTTTAACAGCATTGTGAAGTCAGAGGTTCTGGTAGTTTATCAGCATTGTGATGTCAGAACGTATGGTGGTTTATCAGCATTGTGATGTCAGAACGTATGGTGGTTTATCAGCATTGTGATGTCAGAGAGTCTGTTAGTTCATCAGCATCATGATGTCAGAAAGTTTGGTAGTTTGTCTGCATTGTGATGGCAGAGAGTCTGGGACTTTATCAGCCTTGTGAATTCAGATGTTCTGGGAGTTTATCAGCATCATAATGTCAGAGAGTCTGATAGTTTATCAGCATTGTTATTTCAGCGAGCCTGGGAATTTATCAGCATTGTTATTTCAGCGAGCCTGGGAATTTATCAGCACTGTGAAGACAAAGAGTTTTTCTGTGAAGCTTGCTGTTGACCAGACAGTGATCCTGACTGATATCACCTGGACCACGGAAAAGTGTCACTCAGGAAGTGTCACCCAGAAATTAAAAAAAAAAAAACATGTTTAGAGTCTAGACTGTTTCCCCATCAGAGTGTGTTCCAAGTAGAACCCCTTTATGAAGCCAAGGTCTCTTGGGGAACACCCCAGTGCACCTAATCTGAAGCAGGAACTAAAAAGGCTCCTAAAACTACAACTCAAACTAAAATTGGCCTGGGATCCTCCTTTAGAAACTCATCTAAAGTTCCTGGGTTCCTAAAATGGTTTCTCAGCATATGAATATGCTGAATATCTGCATATCTGAATATGCCCACCATGTGGACTTACTGCAAACCCTGTTCAATCAAATCAACACTTAAATAGAACTTTTTCAACAGCATGAAGTTGGTTAAAAGGTCTTACCCAGTAACACACTATACCAAAATTCTAGAAATGATGAGGAAGAAGGTAATACATCAGTCTGGGTTACAAAGCAATTTCAAAGATGCTGGGACTCCAAAGGACCACAGGGACAGCCATTATCTCCAAATGGAAAAACTCGGCACAGTAGTGAACCTTCCCAGAACTGGCCGACCTTCCGAAATTCCTCCAAGAGCACAACTACTCATCCAGGAAGTCACAAAAGAGACAGAAGACACAATGTCATCCATGGAAGAGTGCTGAGGCAAAAACCACTGCTGACCCAGAAGAACTTGCTGACTTTAAGGCTTGTCTGAATTTTGCCAAAACACACCTTGATGATCCTCAAACCTTTTGGGAGAATGTTCTGTGGAATGATGGGTGAAAAGTGGAAGACAGGGGTCTCGTTACATCTGGCGTAAACTAAATACAGAATTCCACAAAAAGAACACCATACCTACTGTCAAGCATGGTGGTGGCAGTGTGATGGTGTGGGGATGCTTTGTTGCTTCAGGGCCTGGGCAACTTGCAATAATGGAGGGAAACATGAATTTTGCTCTCTACCAGAAAATCCTAAAGGATCTTCAGTCCGTAAATTGAAAGGCAAGCGCAAGGGGATTATGCAGCAAGACACTGATCCAAAGCATAGGAGCAAGTCTTAGTCCTAGAAGTAAGTGAAAGATATTTCACTTACAGTTATCGGAAGAGTTTGGTTGCAGTTATTGCTGCTAAAGGTGACACAACCAGATTTTAAGTTTAAGGGGGCAATTAGATTTTCACATTGGTGACAGGTGTTGGATAACTTTTTTTGTTTCAATAAAAAAAATCAAATAAAAACTGTACTGTGTGTTTACTCAGGTGGCCTTTGTCGTATGTTGTATTTTGTTTGAAGACCTAAAACTATTTAGTACAAGATGTACACAAAAACAGAATTAATCAGTATGGGGCAAATACTTTTTCACAGCACTGCACATCGTGAATACAGGACAAAATTAGTCTGTTCACTCATTAAATCTTAATCTTGCTGTTTAATGTTAATGAGTTAGAGAGGCAAATAAGAAAGAGGAAGTGTTTTAATGTAGCACACAAACACTGGCTTTTAGTTTCACTCTGAATTAATGTTAATAATTTAGTTGACTAGTTGCCATTAATTATTTATCCTGAGCTGCTATGAATATAATAACAGTTACATGTTTGTGATTTTCTTACAGATACAGTATTGGCAAGCGCAGTTGGACAGACATCGATTAAAAATGTCCAAAGTTGCAGAAAGGTGTGTTTTATTCTCCAACAACTCTGCAAAAGTGTTTAGGGGTGATGTGTGCAGTAGTATTATTAAATATTGTTGCATAATGGGAAGTTATGCAACATGTTAAAAAAAAAAAAGACTATTTGTTGCCCTTTTGAACACTTTTTTTGTTTTGTTTTTTGCTTCACTGCAGTTTGTTGAGCTACACAGAGCAGTACATGGAGTACGACCCTTTCATAACCTCACCTGAGCCATCAAACCCCTGGATCTCAGACGACAATACTCTCTGGGAACTGGAAGCCAGGTGTGTGTGTTTGTGTGTGTGTGTGTTTGTGTGTGTGTGTGTTTGTGTGTGTGTGTTTGTGTGTGTGTGTGTTTTTGTGTGTGTGTGTGTGTGTGTAAAACATTGTAATAAAATCCAGCACCTTGCAGCTGAAAAGAAAATTCAGTTTATATGCAAGACACGACCAGCAAACACAGGCTCAGAGCCAGAGGCAATATACCTGGTTCATGCTTTGTCAGAAGAGGTTCTGAAAGTGGAAATAAACTTGTAAAAATTCTGCAAAGTTCCTGGATTTTTTTTTTTTTTTTTTTTTAACAGCAGGAGAAGTTTAGCACTCCATCATAAGGAGGATGGGGAAATAAACAACAAGCAGGAATATCACACATTTAAATAAAATGGCAATACAGAATCAGACTTTCCACTGATTTAGTAGGGTTTTAGGATGTATGCTAGTTAAGGAATAAAACAGTATGGGTATTGTTAGGACTACTCATGCCACGAACTCCGTTTCCCAACCTGCACTGCGGCCTACAAACATGGCCGCCATGGACTGCAACTCCCAGAACTCTCACACACTGACACGTTCACGTTCACCTTCATTCTGATCATGCACACCTGAATCCCATTCACAACACAATCACAGTCACAGTTAAAAGGACTTTCAATTCACTCACTCTTTGTGAAGTATACGCTCCATTCCTTGTGTTTGCAATGATACCAAGCCTTTACATCTCTCTGCTTGTGTTTATGTTATTTACCCTCTTCTGCCTAGTGTTTTGGATTTTCTGCCTTGCCTCTGATATTCTGTTTGTTCGTCGCCTGACCATTTGCATGTTTCTGGATTACGATTTTTGCTTACAATTTGGATTTTTCTGCCTCGTTATTATTAAAGGATTTCTACCTGCATTTGCATCTGTCTGCCTCATCCCTCACGTGACAGATATGCTGTTATAGGAAAATAATCAACAAAGCTGTGGTGTAATGTGGCTTGACATGAACCAGAGTTACTCTTACCAACCCAAAGTTTATTTTCCAGCACGTTCAGAGGTGCTTTATTCCTTTTATACCACAGCAATTTAAATAAAGCATCATACTTTTTATCCATCTATAGTTATGTTTTGTAGAACGTTAGTTCCTGCTATCACATTATAGCAGCCATGAACAGTCATTCCCTCACCAGCCTCTCTTTTATTCTCTCTCTTGATGTTAAGGCAAAAATTTTTTTTACCTTGTCATGTTACTAAGCAAGCACAAAATCTACAAGTTACAGCTTTCTCACTGTTACACAGACACTGGAGACTCCTTCCCAAAAAAATGTTCAACAATTCACCATATCAACAATTACATATGTTTTAAGTGTAAGTTGTTACAATAGAAATGATAAGTTATTAGAATGAGTGCATTCATTTAAACCTTACAGCTGGCACTATACGGTATTTAGTGCTGCTGTTATAGAAAATTATTCACTACCACCACAATTCTGATTAATCAGAACTGAGCATGCAGTAGTGCTGTGGTATAATAGAGCTATATTTAACAGGTCTGATCTATCGGACGCTGCACACGCTCCCAGGCTACAAATCAGCCCTCCTGCACTGGTGCCTGTGCTTACATATTTACTGAGGTGTATTTGCTTAGAAATGACCTTATCTTACTTTCATGTGTGAACCCATCCATTCTCTATCACTCACACATGCTGCTGGCAACAGATAGACCCCTATCAATACCTTTAAACTGTCCAAACTGTCTCTCTCTCTGTCTGAGCTGAACCGATAGAGTTGTGTCAACATCATTAAATGCTAAATCTCCATTTCTATCCGTCACTCTCAGTTTCTCTCTTTCGGAGCGTGGTGAACGGATTGAGTGTGTCAAAATTGCTAAACCTTTTCTGTGGTCAGAGTAGATGTTATGCTGTGTGTCCATTCGTTCATTTATTCATCTTTGGTAAGCACTTTATACTTGTGCCTATCCGAGGAACACTGGGATACATACATACACACATACATACAGCATGGGATGCCAGTACATTACAGGGCACGTTCTGGCCACATTTCACTAAACTAGTCCTAATGTAGAATTTTGATTATAGACTATAGTTGAAAACTTGTTAACTTAGACATAGTATACTGTATGTCTAATATATAGTACAGGACTGGTCATAATTTAGGATAAAAATAAGATTCACTGGATTGTAGATTATCTAATAATCCTTTACATTTAAGCAGAAATACACTGTAGATATCCCTCCATCCATCCATCCATCCATCCATCCATCCATCCATTTTCTGTACCACTTATCCTACACAGGGTCATGGGGGGAGCCTGGAGCCTATCCCAGGGAACTCAGAGGTGGGGGACACCTTGGATGGGAGCCAGCCCATCGCAGGGCACAATCGTGCACCTATTCACACATATTCACATATTCACACACTACAGACAATTTGGAAATGCCAAGCAGCCTACAACACATGTCTTTGGACTGGAGAAGGAAACCGGAGTACCCGGAGGAAACCCCCAAAGCACAGAGAGAACATGCAAACTCCGTGGACACAGGGCAGAGGCTGGATTCAAACCCCCAGCCACGGAGGTGCGAGGCAAATGTGCTAACCACTAAGCCACTGAGATAAAGACTAGTGCTAATATATTATTTCAAATAAATCATTTGAGTTTATACCAGACCAGAGTTAGTTTATGCTTAAATGAGTCTGAGGAAGTCCTAATTAGTGCAGAACATGTGGAGATAAATGAAGCATTGTGTTGTGTGTAAAAGACATTGTCAGTTAATCCAGTTCAATTTACACCACACTGGTTCCACACACATGACTGACATGGCAGCAAGAAAAATAACAACCAAACGTACATCAGTGTCAATGAAACACTGAAAATGTGAGAATGGACACAGCTAAAGTTGGGTAGCTTTAATTATAACACAAATCAATAAAAACAGGACACGAGACAGAGGGACAGTGAATATACAGCCTATGTGTCTTTTTCTAATTGTTCGTGAGCATCACTACTGTACAAACACTCTTTCAACATGAGATCTTTGATACATTTACAGCATATAGAAAGTGGCATTCGAATAGAGATGGCATGTAAAGTGAGGGTAACGTGACATGTGGGCTTAATTTCCACTCACCTCTGACACAGCAGGTGTGGATTGAAATGCCAATTAAAAGGAAAGAGACATTTCAGCTTGTTATGTGTTGGAAAAACACTTTGAAAACACTTCCAGTGTGAATTGTCCTTTAGATTAAGGTCAACACTCTTGGTTTAAAGAAAAAAGGTATTATGGTAGTGGAGGAACAACAAAGTTCATTCATAAGCAAATTGATTCATTATCGGTTAATTAATAAGCAAAGTCATGTGCGGTTATTAGTGTGTCTTTAAACATGATTCAGTCTTTCAGCCCTCGGGCAAAAATGTGAAATTATTGAACACTTGGCTTGGAAAAATGAAAAAATGATAAAGCGTTCATCAAGTCTCATGCAGGCTTTATTGCACTGAATATATTTAGAGAGATAACACTGTTATTATTACTCTCTCTCTCCCTCTCTCTCTCTCTCTCTCTCTCTCCCCCCCAGTAAGGAGCCGGGTCAGCAGAGGGTGCGGCGGTGGGGTTTCAATTTTGATGAGGTTCTGAAGGACCCTGTTGGGAGAGAACAGTTCCTGAAGTTCCTCGAGTCTGAATTCAGCTCGGAGAACCTATGGTGAGAGAAACTCATCCTCACACACGTTTAGTCACACATCAGATCTGACATTCATTTCTCTCTAATATCTGTGTATCTACACTTTTATCCAGATAGTCATTTGTGTTAACTGAACAATCAGTGAGTGCTGTATTTCACCTGTCTCATTTAACCTGTACTTTGATTCTTTATATTTGCTTAATTTTTAACCATTTCCATGGTTAAATTCCTCATAAAGCTACTAATTCCATAAAGACTTGTTATAAACATGTTATAGCATAAGTATTACTATCCATTGTCCATTCAGGCCTGAACTACTGTTATAACTGACCTGTGTAAAGCATCTGTAATATACATCAATATTTATAACCAGTAATAATAATAATAATAATAATAATAATAATAATAATAATAATAATAAAGAACCTACGAATACTATATTATTAATAATTAAAGACGTACATACAGGAAATATTTAAGTACATTCTGAGGGGTTTTTTTTATTTACTGTATAATTTCACACAATACTACATGTAACCTGAATACACCTATTATTGCAGTCTAAACACTAAAATGTCCTAAAATCTCCAAAAAATCTCTAATCTAAATCTAAAATGTTCATACAGTGGGGGAAAAAACTATCTGATCCCCTGCTGATTTTGTACGTTTGCCCACTGACAAAGAAATGATCAGTCTATAATTTTAATGGTAGGTGTATTTTAACAGTGAGAGACAGAATAACAACAAAAAAAATCCAGAAAAACGCATTTCAAAAAAGTTATAAATTGATTTGCATTTTAATGAGGGAAATAAGTATTTGACCTCTTCGACTTAGTACTTGGTGGCAAAACCCTTGTTGGCAATCACAGAGGTCAGACGTTTCTTGTAGTTGGCCACCAGGTTTGCACACATCTCAGGAGGGATTTTGTCCCACTCCTCTTTGCAGATCCTCTCCAAGTCATTAAGGTCATTTTCAATGCCCTGGCTGAGGGAAGGAGGTTCTCACCCAAGATTTGACGGTACATGGCCCCGTCCATCGTCCCTTTGATGCGGTGCAGTTGTCCTGTCCCCTTAGCAGAAAAACACCCCCAAAGCATAATGTTCCCACCTCCATGTTTGACGGTGGGGATGGTGTTATGACTTGGGGTCACAGGCAGCATTCCACCTCCTCCAAACATGGCGAGTTGAGTTGATGCCAAAGAGATCTGACCACACCTGACCACAACACTTTCACCCAGTTCTCCTCTGAATCATTCAGGCAAACTTCAGATGGGCCTGTACATGTGCTTTCTTGAGCAGGGGGACCTTGCGGGCGCTGCAGGATTTCAGTCCTTCACGGTGTAGTGTGTTACCAATTGTTTTCTTGGTGACTATGGTCCCAGCTGCCTTGAGATCATTAACAAGATCCTCCCGTGTAGTTCTGGGCTGATTCCTCACCGTTCTCATGATCATTGAAACTCCACGAGGTGAGATCTGGCATGGAGCCCCAGACCGAGAGAGACTGACAGTTTCTTCCATTTGCGAATAATCGCACCAACTGTTGTCACCTTCTCACCAAGCTGCTTGGCGATGGTCTTGTAGCCCATTCCAGCCTTGTGTAGGTCTACAATCTTGTCCCTGACATCCTTGGACAGCTCTTTGGTCTTGGCCATGGTGGAGAGTTTGGAATCTGATTGATTGCTTCTGTGGACAGGTGTCTTTTTACAGGTAACAAACTGAGATTAGGAGCACTCCCTTTAAGAGTGCTCCTAATCTCAGCTCGTTACCTGTGTAAAAGACACCTGGGAGCCAGAAATCTTGCTGATTGATAGGGGATCAAATACTTATTTCCCTCATTAAAATGCAAATGAATTTATAACTTTTTTGAAATGCGTTTTTCTGGATTTTTTTGTTGTTAATCTGTCTCTCACTGTTAAAATACACCTACCATTAAAATTATAGACTGATCATTTCTTTGTCAGTGGGCAAACGTAGAAAATCAGCAGGGGATCAAATACTTTTTTCCCCCATTGTAAATGTCCACAGGTGTTTAAAAAAAACACTGGGTCTATGTTAAAAATCTATTTGGTTATGTCTGTTTGCTGTTTGGTGTGTGTGTGTTTGTGTGTGTCGCAGTTTCTGGCTGGCCGTGCAGGAGCTTAAGAAGCAGCCGATCCGTGAGGTGCCTAGCCGTGTGCAGGAGATCTGGGAGGAGTTTCTGGCCCCCGGAGCCCCAAGTGCCATCAACCTTGACTCCAAGAGCTATGATAAGACCATGCAGAATGTCAAAGATCCTGGACGCTACACGTTTGAAGACGCTCAGGTCACATTTTTTAACAATGTTTGTTTTTTAATCAATTTTATAAAGGTTTTGAAAGTCTGGTGTGAAGCCATGAGACTAACAGGATGTGTGTTACATGTACTTGTGCAGTGTAACAGGATGTGTTACTGGACTACTACTGCCACTTCTGCCGCCCACTCCCCCAGTTTGCCCTTTACTGCTTCAATTTGCCCCCAACAGTCCGCTACTACCTCAATCTGCCCTCTACTGCCCCCTACTGCTCCAACTTGCCCACTTCTTTTCTAGTTTGCCTTCTACTGTACTTCTACAGCTCCATTTTTTGAACCCTACTGCTCAAATTTGCACCATGGCCCACAACTGCTTTAATTTGCCCTCTACTGCCCTCAACTTCCTCAATTTACACTCTACTGCTCTTTACTGATTTAATTTGTCCTCTACTGCCTTCATTTGCCCTGTACTGCTCCTTATTTCTCCAGTTTGTCCTCTACTGCACTAATTTGCCCTTAACTGCCCTCTATTAATCCCTGCGGCCTTGATTTTGCCTTTACTGCCCTCAAATGCTCTCTGGTGCTTCAGTATGTCCTCTACTTGTCCCTACTATTCCAATTTGTCTTTTAATGCTCCACTGCCCTCTATTGCTCCATATTGCCTCAATTTTGTCTTTACCACCCTTTACTTCCCTCAAATGATTCCAACTGCTGAAGTTTGTCCTCTACATGTCCCTACTGCTCCAATTTGCCCTTTAGTGCCCAATTTGTACATTACTGCCTTGTACTGCATTCTACTGCCCCCTATTGACCTCTACATCACCATTGCTTCAGTTTGCCTGTTACCGCCCTATACTGCCGTCTACTACTCCATACCACATCAATTTTACTGCCTTTTACTGCCCTCAAATGCTCCCTACTGCCTCAATTTGCCCTCTACTCTGCCCTACTGCCCTATACTGCATCCTGCTGGCTCAGTTTGCCTTCTACTGCCCCATAGTGTTTCAAATTGCCTTCTGCTGTCTCAATATGCCCTGTACTCCCCCATACTGCCTTTGTACAATTACAGTACAAATCTGTCTTGGTATTTTGATAATGTAAGTCAAGGACTTTAAAGCATTATTGTGTACGGTTCTAAGGATTTCTCATAAATTCCTTCCCTCTTCTTCCTCCTCTTCAGGAGCACATCTATAAACTGATGAAGAGCGACTCGTACAGCCGCTTCATTCGATCCAGTGCCTACCAGGAACTTTTACAGGCCAAGAAGAAGGTAAAGTTCCTCAAAAGACTGGAGACGGCCATTTAACCACCCACCTCAAACATGTCTGTCTAACATAATTCTACCCTCTACTTCCTTACTTGTTGTTTGCTCTCTGTTGCCCTCTACAGCCCCTACAGCTCCATGTTTAATCCTTATTATCCCACTTTGCCCTCAAATATCCCGTATCGTTGCCACTACTACTTACTACTTTATTCCATTACTACTACCTACTGTCTTAAATCTTCCCTGTACTACACCCTGCTGCCCCAGTCTGATTGTCCTGGGGCAGGAGCCGCTTCTGAAACAGGACTCAGTGCAGACATTAATGTCATTATCATACAGGAACATTTTCTCCTCAGCCTGCAGGATTATGTGCCTTTTATATTCAGGTCAGCCTCAGAAATGTGTTAAACAGACTGTTTTATCATCTGTCTGATGTGGACTGTGCTCATGTCTTCACCGTCTCTCAGAACCAGAGCTTTTATTCGTTTCTGTTTGATATTTTTACAGCATGTCCGTGTTACTCTCTCTGTCAAAGCTTTTGATAATTTTCACTTGGCCTTGTTTGTGTGTTCAGCTCTTTCTCGCTTCTGTCCTTTTCTGCATTGTTTCTTTTTGTTGGTGCTGTTTTGGGGGTTTGCTCTGCTTTTCTGTTTTTTGTGTGTTGTTTTCTGTTCTCTGGTCTTCTGAGGCGAGTTCTGAAGCATGTACACTAGGAACAGCAGAGATTCTGAGATTTTCTTGTAATTGTGGTAAGTGTGTCATGCACAGATAGTCAAGCCCAGCTTGGTTCTGTCAATTTGAGCATATGAGGATGAGCTAGAAATACAGTTCCAGCAACAAAAAAAATAAGTACAGCACAATACAGTTAATATATTTCCATTCAAAAATTTGGACACTATGTTCTACCCCCTGTTGGCGGGAGATTGTGAGTTTAAATCCTGATGATGATCTCAAGGTAGGAGGGATGGCGTTACTCTTTCCCCTGTCAATCACAGTAACTATATGTCTATACACTTTCCTCTGAGTGTGCTACACCGCCCTGTGATGCAGCATGAGCAGCATCCTTTCCGCTTGGTAGCAAATTGAGTTGAAAAATGAGGGGAAAAGTTTGGACACTATATTAATTATACGTATTTATATATATTTACTTTTTTTTCTATTATGCTTAAGGTTGGAATTTGTTTAAATGGAAATATTAATGCCCATGTATACTATATTTATTTCTGAATCAAAATGTATTTTAACAGTAGTTTTGACTTGAAATGAAATTATTTCCCTAAAGAAAAAGAAGAGCTTCCTGGGTGAAGCTCCTCATGAAGCTGGTAAAGACGATACAGAGAGTGTGCAAAGCTTCATCATGAATACTGTTAAGAATGTAAAAATATTAAATAGATTTGATTTGTTCATTATTATTCCATAGTAGAAAAAAAGGTTTTATTTACGGTACTGTGCAAAAGTTTTAGGCACCCTATTTTTTTTTTTTTTTTTACTTTTTGTTATAGATTTTTTATTTTATGACGTCTACATTATGAAGAACATAAAAAACATTTTAGATTCCCAAACATTAGTTTTCTAGCACAAAATTAAATGTTACAGAAAAATGTTTGTATGTCATTAAAGAAAGCAGCATATTACATAAGAGACACTTTTCAGACCAAAAACACAATGAAGGCTGCTGGGTTTTGCTGCAAAAATAAGAAGCGAGTGCGAAAGTCAAAGTGTCCAGAAGAACTGTGGCTGGTTCTGCAAGATGCTCAATAAAACTTACCAGCTCATTTCCTTATAAACCTGCACTAATTGTACCAGAGACAACTATTTGTATTTTTATTTTTTTGTCACACCAAATATTGGCTTTGTTTCATTTACTACTGTTTACTGCTCTTTACTGTATTTTTTTAAATGTAGAAACATTTAATTTAATTATTTTGAAGGCATCTTTGCTCTACAGCATTTCTTTGCATGTGCCTAAAACTTTTGCACAGTACTGTATGCATGGAGCAATTCATGACACAGCAAATACTAAATATACATAAACACAAGCACACCACCAGGATGAACTAGGACCACAATTGTTCAATAAAACTGAGCAAATGGTCACAGTTGATGGTAGTGATGTGGCTGGCTTTTTTTTCTTTTCTTTTTTTTTTCTGTGTACATTTTTCTGAGGTAGTTGATGAAACATGATGAATGAAAAGTAAAGTGACTTTTATAAATATATATATATATATATATATATATATATATATATATATATATATATATATATATATATATATATATATATATATATAGATGCTGGTTATAACATCAATATATATATATATATATATATATATATATATATATATATATATATATATATATATATATATATATATATATATATATATATATATATATATAATAACTTGGTAAAAAGAGTGATAAATTGGATACATTCATTAAAAAATGATCTTTCAGTGGTAGGGTGGGGTAATGACTCTTCTTCTAAAGCTACATTATTAGCAGTATTAGGAGTTAGTTAGTATTTGGTCATTTCTGGGCTTAGTAACTTTATTTTGTTATTTTCTTTACAGAAAAGCAAGAATTTGTTCTGAACAAGTGAGTGCAGGGTAAGTTAATCCTCAAACATACAGTATATATTCACACTAATTCAAACTGCATGTAGATTGTCATTGGTGTTACCGTCACTGGTGTAATGACTCCAGGGACACCAGGGACAATGATGTATAAGTGAAGAATATTGATTATTCATTCAAAAGGAAGTTCATTACAGTCACAATTTCCAAACAGAATATGAAAACCTTACTGTAAATGTGAGCATTCTCCTGCTCAGAAAGTCTCCATATTTTGAGAATGACCAGTCGGTTTATATGTATTTATAACAAAACACATCTGAATACTTGAATCTTATTAGTCAGATGATGTTCATTATTTTTGTATAACAGCTCGGCTTGGAAAGTAACATGACACTGGCTGTAACATGAACAATGGGTTAATATTAACGCGCTCGTTGTAATATGTTATTGTTTCTGTAGTAACAGCTCATACACAGGGATTTAAAAAAAAAAAGTACGGATTTAAAAAAAACATGTTTTTGTTTAACAAAGTAAAATGTATAACCATTGATGTGGTGAAGTTTTTTTAGGGGACATTTGTTTAACATTCTTGGAAGGAGTGTCGGTTTTAAGTGCTGGAAAATGTTCAGGAGAGAGGAGTTTATATTTTCCGGTTTCTCTGTAAAATGACAGGCTGCTTTTTGAGAGAGATAGAGAGAGAGAGAGAGAGAGAGAGAGAGGGGCTGGTGAGGGAACGACTGTTTATCACAGCTATAGCGTAAGTGAGAACAGGAACTAATTTGTCTCTCGGATGTTCCCTAACATTATATATAACTATAAACTGTTCAAATGCATGACATGTCATTCAGTAATAAATTTAACATTGTAATCATTGGCAAGTCATTGTGGTATAAGCGGAATAGCACACTCCAGACCATGCTGTTATACGAAAATAATGCGCTTCAGAGGCGTAGTGGCACTCCCATGTGTGTCGTGCCACATCAATCCTCGTCGGCAGGCATTATTTTCATATAACAGCACGGTCCGTTGTGTGTTATTGCTTATTTATTTGGCAGATGATTTTGTTCATAGTAACCTTTTTATGAAAAGGTTCATAAAAAGTGAGCTCAAAGTGAGCTCTTTCCATATATAAATAATTATTAGATTATTCAGTAATTTTGGCTATTTCAAACATGTACTGTCTAAAAGAAGCTAAATTACTGTGTTTGCAGTATTTAACCAGCAGAATTAAACAATTAAAAATTTGAAAGAGTTTCAAGTATTTAAATTTGTATTACTTTTGTATCATTTCATGTATTTGATATTTTGTCAACTAGAATCTGCATTTCAACATTCAAACTTTCAAGCAAAAAGTTTGGTGAAAGATTCTGGATGACATCCATTACTTGTTAGCCAAATTAGCCTCATGACTCCAATACAAAACTAAACAAGCAAACATCAGACACTAAACATGTCTTGAGTGATAAATTAGATGTTCTGCTTTTTTTTTTTTTTTTTTTTTACTTATTGTTTATTGAGTATGCCATTTTCAGATCACCATGTTTCCGTTTCTCTGTGTCTAGGACGTCAGAGCTACGATCATCAGGCCTCTACGTTCCTGCAAAACTGCTTCACACCTCATCTGGAGAAGAGGAGCATGTGATTTGTACATTACTGTAATCTACTGTGCTTCATAATAAACCCACACGGAGGTAGAGCGGTCGAGTCGTTGCATGTCTGATAAACCGAGGTAAAAGATGGCTTTATTTTCTTTCCATTGTTCATCATCCGCTCATGAAGAGGACTTTTCCCCCCCCACAGACTTGAAAACACATTTCCCAGTTACTTCCTTAATTTTCACATATCAGCTTTAGCTGTGTTTTGTGAACTGAGAATAGGAATAAAATCAGTATATATAGTATCTATAAGCAAATATCAAACTATTTATAAAATTGTATAAAAAACACACACACACACACACACACACACACACACACACACACATACACACACCATTGCAGTTGTAAAGCCATGTTTGAATGAGAAAAATCTTTATGTCAGATGTAGTCGCCTCCAAAATGCTTTATGACACGTCTTATTTATTTTTATACTCTATTTATGAATATGTTGATTTGTTATCTGTATATTATTATTATTTCTTTTTTTTGTAAATTTCTGTACAAACTGGGGTACACAGGGAAAGACAAACTAGAAATGCCAAATTATGGACCGAGTGTATTTTTTAATCCCACACCCACCCTGATACATGTGTTTATTTTTTTTTATTAGAGAAACAACTGACCAAATACATGATGTCTGTGGATTTGTGAAATGCAGCGATCACTGCCTCTGTGATGGGAATCTTTAAATCACATGTCATGTTCTTATGGAGTGTGTCAGTTGGTGTGTATCAGTAGATAAAGTACGGCGTCGGCTCATATGTTCATATGGTGTTGGAGTATGTGGATCTGGTTAGATGCATGTTGGTGAATGTGTGTGGATGGGTAAATGTGTGTAATGACAGATCACAGAACAGAAACGGGGTAGAGCAGCGGTTCTTAACCTGGGGGTCACGACCCCCCGGGGAGTCACAAAGCGGTAGAAGGGGGGATCGTACACAGAGGTTCACAGAGAAGCCACTGGCGGATTTTTGGATATCCGTGCACGCCGGATCCCGAGAATGTAAAACAATGTTAACCTTTTTGCGAGTGCGACTCACTTTTAAGAATAAGAACCGCTGGGGTAGAGAATTCATTCATCTTCTGTAAGCGCTTCGTCCTGGTCAGGGTGTGGTGGATGTGGAGACTATTCCGGGTACACCACGCACGAGGCGGGAACACACCCTGTATGGAATGAAGTCCATCGCACGACACCATGCCATGTAACCAGTCCAACTATGAGCATGTTTTTTGGGAGGTGGGAGGAAACCCACACAGACAGTAACCCCAGCTCAGAATCGAACCTGGGACCCTGGAGCTATGAGACAGTATGTGAACTGCTATGCTTCTGGTGTAGAAAATAAGAATTTGAGTACAAACCAAACCTTAAGGAAGTAAGGAATAAACAACAAAACGGAAACAAAAGTTTTAGATCTGAGTCCATATTACAGAAACCTGTCCTAAATTAACACCTGACATGGTTAAATACGTTCTAGTTAAACAGCTTCTGTTGTAAAGATGGAAAAACAAGATAAAGAGAATTGAATGTCAAAGCAAATTACATTTTATTTCCCTCAGTGGAGGATTTAAAAATAAATAAATAAATAAATAATTTATTTACAATTCACTGAAAAGCAACAGATCATTTGGGAACGGTTATTATAACCATTTTGGAATAGAAGTACAGTGTTATGTAAAAGTCTAAAGAAATTCTGTAAAGCGAAGATGCCTTCAAAAACAAAAAAGTTCCAATTAATAATAATTAATAATACAAAAATATATATATTTACTATGGCTAAGAATTTGCACAGTACTATAAATATAACTCCATTATGGCTGTAAAAGCTAGTAAGCTAGATAATGTTAATGCTAAATGCTTAAACCACAGCTGCCATTACACTGGTAAAGCTTCTGTAATCCTCTTTTCCTATCTGGAATTATGCAAATCAGGATATAGTAATGTAGATATTGTCCTATACGAGGTCATGTGTTTCTGTAATATGGCGTGAAGGAGAAAACCCGGTTAACCCTGAGAACTGGCCCACTGAAGAAAAAAGATATCTCAGAAAGTGAAAACATCTTGAATACAAGCCAATGTATATAATATTTCTCATTATACGATTATCATCAAACAAACATAAAATCATATAACCAATATCTAGCTTTTTACGTCTAAATGTATTAATCTGTCGGCTGATAATTTAGCTTCACATGTTAGTAAAATAAAACTTTCTGCCAATAGTAAACGACAGTTGGTGGAGTAATTTGATAGCTTTATAATAATTTCATAATGATAAATAAGTGATCGATTCAACTATATTCAAGATGTTGTCACTTGCTAGGATTTTATTTTATTTTTTTGCTGTGAGATCAGCACTCATTACCTTAAATGTCAATGAGACGTTTCTCTGGAGCATACACTGCTCTCTAGTGGGTGCGTGAGGCGTGAGGTTGTTGTGTACAGGTAGATGTTTCACAAACAGAGATGGGTAGCAACACACTGCATTTATGCCATTGCATTTACACCACCTAAGTACCTTTTAAAATAAAATGTAACATGTAAAAATAGTTTAAATGTGGAATCATTTTTCCAGAAATCTACTGGAAAATGAAGTCTCGAGGCTGTCGCACATAAATTATGCTCTAAGCTAATATCTAGTGAATATTTGGAGTAACCCTGTAATAGGTAGTCGAGAGTCAACAACATAAAGTCATCCAGTCTATCAGCTCGTGTTAAGCACTTTTAAACATACCTGTGTTCAACTGTGTTCGATATGTTAGTGTGTTTCCCATCACCAGCGAGGTGAACACAGTAGAGAGTGGAGTTATAAAAGTCAAAAGTGGACAGTATAATCAGCTATATTTGATCTGTTTGAGGACCGGATTGGGAATTCTCAGATACTATCTGAGTGTTAAAGTAATGGTTCGGCATAAACATGAAATTTACACAATTCACACTAAAGCAAAAACCAATATGTACATTTGGAATGTAGGGGGAACACACTGTAAACTCGATTCCTCTCCAATCCATTTCATAAATATGTGATGAAATGCGATAATAGATTCAAAACAGTATTAATTAAAATATCGTTGTATACATAATGAGTAGGAGAATACATACACACACTGACAACTTTAATAGTAACACCTGTACACCTGCTTACTCATGGAATTATCCAATCAATCAGCCAATCATGTCGCAGCAGTACAATACATAAAATCATGCAGATATACGCTTCCGGTAATGTTATTCACAGCAAACATCAGAATGAGGGAAAATGTGATCTCAGTGGCTTTGACCGTGACATGGTTGTTGGTGCCAGACAGGCTAGTTTGGGTATTTCAGAATCTCGTAGGATTTTCATGCACAACAGTCTCTAGAGTTTATACCTAATGGTGCGGAAAAGAAAAGAAAAAAAAAAAACATTTCTTGCAGTTATGCGAACATAAAGACCTTGTTGATAAGAGCGGTCAGAGGAGGATGATCTTACCGGTTTGGAGGGCTATAGTAACTCTAAAGGCCACTCTTCACAACCATGGTGAGCAGAAAAGCATCTCAGAATGCAGAATGCATTAAACCATGAGGTGGATTTGCTACAACCGCAGAAGACGGCATCGGGTTCCACTCCTGTCGGCTAAGAACAGGAATCTGACACTACATGCCCACCAAAACTGGATGGTTGAAGAGAGTTTAAAAAAAAAAAAGAAAAAAAAAAGAAAATTACCAGATCTTTTTCTAATCTTAATCTGTCCAGTTTTGGTGAGCATTTTTCCCCCAATCTGATGTTTGATGTAAATATTAACTGAAGCTCTTGACCTGAATCTGCATGATGTTATGCATTGCACTTATTGATCATGATTGGCTAATTGGATAACTACATGAATGGAGAGGTGTATTAGTGTTCCTAATAAAGTGGACGGTGAGTGTATTTGCATCACAGTAGGAAGAAATTTGCACTAAAGTTTTTCATACAGAGAGACTCTTTAAACAGACACTTTCCACTTTTGTATTTCAGTCATACTTTGCTTTACATTTAATACTCAGTGTTAATAGGCTGAAGCTGTTGTGTTGTTGTTTTTGTTTTGTTTTTTGGGGAAACTTATTGAGGGTGTGTTTCGGTGCGCCAAGCACCATGTGAAGTCCAATCCTCCGTCTCTGTCGATTTAATTCCACTATCAAATCTGTGACTCTGTAAATACATTCCAAAATCCAATAAAGAGATCTGAGGGGAAGAAACGCGGCCGTGCCTCAGGATGCTAATGTCTCTAGTTCTGTTAGTGTTGGGTCACTGTGAAACCAGATGTGAGCAGCAGAGGGCACAAAAGCTTCAGTTTTTAGTCTCTGAATTTAACCTGCGTGTGTGTGTGTGTGTGTGTGTGTGTGTGTGTGTGTGTGTGTGTGTGTGTGTGTGTGTGTGTGTGTGTGTGTGTGTGGTCTGAGAAGACAGCACAAAGCCATGCTTTATCAAACAATTATATAAGAACAGTCACAAACTGTATGATGCATGAGTCCATCATAATAAATCATGACATCTTTTATAAGTCAGCACTTTGGCTGAAAATGATTCAGAAATTTCTTATAATAACGTAGTATTCTAATTTTCTTGTATTATTATTATTATTATTATTATTATTATTATTATTATTATTGTTATTGCTTTTAATAATAATAATAATAATAATAATAATATTATTATTATTATTATTATTATTATTATTATTATTATTATTATTATTATTATTATTATTCTTACCCCAGTATGATTACTTGTTGCTTTTAAAACAGAGCATTATCATCTTCATAATTTAATAATAATAATAATAAGAAGAAGAAGAAGAAGAAGAAGAAGAAGAAGAAGAAGAAGAGGAAGATGAACTGCATTCACATTCAAAATAAAGATTATATATATACATATGATCTTTATTTTGAATGCAATGCAATTAATCCTTCTGAACCAAAAGTACAGCTGAATAGACTACAAAAAAGTGCATATATCTATCTATCTATCTATCTATCTATCTATCTATCTATATATATATATATATATATATATATATATATATATATATATATATATATATATATATATATATATATATATATATATATATATAGAGAGAGAGAGAGAGAGAGAGAGAGAGAGAGAGAGATTCTTTTATATGTAAAGGATCAACTCCAATTTGATTAATTAAATTGAATTCAAATTCAAAATGAAGATCAGTTTGGATCTTTAAAAGAAATACTAACTAATAATATTAACTCGGTAATTAAATATGCTCCCATACAGACCCATATAGTTTGCCTGATTTGTCTTTCAGATATTATAGCATTCAATTTAACACCTCAGTCCTTTTATTTCAAATTCTTTTGAAATAATATTTTTCTTGTCACTTTTTTCTGTTCTTAGGTTTAATAGTTGATGGAGCTGTTCTCTTCCCTCGTAAACATCCTCATCACATATCCTGATGTAATACATATCATTAACTATATTAGTAACTTTTTTTTTCACTCTAAAGTCCTACAGCAATGGTGAGAAAAATCTAAACAATTTATCCTCTTAGGGTCTTTCACATTTCCACTCCAGTAACTCCATGAAAAAAAAGCATGTAAAGTGATGACTCTGCTATTGTAGCTAATGAAAGTGAAGACTGGACGTGTGCTTCTTTGGAGTTTAAACAGCTTTCCGTAAGTGATAAAGTTGCCTCAGGAGCCATGCAGGATCACGAGAATGTTTTATGCTCAGAGTCACGGCTTTGGAGACGAAATGCAACTTTGATCCTCCTCCCACTTGGGGTGACACATTGATGAGCGGCTGTGTGAGCGTGCGTGTGTGTGTGTGTGTGTGTGAGAGAGAGAGAGAGAGAGAGAGAGAGAGAGAGAGAGAGAGAGAGAGAATGTTTTTTTTAAAAATGGAGGTAGAAGTGGGCGTGACAGAGGGAGAGGAAGAGAGAGGGGGGGTATAGAGAGGGATAAAGTCAGAGAGAGAGAGTGAGAGAGAGAGAGAGAGAGAGAGAGAGATGGTCTGATTTGTTTGGTGATCAGAGCCAATAGAAATCCTGCGGTTTGATAAGATCCACATGCGGGTGTTCAAACACAGTTCAAACAAATCAAACACAGCGGGAGGAGAGAGAGAGAGAGAGAGAGAGAGAGAGAGAGAGGAGAAAAGTGACTCAGAGAGACAGATAGAAAAGCTCCATCCCACTGAGCAGGACAGAAAGTGTGCAGAAGAACACTCTTGAAGTTCTCCTCCAACTTCTGGGGACACCGAGGCATCGCTTCAGAGACACGTCCTGATCCTGATAAATCCTCCTTCTTCCATGGGCATCAGAGCAGCTTTCCGTCCACGACCCATAGACACACCAGCACACTCACCCTAACCACTGCCGGAATACACACACACACACCCACACGCGCACACATACACACACGCTGAGAACTGGACCACTGCAGACGAGAGGTAAGTGATCTTCCTTATGAAATGGTCTTTAACATTTCTATTAAACACACACACACACACACACACACACACACACATATACATACACGCTGATATAAAAGAATGAGTGACTGTTTATCACTTGTGTGTATATGAATGTGTGTGTGTGGAGAATTTAGGCAGTTTTTCCAGAATGAAGATGCATTCAGGAAGGGTCAATCATGTGTTTTAGTTTTTCATGATGAAGTCAATATGATCAACCGAAACATCCATACAAGCATTTCCACTATTTTTTATTTTTTTTGGATGGAAAAAACCTCAGAGTGTGAGTGTGTGTGTGTGTGTGTGTGTGTGGGAATCTGTGTGTTCTGGCTAGAAGAGCGTTAAAACAGTTAATGATCCGATTAATGATTTGTGTTTGCCGGGGTCCGTGACTGCTCCACCTTGCACTGTTGGGCAAAGCAGATTTGGCCCGGTCAGTAATCTGTGTTTTCAATTTGGTTTCCATCACAAGCCTGAAGTGTTGAAGTAGCGACCTTCTCTGCTGAAGTGCTGCATCACAAGCAGGATTAAATTGAGATCGAACTAAACATGCACCTCACGCTTAAGTCTGCTTCAGTTAATGAAGCAGGGAATCATGACTCATAGATCATATAACAATACAATATCGATATAATATTGGTGAAAAATACATCACAACACACTTGTCTTGGATATTGCAGGACCAAGCAACTATATACACTAGAATAGAGTTGTACCTCCTTTTCTATGTTAAAAAATTATTTTGTACAGTAGTTTTTGTACAAGTTCAGAGCTTTACAGCGCTACTGTTTTGTCAGTTCTCCTAAAGCACACCTAAATACTTTATATATATAGTGCATTGTGAAAATGTCTCTAAGTGTTGCGATGAAATAATTCTTAGTTTTGACTCTAATTCATTTGTAATGTAAAGAATCTTGTAAAAGGTAATTTGATTACTAGTGTGTTCTCAGTGTGACCATTAGAGTAATTTTTGACTAATTCGAAACCATAACACAGAATCCATCCATCCATCCATCCATTTGTCTGTACCGCTTATCCTACACAGGGTCACAAGGAGTCTGGAGACTATCCCAGGGGACTCGGGGCGCAAGGCGGGGCCATAACAAACCATTTTACAAAATTTTTTAAGAAGATGTTCTTTAAATGGGATGTCCCTCAATGATACAACGTCCCAGCTGGACACAAACTAACATCGTGTTAGTGTGTCTAAACTAGTGTTAATATTCAGACCTTTTAAAAATGTTGCTGAAAATGTTCTCAGAAAGATCTAGGCATCAATAAATCTTCAAAATGTAACCCATGATGCGCAGAAATTGTTTAGCTATCCACCATTTTTTCAGGGTCGACGAATGCAGGAAATCGGTTTTGACTCAGAAGTTGACTCTGTTCTGATTCATTTCACTTTACTCTGTGATTTTTGATAATAAATATGACTGCTGAGCTAATAGAGAATGCTATTAGCCTGAAATGGTCTGAAAACATGATGGTTTTCTTTGAAATGCTATTACAAGGTTTGATCACACAACGCTCCTGATTAGACACGTTTTTGGAAACATTTCTGTGAACATTACTGTTGCCAAAAAAGCACCATTTTCTAAATATTACGTAATCATGTTCTGGTCATTAAAATTAAACACAAGTTTCTAGAAATGCAAACCTTAATATTCAGAAAAGTCTTTGCTAACCTCTAATGTAAGAGTTAATAAGAGGTGATTTGTCTCGCTGGAGTCTGACTCATTTCAGCTCGTTATGAAAATAAGTTGTATTCTTTGGCAGGTCATTTTCATTAATGAATCATCAGTAATGCTGAAAAATTGATGCTAGTAGAACGATACTGTTAGCACATAACTCTGAGCTTATTACAGTGCAGTGAGTTCACAGATGTAGATTAAATCTCAATTAGATTACAGCCTCAAACGCTGCACTTCAAGTAGTAAGTCAACATTGGGAAAGGAGCGAGAAAGAAGTCCAGCCCTTTAACCCCGGCGCTGTGCAGAGTGTTTGGAGAAAGCGAGTGTTTGGTTTATAAAGCTCCTTTACTGCTGTGATTAAATCTGTATCAGAGGCGCTCTGCCGTAGTTAATGAGGAGTTTTATAGTGATGCGTCCCAGGTTGAAGAGCTGGATTCAGTCTGGAAAGACGTAACACAGTGTGTGAGTTGGCTGCTTGCTGGGGCCAGGTATAAAACTGGATTATAGGACACTGGTGGTGTTAAATAGACATCAATTCACGATGACTGTCCAGTCACGTCATTTTACATCATTAATGCTATCATCAACCCTAGTGAGGTTTAGACTGGAGATAGAATTATCTTTATTTTTACAGGATTCAAGATATGTTTTAGACTGAAGGGACACATGCATCATACCCAACATGCAACAGGTGTGCTCAGTTGGAAAGCTTTCCATTTTGTACTTAGATAAAACATAATACTAAAGCGAAAAAAAAAAAAAAAATTAACTGACTTTTTGTCTCACTCTCAATTCTTTGGTTACCCATAGGAACGATGGGTTTCCATAGACATTTTTTGTCTTTCTGACTAATTTGCTAATTTTTACTATTTGATCTACAGTCACAAACGCCGCCCTCTTCAGGCGCCACTATCGCATCACGCCACTGGCCTCAGACAGAAGGTCATGATGAGGAGGTGGGGTAAAGGTGCGTTTCCAAAGTAAATGCAGGGAGTGTGTCTTCACTGCAGCCTGTAGCATGACGATGTATTGGATTAGATCCACTATGTACTGAATGTTCTAACCCAAACCCTAAACGTAGATGAATTACTTACTGATATACTGTCTCTGCCATTGGTGCTTGCATGTTACAATTTCCGGAACGTAAGGGATCTAATCCAATAGGTCATCATGCTACAGCAGTGGTCACCAACCCTCTTCCTTGAGAGCTACCTTCCTGCAGGTTTCATCTCCAACCAAAATCTAACACACCTGTTTTAGTTGATCAAGAACTTCTTATGGCAATGATTAGATAGTCAGGTAGACACAATTATGGTTGGAGCTAAATTCCCCAGGAACAGGGTTGGTGACCACTGTGCTACAGGCTGCAGTGAGGATCTCTTGAATGAAGGTTGTGGCTGATCTACAAAATCACACACAGCACCCTCTTCACGCTCCACTAAAGCATCACACCATTGGTCTCTGCCATAGCTCCTAATCATGACCCTCTGTCTAAGGTCTTATTTTGATAAATCAGACTGAAAGTTCAGTCAGTGGGCACAGTCATAAAGTGGGCATGTCCAGTCACTGCCTTCAGCTACTGCTGAGCCTTAAATGGAGTGTGTCCTCGCTGCGGACTGTAGCATGATGACATCATGCATTTTGTTGTAACTCTAACCCTAACCTTGACTGTAGATGCATTACTTACCAACATACTATCTCTGCCGTCGGCGCGAGCGTGTTACAACATTCAGAACGTAGAGCATCTAATGCAATACGTCATCGAGCTACAGGCTGCAGTGAGGACCTCTTGCTTAAATGTCTTGTCAGACTTATCACAATTCACAGTCCAATCAATCAGTCCACCTGGCTCATGTGCAACCACAAAGTCATGTAAGTGACAATTTCACAAACAGGTCAGGACTTTGAAAAGCCACTGTGGAAGCCTCAGGAGTGACCAGACCTGGTTCATTTAGATTTCACATCACTGCTTCCTTTTCATGTGGGTTGAGGGCTTCCTGAGATTTAACAGTGTTAGATGTTACAGGTCTCTCAATTTCTCCCACCGGCTGAAAACCTTAACCTGGTGATTGAAGTCTCTAAATCCAGACACTCAATTTACCATGTTTATTTCTCTCTCATTCTTAAACAGGGAATTTGATTGTTAGTGGTTGGGTGCATCATGAGAATAACAGATACATGTTGCATGAACAGATCTACCAAAAGTTGACCAAAATGTATGAGTCTAAATGTATTTGTAATGAGGTATAATGAGATAGTGAGTGCTTTTACTTTGTGGAGGTGATTTCAAAAATGTCCTAAATGTCCTAAATGCTGGTATGTATCGACACATTGTAGAGAGATGATATGGCAAATAGAGTTCATGGTACACATTGTGGTTCGTGGACCAACGTGCCAAATTGTTTAACAAAGAAAAGGAGGAAAAACGGAACAACCGGTAGAGAATTTAATTCAGCTGAATGTTGTGAGCGGTAGTGAAGTCGGTCAGTGTTTTTAGAGTACTCACAATAGCCAAAATGCTCTCAGAATAATAATTCATTGAGATATTGATACCACATTGTCTTGTGACAGCTTGTGACTCATCTGCTTTCACTATCTTTGCCAAAGATCACAACCAGATTGAAGAAACTCCCACTGTTTGTTTCTTTTATTTTGATTTAAATTAATCCGTAATTTAAAAAAAAAAAAAAATGTATTAAAACACGGCTTTCAATTTTGGTGTAGTGATAACATGGGAAAGGAAAACACATACATAAGCCATTTTAAACATTTAGAATCTTTTAATAATGTGATAAGAATGCTCCAAGATATTAGTACATACACAGCATGGACACTTTTTCTATCTAAACACAACGTCTCCCTGAAATTTACAGGAATAATAAACTTTTTATCCATGTGATCAATAGGTTAGGATATTTTTCCTGTATTACTCACTGACTTTGTATTTTTTCGAGTGAGCACAGGGGAATTCTAGTGATTCACCATAGTATAGAAGATTTCCGGTCATCCAAGTCATTTTCAGTGCGTCAGAGTAGTAAGCTAAGCTGATTGGACGTGTTTTAGAATGTTGAAAGCGCCTCATCAATCATTCAAGGTCTTGGAATGGATGAATGTACGTATAACGCATGTCTAGCTGATACATGCAGGATATTTAGTAAAGCTCAGGCTTATTGTAAGTATTAAGCTTAATGATGTTCCTGTCGTCGACCTTCAGAGCGGCCGAGTTCTCGTTATTGTGTATTTAACTTTCCACGTTGGTGGTTTACTCAGCCTGATAAAGCACAGGGCACCTTCAGGAGCACAGATCCCAAACACACACACATTCTTCAATATGCAGCACATATGCTCAGCACACTAACACACTCTTATAGATGCTTTCTGCTACACTAAGTACATAAGTCAGAGTTGAGATTACTGCTTTGCATGTGTGTGAGCAGGAGGAGGAGGAAGAGGAGGAGGAGGAGGTTGATGTGTGTTTCTCAGCCTTTGTAGAAACAGCACACTCAGCTGGTGGCAATTATGGAAAGTAGTCTGTGTGTGTGTGCGTGCATGTAGGGGGTTATGGGAGTTGTTTTGGGGTGACAGGGGTGTGTTGTGGTTGCATGCCAATGCCCCAACAGCCTGAGGCATCCTGAGCACAGCCCCATCTACTGTGGAACATTTAACACACCTCACGCTTGTTTTCATAGCAAATGGGCTGGAATCCGCGCTGGTTTAAAGAAATGCCCGAGCTATGATTGAGCATTTGATAATATACTATTAATTTGAGGCCTGTCTGTGCCGGCGTATTATTTACGGAAATAACTCCGGGAGCTTGCGTTACATTTTTTCGAACACACGAGAGAAAGACATGTTGGCTTCTAAAACCACATTATTATCTCAAATGAGCAACGGGGAAATATTTCAATCTGCCTTTTCCCCCGCAAACACAGGCGCATTCTGTTTGGAATGGAGTCACTAAGGAATTCTTAAAATGCTTCAGAACCTGCATGCTTAGGGTCATTATTCGCTTGACAAGAAATATGTCAGAGACGCTGTGTTACTTTGGGCTGACTTACTGAACCTGGCCTTATCAGCGGCGCATTATGGAGTTAAATAGCCGTACATTAAGTGCTAGTATCCATCTAAGCACGGATCAAACAGAGTAAAACCTCTGAATACAGATAACTGATGTCTCTCAGGCATTGAGAAGGATAGAGCTAAGTCTCATGCAAACACTGGCTGGAGTGCTGGGGTCAGGAACCAGCAGCGTCAGCCATTTCAGGGAGAAAGTGGAGGGCATGTCCTTTGGGAGGGGTGGAAAAGATGGTCTAGAATGGGTTCCAGAGTAACAGAATAAACCAATTTCCGGTTTAATATAAGAGTATTGACTAAATTATCCTCCATTTTGGCTTTGAAGGAACCTACAGTTAGTCATCCAAATGGTAAATAGTCTGCACTTATATAGCTTTTTTTTTTATTTTATTTTTTTTTTTTATAACCATAGTGGTTCTACAAAGCACTTTACACTGTTTCTCATTCACCCATTCACACACATACTCACACACTGGTGGCATGCAGTCAGAGTATGGCACTAGCCTGCCATCGGGAGCAACTTGGGGTTCAGTGTCTTGCCCAAGGACACTTTGACATGTGGAGGCCATGGCTCAAACTGCCAACCCTGCGATTATTGGACAACCCGCTCTACCACCCAAGCCACAGCCGCCCCAAACAACATAGATAACTGAGGAACCGTGTTGGAGTCTCAATACTATTGCTAATTGACTTCATTAGTCTCTCTTGACACTATTGTTTATTCTCAAACCATTGTCTACACAAGTCCATAACTCAGAAGATTCGCTCTAACCACGTTAGACATTCACGATGAGATCTGACAGTTCTTTCTTGAGAGACTCTTAGAGATCCGAGTGCAGATGTAGCAGGGAGAGAAACTGAAGGAAAACTAAACCTGAAGGCAGAGCTGAAAGCGGCTTCCCCTCTCCCCTGTCCCTCCTCATGTCTGCTTTGACAAAGCAGGGAAAACACAGCACGGGTCAGGTACTTTGCAATAAAAGCTACTACTCATTCATTAGACTTGACCTGCGGTTACTCTTTAGCCCCCAAACCTGATCTGGAATCGGGTTACACGTCACCGTTTTCCATTTTTAAACCGTGGTGAATAATGCGAGGTCTGACCCATGATTGATTTTTAAAAGGTTGCAAAATTAAAGTGCCACTTCTCCCGAGCATACGTCTAGTACACTTAATATAGAGGACTGAGCCATGCAGCGATGAGAGATTGGAGTGGAAAAAGAGGAAGACAGACTGGGGGCTTGTCCTCGCTCAGATATATGAGGAGCCTCCGCTGAGGCCATGGTGTCACGGCAAAACTTTGGAGGCCAAGACACGCTGACGCGGTGACTCAGGGGCGCATTCATCATCTTTTGTGCAAACATCCATGGCCTGCCAGACCGCAGACTCACAACCAGCTACTTATTTTGACAACGGTTAAGAGCGCCTCTGAACCGCCGTCTGAAGAGGAGTTCCAGTTATGCGGGGTTAACCGGAGAGTCAGCCTCAAGAACAGACGAGGAAAAACACGGTCATGCTCGAGCGAAGCCGCCCGACAACACCACAGTGCCTTTTGGGCAAGAAAACAAATTCTAAAGGAAGAATGTTTTATAGTCTGAAATACTTAAGCTCAAGCACAACATGAAATAGATATCAGATGGTAAGAGATAAGCTAGAGAAATGCCGACCGAGAATGACCGTTTAATTCTCTCGTGAAAAACACACATTTTATAAATGTTTCTTTTCCAAGACTGAGTCAGCCGTGGAGCTGCCACATCTGCTGCAAAGATGTCCACGTGATTGACAGATAGCTTTCTCTCGTGCCTGAGATGTAATCATCATCGGCCGCCGTCTCTTTGGTCCTGCTGCCCGTGGACAAAGTGACAAATTAAGCTTAATCTGTGTCTTCCTGCCCTCTCAGGAAACAATATGAAACTTGTAAGGGGGGGAGAAAAAAAGAAGAAAAAAAAACGCAGAGGCTTAGCTTGACCCCTAGAGACATTCCGAGCCATGAAAAACATGATGGAAGAGTGGGGAGGGATGAGAATAGTGGGGGATGAACGTCACACTTGAGAAGAATAGCTTTTGTGAAATTTGGGGCCCAAACTCTTTATGACGCGAGTGAGATAAACGAGTCAACTCAGCACCGTTTGTGCCCACTCATAACGCTACGGCGCCTCAAAGAACGTTTACATATTCATCGCATTTGTCACCAGCAGCCTAAGCAAAAAGGGTAACTGTTTCTCTGGAGGAGTCAAACTCGCTGCAATCAACTTCCTTTGCTCTCTGTTCTCGCCTAAGCTTCCCTCGCTGATTAATGAACGTGTTTATTTTAACGACGGTTTTTTTTTAAACTGACAAATTAGCTGGCCGCGGTAATGGCTCAATTAAGTTAATTTCGTCCTCGTATGACATTCATTTCCTCTTCTGCTCTAAGAAAGCAAACAGCACAGCATTTGATGAAACTGTAGTTCGTGAGGCATTTCGGTGGAGGAATGCTTCAGAAATGACTGATCAGAGGAATAGTTTAATTGAACCATGAAATCTCATCAAAACATAGCACACAAGTTAGGCTTTAATAATAGCACAATTCCAGGTCATGCGAGCATAAACCTTAAGTATAGCAAAGCAACCTTAAAATAAGTGACTTTGCTTTACCCGTCATACTCTTGAGTACAAGACATCTTTGTGTAAGGCTACATTCAGGAGTTTTATCCTGTATTCGTGATGCTTCTGACAGTAGCCAGTAATAGAAGGAGTTTTAGATTTTACAAGCCACAGATAAGGACTACATCCAGCACACAATTTAGTTGTTTTTAAACAACTGTCTACATCATTTTCTCCATCTTAGCTATGCTTAGCGTTCCCGAGGACCCATGCATAAGGCATAAGAGCTGAGTAGAAACTAGCAGAGCATTATAATTTTAGGTCTTCACTAGCATTACAGTAGAAGGTGTTAAATCCAATGCACAACAGATTACCTCAACATTTGCAGTGAGGATCATCAAATAATGTTAATACTGAGAAACGCAACTATATTACATACAAATCTAATATTGTTAAGCACTGTAACTTGCTACAGAGTTTAGCAACGTACATACATACAGCATACGTACACATCAAAAGCATAATTAGTGTATTGTTGGAATCATACTGCCTTCCATCCAAATCCCCAACACCTTATCCAAATCTTCATTGTTTGACATCAACCTCAATCTAGTGTTAGGTTTGGTTCACACTCAGGAGATCAGCGCATACCAGTAGAGCTCGACAACTCCAAAGCTGTAGAGAATCCCTCCTGCAAAATTTAAAGGTTTTCTAATTCCCAAAACATCTGACTCAGGTCATGATCATGGAAGGCGTAATTAGCTGATGAGTTGGCTCAGGTGTGTTGGGAATTAGGACTCATTGAAAGTTTGCAAAGCAGTCATTAGTTGGACCTGATGTGGTGGGTCTGGGAGTAAACTCTGTGATAATGTAGATGTTCATGTAGCAGTCAGTAGTGCTAGCCAGTTCTAACAAAGCTGGTGTGTCTAAATGATGTTTTCTCTTGGCATCAACTGCTGGAGCTCTAGTAAAATCCCACTCCAGTTTAGGTGAACTCAGCGACTGCAGAATTTAATGGCTTCCCTGGTAGGACACAACTGATTCAAATAATCAGTTAATTACAAAGACCTTCATTGGTTGAATCATGTGTTTGGTTGAGGGAAAACCATTTGGAAGAAGGTCCCCAGGCATATGAGTTCATGGATAACTGTAATTACTGCACATCTGATATTCTAATGACACTAGTTGCTATAATCATTCAAGGAACACACTGCAGTGTGCCAAATGATCCTGGTGAGACCAGATCAACGCCTCAGAAAAGGATAAATTGAGCTTTGCCAGAAACATGTTAGGAGCATGGCTGCGAAAGTAAAACCTAACTGTCTTGTGGAATGTTGTGGTTGGCCTGCTTATTCAATTTGTAACATTTTAGAAGTTAAACAGAATCGACAGTGGGTTCCCAGGAGTGGGGCTGGGAACTATGATGCTAATGAATGAAAAACTAACAACTCCATGTCCCTCAAGGCGCATTGGATTCTGTATTTAATGATGTCCATTTGAGATTGGATGACCATGGAAATGGATGTTATTATTTAGTCCTGAGGTGCTATGGGAGCTCGACAGTGTTTCAGTTGCATTGAGTATAATTCCATGCCTAATCTAACACCAATTAAGGCCTACATGGGCTCGAAATATTTAAATCATATAATAGCCTTGGATCTACTTCAGAGAGACTCTAACTTTTCTACCAGCCCTTCTGCATCTCTTATCTACTTGGTAGTCCTTAAGGACTAGAGCATGTACTAATGCTTGTGGCTTTCTTTCTGTCTCTCAGGATGTGCTGTAAGCTGCTGTTTTGGGTTCTCTTGGCCGGTGTGCTGTGTGCCGCATCTGAGAGTCGCAAGAATCGCCCACAAGGTTCAATCCCATCACCGTACAAAACCAGCTCAAACACATCTGATCGCCGTGGCCGGAAACAAGAAGTGCTGGCCTCCAGTCAGGAAGCCCTGGTGGTGACGGAGAGGAAGTACCTGAAGAGCGACTGGTGCAAGACGCAGCCTCTGCGGCAAACCGTGAACCATGAGGGCTGCCTGAGCCGCACCGTCATCAACCGCTTCTGCTACGGCCAGTGCAACTCCTTCTACATCCCACGGCACGTGAAGAAAGAGCAGGAGTCATTCCAGTCGTGCGCCTTTTGCCGGCCGCACCGCTTCACTACGCTCACCGTGGAGCTGGACTGCCCTGACCTTCAGCCACCGTTCCGGCACCGGAAGATCCAGCGGGTCAAACAGTGCCGGTGTATTTCTGTCAATGTGGCTGAATCTGGGAAACAGTAAAGCTGAAAGACTATGGCAGCCTGCCTGGGAGGTTGGACAAAAGAAATATATTAAATATATATATATATATATATATATATATATATATATATATATATATATATATATGACAAACTTTTTTTTGTAGAATTTGTTACCTAATATAGGCAGAGTCAAAAGCTGCTAATATTTCGAGATGTCTGGAGTTGTCCATATAAAGGACAGCTTTTATTGGTGAAGTTCTTGTCACATGTTTTTTTTTTTTTTGTGTTGTATAAAGTTCACATCTCAAGACTTATGCTTTCTGAAAGGACAAAAAAGAAAATGAGACTGAGAAGGAGTCTGAAGAACTGAACAACACCTTTCTCTAATGCTGCCTATAACCACCTGGCCCACACATTCTTGGACAGAAATGCCACCTGTTGGAAAAAGAAAAAAAAAAAAAGCTGCTGAAAAGTAAAGCATAGTGCCCGAGTTGCGTTTGGATCCTGTCCTAATCTGATCAATCTGCAGCATCAGACACTATGTACAATACAGATATAGCAGACATTCCTTGCCAGTGTTTTGAGGGAAATGAGGTGGCTCAGCTGCTGGACCGTCAGTAACAGGACCGGTCGGGACAGAGACTTGAATTGGCCAATCATGCTGCTTGCAGTGAATTCAAATTATGTCTTATTCAATGAATATAACATGTATTACTAGACCGAGTATAATAGAGATTATATATGATGATGATACACTAAAATGTATATATCTAGAGAAAGAAATGACCTCTATATTAAAATCTATTTCAAGTAGAATCCTGTTTTCACTTTGTCTTAGAAAACCCTGGACATCATAACATCGTTAATCGTTTGTTTCAATGCTGATTAATGAACACCTGCATTATTGTTTATCCTATGATGACGAAAAATATGAATTAGTTCATACATTAAATTGCAGTTGGTTAATTAGCCGTATTCATAAACGAGGTTAAATTGTACGTTTCAACATCAACACCCAGTGCCCCAAGTTCAGCAGATTTTCAGGGTTTAGTAAAATTGTGGTTTTATTCTTTTCAGGCATGATGGAATTGGTAGATAATACTGACAGGAATTCAATATTTTCTTATCTACGAATATTTACATAATCATTAATATATATATACCAGAGTTACATACTTTGATATTATTTATGATTTATTAATAGAAACTAGTAAATATTTAGATAAAGGTACTTTGCGATTGTGACATATTACCTGTTTTTCCATGTTATCTATATAATATACTGTATGTTGTGTAATATTTCCCCAATGTGGCTTTTAAGCATCTTCACATTTCTCAAGACATGATGTGTTAATGTGTTGGTGTTACAATAGTGTTTCGTTCAAATGAAAGACCAACCATTTAATTTATTTATCTTTATTTTACATAAATTATGTTATTTCCAAAAACAAAACAAAAAAACAAAAAAACAAAAAAAAAACCCAAACAAAAAGATACAAACGGTTATTGCACGTGGGCAGACCCTCCTTGCTCTTGAACCAGAGTGATTGACATTGAACACATACATGCTGAGACAGAAAAAATAGTTATAAAAAAAAAAATATACACAAGAATTATCTTACATAAAGATGCTAATACTACTTTACATTAGATAAAATAATGGCATTTTTTAAATACATTTTAAGCAAGTCTTGTATGTTGCCATTTAAAAATAATCCCTATTAAACATTTTTCTGTCATGATCCTGTATGGGTTAAACAGACAGGATACAGCTCCACGACTTCAGATGTAATTATAAATACCTCTGTTGCTGAAGTAGGAAGAACAATGCATGTACCTGATCATCACTAAGGCTGACTTCGCTCTCGTTTATGTGAATGCTCATCCCTCAGGTGTCCTACTGCTTCCTGATAATCTCCGTTAGTGTGTCCGTTCGTTTGGGCTCGCAGATCCTGTGCAGTCTTTTAAGGAGCTCTGCTTAAGCCACTTATACTGACATGTAACATCGTGTTACCATTAATGCCGGCGTTATTCGTGATATAGGAACTCCATGATGGAAGGAAAAAAAAAGCCTTAATACAGCTTCGGTACAGTAAAGCACTTGAAAAGCTGATTTTTACACTTTTTTTTTTTTTGTTAGCATTACACTAATGACGAAAGAGTGACTGCCTTCATTTTTATGTGAGAAACTGGCATAAAAACAAAACGGAGCACTTGCGTTGTCCTACTGCTGGTGATCCACGGCAATGAGGGACCGGAATGAGGGACCGGAAATACTGCAGTTTAAAACAAGCTGAGGGGAAAATACACACATTCCCCATTTATCGAGCTTCATTTCTTTTTGTTTTCACCACTGCTAGCACATACTTCTCACGTCTTTTCCTCTTAACATGGTACAATCCTTACATACACAGCCATTCACCCATGAGCGCGCACACTCTGAAAGGTTCGGACATCGCATGACACACTTCCTGTATGCATGCTGCAGATGAACGTTTTGAGGGCTGCTACGTTACTCACAAATCTGTGCGCGCACGCGCGTGTGATACAGAAGTATGAATTTTTAATACAGAAAATAGTCCAGGTCTGCAGTCCATGCACTCTACCTCACGGCTGATCTGTAAGGGTTTTTTAAATTTTTTTTTATTTCATTTTCAGGATTAAAAAGTCCAGCTCGTTAGATCTTCATGCCCAGCTTCGCTTTCTGTGGAAGATATAAAAAAAAAAAAAAAAGAAAAAAAAAGAAAAAGCTTTTGTGAAGGCAACATCAGCTTCATCTATGCGAAAACACTCATGCAGCATCAACATGTCCATACAATAGTCAACTGAACACAGAGGGGGAAGGGAAAAATAAAAAAGGTAATAAACTAGAGAGGACACCAATCTGGTACCCAGTATCATTTTTTGGGCAATACCAGCAAAATATGGCAAAGATTGGAATTGGAAAAGAAAATGTACTTTTGGAACAGGAAATGTGTACATATACACCGTTATATTTACAATTTAATTTAATGCAAGACAGTTTTGTGTGAAAGAGTTTTAAATGAAGTGCTTCAGTTAAAAAAAACCCAAAACACAAACTTTAAAACAATATCAGATGGGTATTGTTAATAGTATTGGCGGACACTCAAGGTTTCAGTATCATTATTAGAAAAGAAACAGTGGTATCGTGCCATCTCTTTACTAAACTGTACCTTTCCTTATCAATGGGATGGTACTCACATTTTGTACCTTTAGTGTGTGTGTACTGTATATGTACACAGACACACAGTTCCTTTACTCAACTGCAAGGGCGAGTCAAATGAAAACCTTAAAAGTGCGACAAATTAGAATTGAATCAAATTTTTAGAGGAATCCAAAACACAGGTTAAGTGCGAAAACACTTGCATTAAACGTGATGGAGCTTACAGTATGTAGAATAATGATATGCTTTTGTGACACCTATTCGCAATAAAAAAAAAAAAATAATAATAATAACTTTGTCACTTGACTCCATTCATGTACCTGAAGTCATTTTAAAGGTACACTATATTCACAATTCCATGTGAAAATGTAAAAAGCTGTACCACCACAACGAGAATAAAAGGTACAGTTCGGTAGTATTTTTACGGAGAGTGTAGGACAGTCTGCATGCACTGTGTGAACGTGATGTGTGACATCACGTCGGATTCTATTTTTTCATAATGCAGCATAATATGGAGTGCACTTACAATCCCAGAGGCGTGCTTGGGTTTGACACTGTATGTGGCTTTTTCCTTGGCTTGTCTAAAACGTTCCTCTGCTGCTTTTAACCTGAACGCACACAAAAAATAAACTGTTAGAAAAATATCATTTACACAATGAGGTATCTAACACCAAAAGTAATTGATCAGCAAGGATGTTGTGTCATAAATTTGCTTCTTTAGGTTTCACAGGTTCCCAACCCTGGTCCTGCACATTTTAGTGTTTTTCCTGATCCAACTAATCAGCAGTCCTTCCCGAGTTGAAGTGGGTGTGACCGAGCATGTGCAGGATCAAGGTTGGGAACCCGTGCAATATTTCAATTTTTTAGGCCCTATTTACACATTTAAATTCAAAAGTGCCAAGATGGCTGCTGCAGTACCGTTCTAGTGTCCAGATACAGTGAAATATTGCTTATATTCAGTTTATACATTAGGAAGACTGTGTACTATCATTGAAGAACAGGATGTGAACTGAGAAAGATATATATATATATATATATATATATATATATATATATATATATATATATATATATATATATATATATATATATAGGGTGTAATAGACTTCCACTACTACAAGTCTTGGCTGATCGACTTTGATTTCATCATTCGAGCCATCCTGTAGGATTCACTATCATTATTTAAAATGTTACAGAAACTGAAGTTCAGTAAGCTCTACAGTAACACTGGTCCTGACTGCAGGTCAGAGTTTTACTTAGTGCTATTAGTTTAAGCTGAAACAGTGGCATGAAATTATACACAGTGGATTTAGATTTGGTCCGACCGTGTGCGCACACACACACACACACACACATATAACACAGTGGCGCCAGAGGGATCAGAAAAAGGCTGATGGCTATGCGGGGCATGGGACAAATCCCTGGTACCAAAGGTGTGGATGTTACGATACGTCCCTAATACACGACTAATCCTCAGTAACAGTCAGCACTCGCACTCACTCTCTCTCACGCATACAGAGCCAGAACTGAAACATTTAAGTAAGTTCAGGTCACAAGCACCGGCCTTCGGGTCTGCACTTGGCCTGTTCATGATTTCTCAGTGCTCATTTGAACTCAAACGCGACACTGAACTGAACATTACTGGCAGACCCTGACCTTAAGAGAATAATGATAGGTGATAAATCTTCCAGAATGTTCCTCTTACCCCAAATACAGTTGACCTTTGGGAGCTACTTTACTAATGCAGCTAACTTTTAATGAAAGCCTATCTCGGCCAAAATCTTTCTTGTAATTTGATATAATTTCTGGCTAGACGAAGAGAACTGTAATTTTTTTTTTCTCCTCTTTAAACTGAGGATTATTCTGGCTATTTTATAAAATGATGTAAAAACTGATTTGGGGATGTTATTACTGAAGAGTTTTTGGTGAGACAGACTTGCGTTAGACTCGTGGCTCCAGCGCAAAACTAAAGAGCCCGACTCTGGACACTAAACATGTGTTGTTGACCAATTACATTTCGGCTAAGTGGAAAATTATTTAGATTTTTTCGCCAAACACTAAGTTTACTGACTGTTAATGAGGTTTGGCAGGTACAGCGAGTTTCCAGGGTGTGCATATCATCTCTCTCTGTGCCTGGTGCTTGCCTAACCCTGAGCCAAACTCCCCCCCCCCCCCCTTCTCCTCTCTGTATAACCTTCGTGCAGTCCACAGGCCGTGATTACACACAAGGGGCAACTCTTCCACACTGGAGTTAATTGGACCCGACAGATTTCCACGTCTCCCAATCTGTGTGGTCTGGGGTTATTAAATCAGACACGCTCACTTCTCTCGCTGCTTCCGCTCTGAAAACGCTCCACGGCTCTGCACCTTCTTGAAGCGAATGGCTAAACAAGAGCTCGAGCAGATTTATTTCCGGACACTTTTTACTCCTGACACCCTCCGTGTCTCCGCCATCTCTTTCTAACAAGGCCGGGGGAGGGAGCGCAGGGTGGGATGGCAGGCATTTCAACTCTCATTTCCTTGACCTCCAAACCTTCAAAAGAGCCAAAAGAGCCTGAACAGCACCATAATTGGAGATGTGTTGGGCAACCGCAGCAGTAATGGGAGCAAGTAACTAACACATTGCCTGCTTTATAGGGAGCAGGCTTTGATGCCAGAAGAAGAAAAAGAAGGGGAAAAAAGGCTCTGCTGTCTACGTGCATAATATCCTGATAAGGGAAGTGTGTAAGATACATGGCGAGGTAGGGGGAAGGGGGTGGGTATACGTGTATCTGTTCCTGCAAATGTGTTTCCAACTCCGTCATAAAAAGAACAGGCGGTTTGATGTGAATTAGTGTCGTATGGAAACTCTAGCCTCATCAAGGACCTGAAGTGTTAGGATTAAAAATGACAAAACCTCTGTTCTTGTACTCAGACTACAAAATCCGCAGCCATTTCCTTTACAGTCAAACCCATTAAAATCATTAATGTTTGGCACCGGTTCACTTTCCTTAACAGCTTCTGACTTGCAGCTGGCAGCCTTTTTTTTTTTTTTTTTTTTAAATTTAAAATAACAGAATCTATCATCATTGCCCAGGTGGCAGAGAGACAGGAAAGTGGGAAGACAAAAAAATATTACAAAGCAAAAATAGGTTGCAAAGCTTTTGTGGGGTTGAGTCTCATAAAACAAGACGTATTTTGTGGAATGAGAAAAGGCCATAACCCAGACATAGCTCTCTCGGCAGAAGCGTGGCTCGGAAGGATTGGAAAAAAGTAGCTAAGAGCAAACAGATCATTTTGGACGAGATGAATTTGGCGGCTGAGAGGGCCGTCTGCGTGCAGGCCATGATAGCGCACTGAAGTGTTTACGCCTCTGAGAATTATGGGAAGCCTGTAAAAGGCAGCCGGGGCTCAGAGATCTGCCCGAGCAGTAGCTTGCTACTTTAAACAATGTGCTCCTCTATACCGCACAAAACACAAAGCGAGACCCTTCTAGAGCACGCAGACGTTAAGCCTGACCAGGGGATGAGGCGAGCGCTGAGCCCTGCTGTGGTCGAGGGCGTCGGGATCAGGGGCCTGAGTTTGGCCGAGTCTGAAGCTCCAAATATGGTGGTGCTCCTTCATGGGGTCGCCATCCACTCCAGAACGTTCTCTCAGTGATGATTAAGGAAGCAGCAGGGACTAATGTTGACACTTACCAGGATAGGGATGGGGGACTGCTGGGAGGGAGGGGGGGGAGAGAAAGAGAGAAAGAGAGAGAGAGAGAGGACAAGCAAATAAACGTGGAACAGAGGAAGAAGGGAGCTTGAATCGCTTGGTTGAAACAGTTCACAGCGGGATCACAAACCAAAACAGTGCAGGAAGAGGACAGACACCACTTATCTGCCATGAATGTGGATTTGATTTACATGCTCCACAAACTCTGATCCAAGTGTGGAACTCCAAGTCTGATCCCCAGATGCAGAGCACCAACATCTCCACAGATACTAACGCTGCTGGAAAAAGGATGACCTGTAAATAACTCAAGAAACATTTAGGGCTGCTCTAGTAGCATCCCGAGGATCAACAGGGTTTGAGGTAGTGACCATAGACTGTTGCTTAATGTGGTTAACGGACCTAATAAACTTGTGATATTCATATTTCAAACACAGAGCTGTTACATGCTCAATTCTGATGAACGTTCTACAACAGCAGCTCTGACAGTAGTTCTAGCAAGGCAAATCACAGGTTTATATTAATGTGCTTGTTAATAAATGGATTGAAGGAACATATAATTGTTGATTTGTTGTAATTGTTTTCTGTGAGGAGATGTTTATTTAACAGTGCTGGAAGGAGTCTCCATTGTCAGCATTTTGTAAGTCTGATGAAAAGCTGTATCTTTTCCAAAGTGGAAAGCCGCATGTTTTGTCTAGTTTAGTTTAAAAAACCAAAAAAACCAGGAGGTTGGTGAGGTGAACATGATGTTTCACAACATTAACCATATCTATAAATGACTCAAAAGTATGCGGCATCCTTCTGTAATTAATACTGCGGTGGTACAAGAGGAAGGAAACACTATTTATTCCTTATAATGATCCTGCACGTCAGGATGTCTGCAAAGACATCATACAACACTAATATTCAGCATTCACAGTTGTCTACATTCACGTAGCAGCAATTCAAATAAATATACAGTGAATATACAGTGCCCTCAACTAATATTGGGCACCCTTGGTAAATATGAGCAAAGAAGGCCGTGAAAAATTGTCTTTATTGTTTAACCTTTTGTTCAAAAATTCACAAAAATACTCTGCTCTCATGGATAAACAATTGCAAACAGGTTTATATAAAAAAAGAAAAAAGTTAAATATAGGTGTGCAACAATTATTGGCACCCCTATGAATTCATATCAGAAAAATATATTTGAAGTATATTCCCATTGATATTTTACATTTTTAGTTTACCTGGGTGACTAGGAACAGGAAATTGTTCAACCATGACTTCCTGTTTCACAGGGGTATAAACATGAGGTAACACACAGGCCAAATTCCCTTAGTCATTCATAATAATGGGCAAGACCAAGGAATATAGCTGTGATGTGCGGCAAAAGGTTGTTGAGCTTCACAAAATGGGAAGTGGCTATAAGAAAATAGCACAAACATTGAAAATGCCCATTTCCACCATCAGGGCAATAATTAAGAAGTTCCAGTCAACTGGAAATGTTATGAATCAACTTGGAATTGGACGTGTGTCTATATTGTCTCAACAGACTGTGAAGAGGATGGTTCAAGTGGCCAAAAAATCTCCAAGGATCACAGCTGGAGAATTGCAGAAGTTAGTTGTGTCTTGGGGTCAGAAAGTCTCCAAAACTACAATCCAAAGTCACCTACATCACCACAAGAAAAAAAAAAAAAAAAGCCTCCACTCATATGTGATGACTGGCCATAAACAATTTGATGTGATATCCTTGGTACATGAACCCAAGCTTAAATGTTAACATGCAGCTGGTCAGTCTAAAGCTAAAGTCTAAAGGTGTAAGTAACGGACACAAATCTATACTGTAGGGAGGGTCTTCATCTTATTGGAACACTCCGTGTACTTCGGCTCCACAAATGCTACAGCTAATCTGATGGACTGGCTCAGAGCTCCACATTCCTGCGACAGTGCTTTAGTGAATTCACCAGAAATTAATTCTGAGAGACAGCAAGGGTCAAAGTCAACCGCTTTAATCTCCAGCTCAAAAACTGTTTCTCCAGCTGTAAAATATTTCAACTTCAAATAAAGCCCTATAATGAAGTGAAACACACTTAACACTGATGGCATATTAGCATTCACACACTTACAAAACTAAATATAGTCCACTTTCTACTCTACTGTCTACTTCAGTCAGTGTTAATGTGACATTCCTACAGCCAAGGACACCAGAATGAACCTCGATGGTGAAACTTGACTCTTTAACGACGCCGGCGAGTGATGTCCACTTTGGGTGAGTGCTGTTTTGAAGAGAAAGTCGAGTATCTTTCTGCTCGAGGCTGTTCCACTTAAGCCTGTGTTTAGCTAAGTCGAGCCTTTAAGCAGACGGAGGGTTAGAGAAACAAATAAACATGAGCTCCCTCCTGAGACCGGGGTCAACTTCATATACACACACACACACTCTGTCTTTAATATCTGTTTCTTATAGAGCGACTTAAAGTAAGAAAAAAAATAAACAACAAAAATACAGACAAAACAGGGGGGAAAAAAATATACAGAACTAATGTACAAAAAAAAAAGCATGAGCAGGAGGACCAGAAAATGAAAAGGATGTACAGAAGGAGTGCATCTTTAGCGTTATCTCAACGGTTTTGGTGTGCAGGCCAGACGCCTCTAAACCCCCCCCCTTCCTATTCAAGCGCACAAACGACAACGATTCATGACAAATTGGGGCTGAGTGACACAGAGGGGGAAAATTCTTTGGGGCTTTAGGTGCCATTGGAGAGCGAAGACAAACACTTTAGAGAGAGATCTCCTGATTAAGAGGGGCAGCAAATGTCAGGAGAAAGGCAACACTGCCGTGTCTGCCGGTGGGAACTAATCTATCTGATGTCTCGGTGCTCAGGGGGCTATTGAGAGAGGCGCACTTAAAGGAGTCAAAAGCTGTCACTTTGCCCCGTCAGATAAAGAGGCGCTCTGTTCGGCAAAGTGGCACCTTATCGCGGAGGAGTGGCGTGCAGCACAGACGAGAGAACAAATGCGCTGAAAGAGGATGGGAGCCCTTTCTCGCTGGCTGAGATCTCTCATAAATCATTCACAAGCACATCACACATGCAGCTCTGCTAAGTGACACTATTCAGGAAAAGTGTCACAACTACAATAGCTGCAACTGAAGAAGCTGCTCCGTCCTGCCCAAGGCAACACAGCTCCATTTAGTCCTTTATACAACGCTGTAGGGGTGGGAACCTTAATTCGATACAGATACATGGCATCTGGTATAGCCACTAGTTTTAAAAAAAATAATATTACGAGGAAAAACACTAGGATCAATGTATTCCTGTCCATAATATGAATCTACTACTGCAGTACTACTACAACTAATAATAATAATAATATTATTACAGGAACAGTCCAAAAACTAGCATAAAGCCCTTTCATTCATAAATCTCCAGATCTCCATCTCCAGATTCCGTAGATGGCTTTTATTACTTAAAATAGCATGGCACATGATTTTTGACTTTTTCTAAATACTACGTAAATATGGATTGCCCATGTAAAGGAATGCTTGACATCTTACTGATTCGTAGGTCTGAAATACCCTTACAATATATCTTGACCATGCTTGAATCAATACCAACATATAATCAGTTCATCTTGTGGCAGCAAGGATAAGTCGATACAAATCAGTTAACCACTTAATTTTGAGATGGATTGATGGACCGGCGTCAAAAAAAAAAAAAAAAAAAAAAAAAACAACAACAAACAACTGAGATAACCAGACAAGGGGCTCTGAATTCCTGAACATGAAATGTATAAGCAGCATCTCTGCATGACAAACACACTCATTTGACCTCGCAGTATCCTTGACCCTGTTTGGATCAATTCCAAAATCTAATCACGTCATCTGCTGGTTACGGTGATAATTCCCTGATAATACAGTGAACATTCAAACACTTTTTCTTGAGATATCGCACTAAGTGATAGAATCACACCGTTTCCAGAGTCTCGGAGGGATGCACAACCTGAAAACATAACGCATGACAAGGATAAAACTTTATACCAGGGACAAAACATGTACATTCAGGTCTAAAACATTCAGTGTTGTTGATTAAAATTACAGGGAAATTTTTGTTTTGAGTAAAAAATGCCAATATTTTTAAATGTGCTGATATTACCAAGAAAAAAAAAAAAACTTTCACTTTAGAAAAGCAAGGTGTTCAAAGCTAAGACGAATTTGTAAAGCTTGTAAAGATATACCAAAGACATGCAGCTCTGAGAATGTGATCAGGGTAGTAATTTATGTTAAACAGCAATGGTCTGAAGTGATTTACATCTTATATTGTCCCAAAGAAGAAGGATTCATTATATTCATTACTAAATTTGTTTTATTTGATATAGTTACATAAAGCATTCTTTATACCTGCTCTCAATTGTGGCTCTGAGAACAAGCAGCAACGTTCAGTTGTATCCAGCGAGTTCTATTTCATGTCCGGCATGCCATGTAGGCAGCGTACAGCTTTTAAAGAAAGCCGAAGGCAAAGAAATTATCAGGAATCCGAAATCTTAACATTAATTCAGTGCCGGCTTGTTCAAAGACAGATAAGTCGAAAGGGGGAAGAATCACGGACCTGGCAATATTTTCTTAAGAAGCCACTTCCGCGGAGTATGTCAGAGCCCCGAGTCTAAAAGCTTGTATGATGAATGAGTCAAGAGTAGAAGAAGAAGAGGGGGCTTCCGAGAGCGGCGGGGTTAAAGAAACCCGATCGGAACTGTACATCTCGGGACAGATACAGCCAGATAGGGCCGCTCGTTCACGGTGGTTCCTTATGAATAATGGAGAAGCCTCTGTGCTCCTCTCTGTTTAACAGACCGGCCTAATTTGTACCTGTTGAACTCTCGCCGTTATCACAAAACCTCATCGAAACCACTTGAAGCTAACTGTATCAAATCAAGTCTTCTTTTCATTATCGGGGGTTAGAAAAATAAATCCCGGTTCATTTCACAAGCTCTCCCCTTTTCAACGAATTCTTAAAGACAGGAGATATAATGTAATATTAAACATATGGCACAAGTTTTGGGAAAAGCAGAGCTGCGTTTGCAGACGGACTGTGGCAGGTCAGGTCTGTGCAGAGTGGATCCCTTTACACCGACTACAGTAACACGCGACAGCCATTAGACAAGAAAAAATAAACCTGAGAGGTTTCGGGTTTGCAGGTATGTCAGACAGTGCAGGAGAAATGGATGAGTGCCGACATTAACACGGGGCCAAACACTGTAAAAGTAACACAAATGACAGAAGCGACTTAAAGGAATGAGTTGGTGAAAAATAAAATGTATACATTTCTCCTTTAGCCTAAATGTCATTAATCAGCCAAGGCATGTGTTTGCTGTCTCAAGTTTGTTTATATATATATATATATATATATATATATATATATATTTTATCCACTGGACACAAAAGGCTGTAGCTGATATGCAAGTGAAGCTGGTTCAGCCGTCTGCATGTCTAAAGCATCTCACGTCAATCCGTGTTGGGTTTTTCAGTATCTTAGACATGCTTATATGGTTTCTGATACTGTATGACACACTGTATATTATCAACGCAAATGGACAAAAGGGCATCACAAAGCTAAAAATAGTCGCAGCTCCATCTTGAAGCCGAATAACATTCTTCAGAGGTTTTAGTGTCACTTTAAGCCAGGATCACTCAACCTGGTTGCAGCCAGAATCTTGTACACTAGAAAGGATTCAGATTATATGATATAGTTTATAATATGTTTATGCACAAACAACATTACCGACCCAAATACTCGGCCTCAATCTTTTAGTAAAGTTGCGTGGAAATTATTTCAATAGGGCAAGCTGAACTAAGAATTCACAGATGTTATTCATACCCACGTGCACATGTCGACAAATGCCAATCATCCATAAATTATCAAGTGTGACCACGGAACAGCTTAGTGCTAAATGTAAAACTCAAAGTTCACAGAAAGCTGAAAATGACCAAAATGGGGAATAGACGGCACCGGCGAAGAGATGGCACCAGGTTGCACTATGGGTAGAAGGCAGTGTGATGCTCTGGGTAATGTCCTGCTGGGAAACCTTGGGTCCTGGCATTCACATGGATGTTACTTCAACATGTACCAACTAACAAAACATTGCTGCAGACCAAGTACACCCCTTCATGGCAACGGTATTCCCTAATGGAAGTGGCCTCTTTCAGCAGGATAATGCACCCTGCTGCCCACACTGCAAAAATTGTTCAGCAATGCTTTGAGGAACATGACAGAGTTCAAGGTGATGACTTGGCCTCCAAATTCCCCAGATCTCAATCCGATCGAGCATCTGTGGGACATGCTGGACAAGCAAGTCCGATCCATGGAGGCCCCACCTCGCAACTTACGGGACCTGCTGCTAAAGTCTTGGTGCCAGATACCACAGCACACCTTCAGAGGTCTTGTGGAGTCCATGCCTCGATGAGTCAGAGCTGTTTTGGCAGCACAAGGGGGACCTACACAATATTAGGCAGGTGGTTTTAATGTTATGGCTGATTGGTGTATTTGAATTAACTCAGGCCAATCATATGATATAATGCTGATCAAGCAAGCTTCACATTAGTAAGTCTCGAGTAAGAAATAATTATTTTAAGAATTAGTAAGAATTAAATGTACGCATACAAACTCAGGAGCTCTCGTAGGATACGAACGTTTCTCTGAACAGGATTTTCATGAATAGCACATATCTTGCGTAGATATGTGAATGATTTACGAATAAAATCGTCTTTTAATGCGAGTGTGTGATGACTGAGGCATGCTGTGTGCACGATGCTAAACTGGGGGTCATAAGCCTCCCTTACTTGTTAGCGATACAAGCATCCAAGAAGCAAATATGTCTTGGTTGATGGATTACATTTGGCGAACGAGGAAAACTGTAAATTTAATTCCTGGCCAAACTGATACTTTTAACAGGCTGTAGATTTAAGTAAAAAAAAAAAAAAAAAAAAAAGTTGTTTTAAATCACACAGTTACAAAGTGGTGAGGAAGATTCATTTCCGTGTCGGAATCTCTAATGCGTGGAATGCTGGGGAGTCCACTTTCGGCTGTCACTACAAAGCCGGCGTCCATCACTCAGGCCGGAACGGGTGTGAGCTGTAACAAATTTGACCCTGCACTCTTTTCTGATCTAAAGCCCTTCAGCAGTCCCGGTGGGAGAGACACGAGACCCTCCACATCGCTCACCTCAAAAAAGGTAAATTTTTACTGCAAACAAAGGCTGACGAGCGTGGAGAACAGTATGAAGTAACGGCGCACACTCCATCACGGCTCTGCCAACAGTCTGCACGGACTGCGGACGCCCCTACACACCCCTTCACCCCGGCCCTCTCCTCCTCCCTGCTACTACTTACACAGAAACAGAAATGTTTACAGAGCAATGTTGTGAAGGGGACTATTGTGTAAAACACTTTATAAATCAGTTTGAGGTCTGATGAACCAGCAGGAACACTTTTCAATCCAGCACTCTCCATCTTTACCGTCGAGCAAAAACACGGTCTCCTGTACGGTCTCCTGTTGTGTGTACCGTTTTTAGCATTCCTGAAAGATTAGATCTCAGGACAGCTCCAGATCCTGGACTAAACAAAGCATGCTCCATGGCAAAAGAGGACTAAATATAGACTTCGCCACTTTCATTCCACTATGAGAGTTCACTCACCTTTCCTGCAAGATCAGCTTATTCTCTTTCTTCCACAGGTCTTTGAAATCAGTGGAGAACTCGTGCCACACTGAGAAGAATGTGTTGGGAGAAACCTCTTTCTCGCCACTCTTAGGCTTCACAGAGAAGAACACGGTCAACTCCAGGAACCTGGGAGAAACAAAAGTTTATAAAAAGTTTGTTGGTATTATAATGTCAGCAAATCAGAGGAAGAGAGCTGCACAATTATCAGTAATTTCAACCTGATTAAAATTGCTGGCTTGCTTAATTCATTAAAAATAACCAACATCAACATATTAGCTAATTTGACTAACAATATATACTGCGATTTAACTTTCTAAAGTTGTAATTTCATAATTGTAGTGAGAGATTTCTAATAATGTAATTTTTATGACTGAGATCCAAATTGAATTTGAGTTGTGAATAAACTCCAGTGAATTCACAAATATTTGAAAATGTTTTTAGAAAATAAACATCTTTCTAAAGACGCCCCTCCCCCTTCCATTTGTCTATGCTGGCAGTGACGTGGTTCATACAAGAGACCAGAAAATCCTCATATACTCAAAATAAGACAAAACTAAAATTAAAGACTTAATAAGGTACAAAACCCCCCTTCAAGATCCCCATTTTTATGTATTAATTAAATCACAGCATGCTCTGATGGTTTCTATACTCCTTCATTATATCAGCATGAATGAATTCATGTACGTTTCATTGTTTTACGGCATGCGTGAGAAGCAAAGGAGGCTTAACTTAGGATAGCCAAGAATGCTAAATATAAATACAATCAGACTCGAAACGAAATAAGGCACCACAATATGCACTCAATTAATGGCGAATCAAAAGCAGCAGTCATTTTGAAATTCAAAGAAGGAATGTGACAAAATCCAGGCTTATAATATTTCAACACTGTGAAAGATGTGGCCGGTTTCTGTTTATTCAAAAATAACAAAGTTTGCTTCTAAATTGTCTGAATAACAGTGATTATACATTTTCGCAATACTCAAACCATAACTAATCACTAAATATAGATGTGTAGGTAGTAGTTTGGCCTGACACACTCATTTCCTATAAATATATCTAATTATGGGGCATTTATGGGCCTTTCCCTTTACTGCCACCCTGAAAATAGACCCTGCCGCTTACTATACAGCTCACTGTTAAAATATCAAGTTCTGAATAAACTCCAATGAAACCCGAGCCGTGCTTTAGCGCAACGGGAGCGGCGTTTTCCCCTCTGTAACTCAATTACTGCCACTCTAATGTTTTGACTAGATGTCAAATTTCATAGATCGTGTGTTGCCCTAAACATTACAGCATTACTCCTTACTGCTCTTTCCACCACATCAAGTTACACTTGCTACATCTCCATGGGCTGCCCAAGCTACAGATTTTCTTTGCATAATAATTGGAGCATAATGACAAAAGTTTGAACTGAATTTAAACTAATTTGTCTTTAGGAAAATATGACTAACTGTCGGTGTGGAGGATGGAGGCTGTGCTGCTTTGCCATCTGCGACATGAAACTCTTGGCTGTAGATACGTCGGGTCGAATCAGGATAAACAGACACGCGGACAAGATGAGGTAACGTCGGTCAGCGCACCGGACCTACCTGATGTTTTACGGAGTTTATTCTAATGGCCCATAAAATATGTGTGTATGTGTAGCTTTACATTGACTCAATGTTTTTTCTGGTTAGACTCCGTCTATAGACATGTTTATACTGTCTGTGGATCCAAAGCTTAAACTTCATACCAGAAACCCAAATTTACAACCTGAACAACCACATTATGTGGGCAACCCTTTTTTTTTTTTTAATTTTATTTTAAATAAATATATTCAGGCACTATTAATGTGTGGTGCATTTCAACAACAATGAGGTAATTCAGTTTACTGGAATTTAGACCATCAGTGGATGTAATAAGAGCTTATATGCGCTTTGAAAAGCAAGAATAATGAATAAAACCTCTGGAGTTGCTAAAACAAATCTACTGACGTCGCAACACTGGTTCTGAGTATAGCGTGTCCCCACACACACACAGATCTGGAGGTGACATTAATCTATTCCTCATTGTCATAGCACTTAAAAACCTGACCCATTACTTCAATTGGATTTTATTTGGATAGTGCTTTTCACAACAGACATCGTCACAAAGCAACTTCACAGAAACCTGGATGTCAACTTAGATCCCTAATAAGCAAGCCAGAGATGACAACGGCAGGGAAAATCCTCAGAACGACATAAGGAATAAATTTTGAGAGTAACCAGAATCAAAATGGTCCTATTACTTGCGATCTTGGATTGGGCTTTAAAGAAAATATAATTGCGCAAACAAATAACCAAAACAACTTTTTGGAAAATTTAAGAGAAGACCCTCAATGTGTATTGTAAACCTGCTGACATTTGTAACTCATAATAATCCATACATGCAGAAAACCCTACAAATATATATGTATATATACACAGACACCCAAGACTAAGATATTGCTTAATTTTTGGTGGTTCACATAAAAGTGAAAACATATTTTGAGGAGTCAAAACTAAAATTTTACTCGCTCTGCACCTAATCTGGTCTGAGATCATTTTAAAACATGTTAACTAACTAGAAGAGAGTTGCTTGCTTTGTTCTGAGTACATGCCAGAAAAATCAAACCCATATAAATTTAGATTCAGCAAAATAAATCAGCTAATTGGTGTGTTTAGCTTAATGAGTACCAAACACCAAGAATTACTTATGTGGATGTAAATCAGTTATAATCTCACTGTCAGGAAGAAACCGGTGAAGAGAATATGATTTTATAGTTGCGTATCTGAGAAGAACCACTAGTTGGACAACAGCTAGCAGTCTGGTAGACTGAATGTGAACATGTAATCTTTTTCTTTTCAAACTACTGCTCATGAGGTTCTCAAACTGAAACCTCATTGAGCAGCTAAACACGCTTTGAGGGGAAACTAAGTGCCAAATTTGGAATACCTGATGACTGTATTTGGCTAGCGTTGCTCAAAATGACAGAAAAAGATAGACAGGCTGCCCTGTCAGTTCTGTTACTTTTGCAAGATGTTACACTTGGCATGGATCACTCTTCATTGTTTAAAATTTCTTCATGATGCACGAGCGTTCATATTTATTGCATTCTCAGGTTGCTCTGGTTTAATCATCAATGCACTAAGACCAAGTTTATGACAGGCCATGATGAGAACTGTACATAGGGCACAGAATATACACTATATGGCCAAAAGTATGTGGTCACCTGACTTTCACACCTAAACTGTTGCCACAAAGTTGGAACACAATTGTATAGGATACAGTGGGTATAGAAAAGAATCACCCCCTATAAAATCATCACATTTTGTTGCTTTTCAGCAACAATGAAGTGAAGACGGACACAGTTTTTGTTTAACCAGCTGTATTTACTCAGTGCAACTTATAACATCCAAGTGAAAGATACAACACCGACATGTCAGAAAAAAAAAGAAATACAGTATCTCACAAAAGTGAGTACACCCCTCACATTGTTGTAAATATTTTATTATATCTTTTCATGGGACAACACTGACGAAATGACACTTGTACAGCTTGTATAACAGTGTAAATTTGCTGTCCCCTCAAAAAAAACTCACACAGCCATTAATGTCTAAACCGCTGGCAACAAAAGTGAGTACACCCCTAAGTGAAAATGTCCAAATTGGGCCCAAAGTGTCAATATTTTGCGTGGCCACCATTATTTTCCAGCACTGCCTTAACCCTGTTGGGCATGGAGTTCACCAGAGCTTCACAGGTTGCCACTGGAGTCCTCTTCTACTCCTCCATGACGACATCACAGAGCTGGTGGATGTTAGAGACCTTGCGCTCCTCCACCTTCCGTTTGAGGATGCCCCACAGATGCTCAATAGGGTTTAGGTCTGGAGACATGCTTGGCCAGTCCATCACCTTTACCCTCAGCTTCTTTAGCAAGGCAGTGGTCGTCTTGGAGGTGTGTTTGGGGTCTTTATCATGTTGTAATACTGCCCTGCGGCCCAGTTTCCGAAGGGAGGGGATCATGCTCTGCTTCACTATGTTGCACATGTTGGCATTAGCTCCCCAGTGCTGGCAGCACTCATGCAGCCCCAGACCATGACACTCCCACCACCATGTTTGAATGTAGGCAAGACACACTTGTCTTTGGACTCCATCACCTGGTTGCCGCCACACACGCTTGACACCATCTGAACCAAATAAGTTTATCTTGGTCTCATCAGACCACAGGACATGGTTCTAGTAATCCATGGTTCTAGAAAGTTTGCGGGCTTTCTTGTGCATCATCTTTAGAAGAGGCTTCCTTTTGGGATGACAGCCATGCAGACCAATTTGATGCAGTGAGCGGCGTATGGTCTGAGCACTGACAGGCTGACCCCCCACCCCTTCAACCTCTGCAGCAATGCTGGCAGCACTCATACGTCTATTCTGCAAAGCCAGCCTCTGGATATGATGCTGAGCACGTGCACTCAACTTCTTTGGTCGACCATGGCGAGGCCTGTTCTGAGTGGAACCTGTCCTGTTAAAACGCTGTATGGTCTTTGGTCTGCGTCTCATTTTCAGGGTGTTGGCAATCTTCTTACATTCTTACAGCCTAGGCCATCTTTATGTAGAGCAACAATTCTTTTTTTTTCAGATCCTCAGAGAGCTCACTGCCATGAGGTGCCATGTTGAACTCACAGTGACCGGTATGAGAGTGTGAGAGCGATAACAGCAAACTGAACACATCTGCTCCCCATTCACACCTGAGACCTTGTAACACTAATGAGTCACATGACACCAGGGAGGGAAAATGGTTAATTGGGCCCAATTTGGACATTTTCACTTAGGGGTGTACTCACTTTTGTTGCCAGCGGTTTAGACATTAATGGCTGTGTGTTGAGTTATTTTGAGGGGACAGCAAATTTACACTGTTATACAAGCTGTACACTCACTACTTTACATTGTAGCAAAGTGTCATTTCGTCAGTGTTGTCCCATGAAAAGATATAATAAAATATTGACAAAAATACTCACTATTGTGAGATACTGTAAAAAAAAAAAAACAATCACTGAGTTGCAAAAAGGATCACCCCCCTCCTAAAAATGACTTGTAAACTCAATCAGGTGTAGCTAATCACCTTCAAAATGGCACGCAAATCCATTTGACTTTCAACTGTGATCAGCTGTGGTCACTTTGATTAGTGCAAATGAAGCAAACAATCAACTATGGGTGGCAAGGCACTGTCAAACGATCTCCGGGATAAAGTTGTGGACAGGCATAAGTCAGGAGATGGATACAAAAAAAAAAAAAAATTAAAAAAATCAAAGGTTTTATCAATGCCTAGAAGCACAGTGAATTCTATTATTAAGAAGTGGAAGGTATTTGGTACAACACAGACCCTCCCTGGATCAGGACGTCACTCCAAACTGGATGAAAGAGCCAGGAGGAAACTGGTCAGAGAGGCTACCAAGAGGCCTACAGCAACTCTGAAGCAGTTGCAGGAATTTATGACAAAGAGTGGTCATTGTGTGCATGTGACAACAATATCACAAATTCTCCACAAATGTGGCTTGTATGGGAGGGTTGCAAGAAAGAAAAAAAAAAAAAAAAAGTCACCCACGACTGAGCTTTGCCAAAACGCATCTTGAAGATTCTGAGGCCACATTGAAAAAGGTGTTATGGTCAGATGAGACTAAAATTAAATTATTTGGCCTCAACACCTAACGGCTGAAATCCAATACAGCTCACCATCCAAATAACACCATTCCTACAGTAAAGCATGGAGGTGGTAATATCCTGTTATGGGGGTGTTTCTCTGCAGCAGGGACTGAAGCACTTGTCAGGATAGAAGGAAAATGGATGGGGTAAAATACCATCAAATTCTTGAGGAAAATCTGCTGCCCTCTGCCAGAAAGTTGTCAATGGGAAGAAGATATACCTTCCAACATGACAATGACCCAAAGCACACAGCAAAACTGACCACACAGTGGTTTAAGGAGAAAAAGGTGAATGTCCTTGCATGGCCTAGTCAGAGCCCAGACTTAAACTCCATTGAAAATCTGTGGAATGACTTGAAGACTGCAGTCCACAAATGGCCACCATCAAATTTAACTGACATTCATTGACCGATCTGCAAAGAAGAGTGGGCAAATATTGCAAAGTCTAGATGCGCAAAGTTAGTAGAGACATATCCCAACAGACTAAAGGCTGTAATTAAAAAATTAAGGCCAATTAAAGCAAGAGGGTGATCCTTTTTCCAACTCAGTGATTGTTTTTAAAAAATTTTTCTGACATGTTGGTGTTATATCTTTCACTTGGATGTTATACGTTGCAGTCTTCATTTCAGACGAAAAAGCAACAAAATGTGATCATTTTAAAGGGGGGTGATTCTTTTCTATACCAACTGTACATGTATGCTGTAGCATTATAATTTCCTTTCACTAGAACTAAGAGGCAAAAACCTGTTCCAGCATGACAATGCGCCTGTGCACAAAGCGAGCTCCATGATGACATGGTTTGTCAAGGTTGTAGTGGAAGAACTCGAGTGTCCTGCACAGAGCCCTGACCTCAACCCCAGTGAACACCTTTGGCATGACCTGAAACGCAGACTGCACCCCAGACCTCCTCAACCAACATCAGTAACCAACCTCACTGAATGAACACACATTCCCACAGTCACGCTCCAAAATCTAGTGGAAAGCCTTCCCAGGAGAGTGGAGATTATTATAACAGCAAAGTAGGAATAAATCTGGAATGAAATGTTCAACAAGCATTATCCTATAATGTATGTTACGTGGCCTGCCAGCTAACATGTTGCAATTTTCCTTTCACTTGACGGTGGCAGCAGACCTAGCCAAATTCCAAGAGCCTTTTTTCTCTCTGACTACGCTGCAAATTAATTTACTGAAGGTTGTTTAATCATGCCTGCAGACAAAATCGCACAGTTTACAGTGAGTTGGGGCGATTTCATAAAGGCTGGAAACAAGAACACAAGTGCCATAACAAATGCATATGTGAGAATGTTGTAATTATGAAAAATGACATTTTTCCCCAAATGTTCCTGCATATCTTTAGTGTGTACCCTGTTGATTTTCAAACCAACATCAACAAACACCGCAGCAGTGACTAGTGTATGTATTAGCTAACTAATCTATGCAACCCATAATATATATATATATATATATATATATATATATATATATATATATATATATATATATATATATATATATATATATATATATATATATATATATATATATATAGACAGCAATCCCCTACTATAGCAAACAGTATTATAGTTTCTGTTAGCCCTTCTTTTTTCTCAAAGTCATCCTTTCAGGGCCTTTGATTTTGGTCTTAATTGCAATACGTTAATAAATTAATAGCTTTAGTTTAGTTCATCAAAGGCTCAGAGAAACACTTGTGTCCTGGGCAGCAATTGAGCTCGACTCCTAAGTAAAGGCCTAAAAACAGCTCTTTCTTAGTGCTGTTGAGCAGAAACAAGGCATCTGAAGTCACTTGGTCATCAGACTGAAAGGCTCCTTACGTTTTGTGAGTTTCTTTTAGCTGGCTTTCCTGGGCCTCCAGTTCTTGTTTAGCTGAAAAACAGAGAGAAAACAAATAAAGGCACTTAAAAAAAAATAAAATAGCCACCAAAGCATTAAGCAATGCAGTTATGTCACAAACATGGAACAGATGTGCAGAAAGTGAACGCGCAACTCCAAAAAAAAAAAAAAAAAAAAGTGTATGTGAGCGTGCGTGTGCTAATATTTCACTAACGTGGCTGTGATATTCAGCCTGACTGAAGCTGTTGAAGCTGCTTGGTTTTACACAGGGACCGAGAGCTTGGCCGGGCCTCTTGCTTCAGCGTGTGCAGACGGCTTTCACTTATCAACGGTTTACACCAGCGTGTGTTCCTTTTCCCCAAGCATCTGGCTCGTAACACAAGCAATGATTCATAAAGATGATGTGTGTGTGTATTTGTGTGTGTTTGTAGTACTACTGCTATGCTTTACTGTACTAACTCAGGAGTGGTGGTTTTGCATTTTTATGTTAAAAAAACACTATAAATGCCATTCTAAATTTATACACCATTAAAATCAATTCTAAAAAGGTTATATTGATATTAAAAAACCAAAAAACAAAACAAAAAAAACAAAACAAAACAAAAAAACCCTGCCTCTTTAGCTAATGGTTCATCAGTCTAAAGTGCAATACTAAAAACAGTTTAAATGATCGTATGCACTGCAGAAGGATTAGGACAACGTTATTGTACACAATTGCAGTTTGTAATACTGAATACACATCTTCATGTCACTTTTTAAGATCAATATTTCGTGTTTTATAACTGCAAATATTTCATTTCAGTACAATGACATTTTTTAACTAACAAGTACAATAATATACCATTTTTACCATCTTTTTACTGTTTAAATTGGACTCTCTTTACTGTTTACTTGCACTTACTTTTTATCTTATCTTAAAAGTCATGAGCTTTCACCTTTATTTCACATTACAGTTTCAGTTCTGCACTGGCCCGACAGCAAAGGTTTCCACAGACGATTAAAATCAATGTGCAAATCAAGCACCTTCTACCAGAAAATTCTTTTGACAGAAAATTCGGTTTTGACTTTCTGGTCTTTCTGTCGTCATCATCATCAATACCAATCTCCAGTGCTTTGGCTGCTACAGTGTCATAGTGGAGTTACTTGTGCTTAGGATTTTGTAAGCCTTTGGTCTATGCTCTTAGCTGTAAGTACTCAATTTTATTTGCTGGATGGTCTGGAATCTGATTTAAGGTACAATGCAAATCCAATAAGTTTAGCAGGTCATAAAGGTAAAAATGAATTCTCTCCAGACTCACACATGACGTTCTGGAGATGGCATGACTTTATTTATTTAAAAAAAAAACCAAAAAAAAAACCAAACAAACCATAGCTCAACCATACATAATATGCTGCTGAAAATCTGCAAAGCGAAACCTCATGGTATTATTTTTATTCTTACCAGACAAAGAGTTGTGCCTTCACCAAATATCTAACAAGGCATTAAGTTCCACATTAGAAACGGTAACCACAGTCATGTCTGTTACAACATGCAGAAACTTCACACCATGCCTCTTTGACCGTCTGGCTTTTCTAAATTTAAAATAAATAAAATAAAAAAAAAATCCCTCTGAACATCAAAACGCAATGAAATACGCTTCTGTTTTACTCGTGCACATTGTAATGGCTAGCGGATCATAAAACACACACCCACTCGCAAACACAAAAGGAAGAGAAGAAAGAGAAGACAAAATGAAATTTGCTCTGATCTACAGCTTGCTCTCTTGGAGAATATCAAATCATTGAGTGTGAGTGGAGTGAGATGGACTTCACAGACACATCAAATGCAAAGATCTACAGCTTCAGACACTAAACAATTCGATTCATCTTTCCGCATGTGGGACCAATTGTGTTGGAGATGGCGACTCAAAAAGCGACCAAGCAGACAATATGCCAGCGCTAATTGTTTATCATCAGGTGGACAAATGAGCGACTTTATGAGACTGTTTGCCGTTTCCAAGCGCCTTCGGGAAGTTGGATACGTAGTCATCTCTTATATAAACTCTAAGACTTGTGATGAACACGCAAGTTAGAACTTCATTAGAAAAATCTGGCGTAGATGGTGGATGATCAGTTAATTCTATAAAATGATTAATTAATGAGGAACTCATTCATAATAACTGATGCACTAATAATTTAACATGCTATAAATTGAAATAAAACCCATCACTGGTTAGAAAATACAAAAGCCAGACCTCCTTCTGCAGGCACACTCACACAAAGCTTTTTTTTTTTTTAAAGTTTAAAAATTCCTCCACACACAAGAATCCATGCAAAAATGAACTTTTTTTTTTTTTTTTTTTTAAAAAGAGAAGAAGAAATACAAGGCGAGTGCAGACATAACAGAGGCGCTGCTCTGCGTCTGCTTTCACTTCTGCGCCGTGACCCGTCTCGAGCTCGAGCAATAACAGTCGATGACAGCGCAGAGTCTGCATTTTACCCAGTGATTATAAATAACAGCGGCTTTTCTGAAATGAACTGTCACAGGCGCCTGGTGGGTTTTTTTTTTTGGCTCCGGCCGTGTTACACATCCCGTGAATCGTCACTTCTGAAATCGCGGATGTTTGGTCGGGGGAGTGTGTACATAAGCAAGAGTTCACAGAGGTCTGAATATTGGAATAAAAGAAATGATTGAGTGCATAATCGTGTATCTCTGCGAAGCGTCAAGCTCACTTGTGTGATGTCTTTATTTTCTTTGGCAGCAACTTCTTCCATCAGTCCAAAAAAAAAAAAAAAAAACGAGTGGGGCAAGATGTTTGGATGCATATAAGAGGTTTATCGACGTTCCATGCTAAATAAGTCTGTGACTCTTCAGAAAGGATAAAGATGGTCTGCGCAAAGTGAAAAATAGAGTGCTGGCCCTTTGAAGTGGATGTGAAAGACAATACAGGAAAAACAAAAGGGTGAACTGTCGTCGCCAGTGTGTCTTAGCGCTCTAGGCAGGGGAAAGGCCTCACAGACCAGGATGATGAAGCTTTTCTAAGTGTGAGAGTGTGTGTGTGTGTAAAATGGTTCCTATGAAGTGCAGGGGCCTGCGAGGGTCAGTGACCTGGGTGCTCTTTGACAAATTGAAGCCGGTAGTGGTTAGAGGAGTTCAGACCGTGAACCCTGTTTTCCCCCTCTGTCTTCAACACTGTCTGGGGATGAGTGTGAATGTGTGTGTGTGTGTGTGTGAGAGAGAGAAAGAGAGAGATGAGTATAGATGTCTATAAAAGGTAGGACAAACTGACAGATTTGGTTTTGATTTGTTTCAATGTCAAGGATCACACGAATCACTCTAACTTTTACCGTGATAAATGATGGGTTACGTGATGCAGTAAAGAATTAACTTTTAAAGAGAAAATTAAAGTTAAATGTGAATGACCAGAGATGGATTTAGAACCTTACAGTCTTGGATAAATTTCGTTCGTTCTCAGAATCGAAATTCCATACGTCATCAGGTTTTCCAGACCTGTGCACGAACACTGTATGAGTGCCAGCTAATTCAGACCGATTATAAACTCTGTTCCTGTATAAAAGATCATATCTGAAAAAAACTCAAAACTTCAAATATCAAAGGAAAAAAAGCTGTCATACAATGCATACTACTGCTCGAAATATCCACATAGGACACCACCTACCAAGATCAGGAACAATAGGATTTCAAATCCGTTTACATGGAGCGTCCAACTGTATTACGAGTAACAAGTGTATTAATACTGTATAAACCTGTGATTTGCCTTGCGGCTAGAAACTACTGGCAGCGGTGGTGTTGTACAGAATGAATCAAAACCATCTAACCGAGCCCAGCAGAGCATTAAATAGCGCTGAGATATAATAAGTAACGTGTACATGCATACACTGTGCATGTTGCTGTTGCAGATATTGAACAGCTCTATTCCAGTCTACGGAGTGTAAGAGGTGGTTGTGCGTGTCTTCTTGTGGTGGCAGTGTCACATGACCCGCAGCTCGGCTCTCAGAGCCTGGGTCACAGAGGGACAGATTAATCTGATGTAAGGTTACCAAAATCTCATGCTCGCTGGAGCTCTGGGGTCATGACACATTAGCGGGACGTGGTTAAGTGGAACACCATCCTCTGCTTCCTAATCACAGCCAGACCACCCGATTTCACCCAGCGCCGTGAGCAAGATGCCTCAGTCTCTTTGATTTATACACTAATGCCCCTCATTCACTGGGGGGGTTGAAGGTAGGGGAGAGAGAGAGAGAGAGAGAGAGCACGAGAGACTGATTCTTTCCAACCGGTGAGGTAAAGAATTTGAGGAATGTCAATTGGAAGTCAATTCCTGGGAACATGGTCTCTGATATGGTTCCATGATGAGACCTCTGGTCATCTTTCCAAAACTGTTGCTTTTCCACCAAATGCAAATGCTTGCTGGTGTAAATAAACAAATTTGCACTGCTGAATAACACACACACAATTGATTCACCGAACAACAACGTGAATGCATAATATTCAAAAGCTGCTTTTGTGAACCTGCCTTCTGACCCGGCACTGTTTAGAAGGAATCGAGTGCAATGGTCTTCAATTAACGTTGTTATTATTATTAAGGCTTACCAATTACATTGTTTTTGGGATGTAATACTGGGGACACCAGACTACTGGCCAACACGGATATACTTTTTCCCTTTAAACATTAATAGATTTACATTTATGTTCTTTCTACTAATTGTGAGCTTGAGATCGAAATAAAATACCATAACTAAATAATTAGCTTTGCATCGAGAAACTGTTCCTGAAGGAATGCATCCTTAGGTTTTACCTACAACTAAATTAATCTTGCTTCATCAGTATTACACGAGTTTGATATTAAGGCAAATTAGAGCCAAGAACAAACTACATACAGCGGAATTAAGATTTGGTCTTGGTGTATTTTGTACGTTTTGAATACATCTTAATTTTTATACATCTTAAACAACGGTAAAGCTTGTATCTTTAGAGATATATACTTTGTGAGTCTGGAGAGATAGGACCAAAGTGTCCCTTATACACCATAGGCAGGCATAAATATGCGAGAAATGATCTCAAACGTTCTCAAACTATCCTGACTCGGACATTTTCGCCAACAGCTCAGAGACCGTTAAGGTTAAATGTTCAGAAATTTTTTTTTTAAAAATGATAAAGATGAGTATGCTCCGAGGTGTAGCTTAACTGATGATTGGATAGTGAGTGATTGGATTTAGGCAATGTATTCCCTTTTTGACTCGAACAAACACACACACCAAAAAAATTACATCTTAGCAATCTTGGATATAGTTAAATTTGTACTGGTAAATGTCTAAAGTTGCTCATTATAATATTACAATAAACCAAATATAAGATTATTAAACCTATTACGAGCCATTTTCCCCCCCTCATTTCAAGCTTGTTCTAATGGTAGATCATTTTGCAACTTTTTCTGCATTAATTTCCAGATAGGAGCAAAATTATAAGCCAATAAAACAAAATAAATAAATAAATGTAAAGTTTGTAATGAGCAAAAATGTCTAGAAGTAGGTTTAATAATTAATATTCGAGTTACTGTAATCGTACAGTAGGAGTCAATAGATAATTCGGATTATTTTAAATATAATTTTCACTTGCTACACACGGCATGCTCGTGGTCCAGGTCCACGTGCTCATGGCTGATGATTGGGTGTTTACACGTCAGGGCAGACAAGAGCGAGAAGAGAGAGAAAACAAAACACTAGCCGAGCAAAATGAGCATCGGCTCAATTTGCGGTTTTGTTTTGCTCGATTTGTTCCTTCCTTCATTTTCGCTTTTTATATCTACTTCAAAGAAGCATCATGAAACTGTTCTGAAATAAAACAGTTCTTTATATTAATGCAAATCTCACTGAAATGACGAATGCTGTCAAGAAAACTGTGCTGTGCTCCGACTACGCACAGTGCCAGGTCAGTGGGACTCACCTCGGCTCACAAACTCTTCCATTTTGTCCTTGAAGGGCTGCAGGTTCTCTTCAGAGGAGACGCTACACACCTTCTCCACCTCTGCAGTGCATGCTGGGGAACAAATAAAAGGGAGACAGGAAAAGATTTAATATTTCTGTACTGCTGCTACTGACAAGACACACTAAGGAACATCCAGAAATACTGTGATGCTATTGAAGCGATTTAATGCCTTATTGTATGAACAAACAAATAAATTTTAAAAAAAGTTTGGGAAAGAAAGGTTCACACAGATGTATCAGAAGGGAATTTCAGGACTTTGAAAATCATTTTCCAAACACGCATTTTTATTTATTTTTTTTTTTAGGACTGCACAAAAAAAAAATCCCTCATTTTTCAGGTCAGTCTCAATTATCTGTACAACAGATGAAGTGTTTTTTCCCCACTGCCAAACAGATGGATATACTAACGGCCATGCTGGGGTCATGTAATATATTAAATGTCTTGCCTTACTTGAACCATGTTTACACATTTCTCATTAAAAAGGGTAACTCCCCACAGCAATGAGTTCTCACCCTCCAACACGACCGATTATTTTTCCTACAAAAACTTAGCAAGCCATTTCTAAGCAGCTGACGTGAAACCTGTATGGCTCCTTACAGCAATATTCATCATTATACCGTTAGATACAAGATAAATGCATGCTTTTTAGGGAAAAATAACATAAACCAGCTATAAAAAATAATATTATAAAAACAGAAGGATGATCTGATTGTGGTATAACAAAAAAATGTAAATCTGTTAGTCTGTCATGTACCATACTGCGCACTCAGTGAACTGGTCAATTACAATTAGATAAGGACAAAAATCCTTCCGGAAGCTTCAAATGGAAAGATCGCAGAGGTGAAAGAAAACTGGGCCAAAGAGCGTCTTTGATCATCGAGCAAAACATGGCACAATTACACCAATTACAATCAGATGAGCACAAGTGAACCTCCGTCAATTTCCCCAGCCATAACCTCTAACACCCCATTGTGTTGAACGCGTGTTTAATTGAGGATCTACAATAAAAACTTAGCATCAGTCCAGGGTGTGTAAAATAAGGACAGGGTTAAATTAGGAAAATGGAACTGAAAGAGCTGCTGAGCTAATAGTAGTAGTAGTAATAATAATAATAATAATAAAAGTTTAATGTAAAACCTTTGTCAAGGCGACTGTTACCTGTTGTGGTTAGTTTATACTTTTTACACGCTTTCATTAGCATTTCACTAGTTGTAATATTTCTTATAACGTTGGCAAAAGGAATAAAGAATTTTTTTCAAGCAAACTGACTGAAGTGCTAGAATTTTTTTTTAGTTTTTTTAGTTTTAGAACTTTTGGCCAAACGCAACCCCAACCAGGATAAAGCAGTTACTGATCATGAATAAACAAATGAGCTTTTGACCGTGTTGATGTTTTTTTTTTCCACATTTGTCCTTTTCCTCCGCTCAATATGCGTGACCTCAACGGATATTCTTGAGTCTTTGGACATACTTTATGAATCAAGTCAACTGATCTTCGCCGAACGTGTGACGACGTACAATGAAACTCTTACTTGTATGTCGGTCCTCAAGACTACACATTACAATGCAGACATATTCACAGCTACACACAGTGTGAAATAAACGGAGGAGTAAAAACTATATTTTAAAAAATATCCATATACATGCAGATGGGGCCTGAGGCAGAAGTGATCTCAGACGTGCGGTGTTATTTGGACAGGTCCTCTACAACAGGCGGACATGTAGAGAGCTGTGGCTGATGCGCAGAGAGCAGCTCCAGTAAATCACTGGTGTCACACTCGATGCCCATGAGCCACACTAACTCTGTGCAAACATGCAATAAATATTGGAACAAACGGTTTAAAATGTTTCAATGAAGTAAAAATGTACAATTTACATTATAACACACACTCAGCTCAGTTCCTGATTACAAAATAATGTCCATGACTAACTTCATCATGCATCTATCTATTAGAAAACGTAGCTGCATAATAACAACTCGGTATATTTTGACAGGTCTGGTTATTAATTCGTTAAATTAAACAAATGCCTACAAACGCACACTACAGTACTATCGAACTGGCTAACTATTAGAGATGGCAGAAGTACAAATTGCATTTTCATGTTAAGATTAACATGTACAGACGCTCCTAGTCCTTTTTTTAGGATAATATACAGCATTTTAATGATTTAAAATGTTACGGTCATGTGCACTTTAAGTGCATATTTCTTAAATATTTGGTCAGGTGAGAACTGCCTAAGGCAATACAACACATTTTAGCATCCTACACTTGATGCCAGGATGTGAAGTGGATGCCTTACAAGTTCCTGTGAATGAGCTGTTACTATTAAATAATTTCCCTCAGGGATTAATAAAAGTTCTTTCTCTACAGTACATTACTAGCTATGAATATACCTAAAAACAATAACATACTGTAACAAGCATTGTGATATAAACCAGAGATTTACAGTAAATTACAGCCAGAACGACTGTCAGAGCTGCTGCTATAGAAAATTAATCAACAGCTTCTAATTTGAGAATAGAGCAGTGATATATTATTATTATTATTATTATTATTATTATTATTATTATTATTATTAACAAGAACAAGCTAAAGAAATTCATTAGGTTTGGTTTATGGCTGCTTGAGAGTTAGACATTCCAGGACAATATATATGCTAACGAGCTTTGCCTCATTCATCCGTTTTTCCTGTTTTAGCTACTTATTCTACCCTGGACATTCCTGCAGGATATCGAGTTCAGACCAGTTAACCCAGACTTTACCTCTTAACCCTTTGGTCACGCTGATGTGGCTGGAACGACACTGGAAGCTCCTAGTTGTCCATAACTACTACTAACCATTAACTTCTGAAACGTACTGAGAAACCGATCAAGGATCATACGCCAAAGCGAAGAAGGAGGTGGCGGGTTTAAAGAGCTTCTATTAAAAGCTAACCTTCACACGTTCATTGATCTCAGGCCAGCTCGATGGTTCTTATTAAAGCGTGCGGTACACGAGTCACATGTTCACTCGGATCAGATCAAGAGTTTAGAAATTAGGACCAGATAAAGTGCTGAAACTTTTGAAAATTATTTAGTAGCGCTTTTCTGCAATAAATTAACAATCCGACTATAAGGTAAATGGGCATAATTCAATCCAGTAACGGTGGCCTCTAGATATTTACCCAACTCCTTCCTGCCCCTTGGGTCGCGTGAATGATCGTCAGCCTACAAACGGCATCCAAATTTGCACGTCCAATTACTGAGAGAGTCTCCCGAAATAGCCTGGCCTCTGATTGGCCGTGACCGGGAGCCGTTTGACCAGCGAGACCTTTGCTTTTGTAGCCTGGCTGAGTCTGACCTGTCTGATGGATAGAAGGGGGGCATGAAGGGGGGAAGAAAAAGAGGAATTTGAGGGGAACGAGAGCAACAAAAAAAATGGTGAGGGAGAAAAGGAAGAGGACAGGGCCTGTTAACCATTTCAAATGTGTTAACAACTTCCAGCCCCATAAACGGCTGACCTTGGGAAATAACCTCATGCTTAAAACCCACGTTCAAAGACCTACATGAGCACGGATGCCAGGCCGGCGTTTATGCTGATGTTTATGTATGGAAGTCGAAGCAATTTGACCAGTGATTCGAGGCTTAATCACTTAATTGGAGATATAATTAATGCTGGACTTTTTAGGAATGAGGATTACTTTCTCAATGTTTGCTTTATTGAACGGTGATACGAGGGTTTTCCAAGTCTCAAAGACGTACTTGGTGGTCACCTGCCACGACTATTCATCAACATCGGAACTGATGTCCATCACACGCTCATGTTTAGCAAGTGGCAAATCAAACCAGCCAGCTACAAGATGGAGGAATTTTGACTTGATAACCATGGTCTCTACAGACAAGACCCCCCAAAAATAAATAAATAAATAAAATACTTTAAATAATTAGTCAAGAATATAGTGATGGAAAAATAGTGTGCACAGAAACCACTATATTACCTCAGCACAAATAAAGCCGGCACTCATTCAACGATTAGATAACAGTGTGTCCCAAAAGTCTTCATTCATAGGGGACTAGGTTTGCCAGCACCACGTCAGTTGTAATATTTTACTTTTTATTTATTTTTTAAGTACACCTGGGTGACTAGGAACAGGAAATTGTTCAGCCATGACTTTGTTTCACAGGGGTATAAACATGAGGTGTAACAGGCCAAATTCCCTTAGTCATTCATAACAATGGGTAAGACCAACGAAATATAGCTGTGATGTGAGACAAAAGGTTGTTGAGCTTCACAAAATGGGAAGTGGCTATAAGAAAATAGCACAAACATTGAAAATGCCCATTTCCACCATCAGGGCAATAATTAAGAAGTTCCAGTCAACTGGAAATGTTATGAATCAACTTGGAATTGGACGTGTGTCTATATTGTCTCAACACACTGAAGAAGATGGTTCGAGTGGCCAAAAAATCTCCAAGGATCACAGCTTGGGGTCAGAAAAAACTTTTTTTTTTTTTTTTTTTTTAAAAAAGCCTCTACTCTCATCCAAAAACTCAAGCGTCTTCAGTTTGCCAGACCCTACTGGAACTTCAAATGGGATCGGGTTTTATGGTCAGATGAAACCAAAATAGAGCTTTTTGGCAATAAACACCAGAGGTGGTTTTGGCGCACACAGAGAGGTAGCCATATGGAAAAGTACCTCATGCCCACGGGTAAATATGGTGGTGGATCTTTAATGTTTTGGGGCTGTTTTTCTGCCAGAGGACCTGGACATTTTGTTAGGATACATGGCATCATGGACTATCAAATATCAACAGATATTGAAAGAAAACCTGACTGCCTCTGCCAGAAAGCTTAAAATGGGCCATGGTTGGATCTTCCAGCAGGACAATGATCCAAAACATACATCAAAATCAACACAAAAATGGTTTACTGACCACAAAATCAAGGTCTGCCATGGCCATCCCAGTCCCCTGACTTAAAACCCATAGAAAACCTGTGTGGTGAACTGAAGAGGAGAGTCCACCAGCGTGGACCTCGAAATTTGAAGGATCTGGAGAGATTCTGTATGGAGGAATGGTCTCAGATCCCTTGCCATGTATTCTCCAACCTTATCAGGCATTGTAGGAGAAGATTCAGAGCTGTTATCTTGGCAAAGGGAGGTAGCACAAAGTATTGACTAAAAGGGTGCCAATAATTGTTGCACACCTATATTTAATAAAGATTTTTTTTAAATAAATTTGTTTTGTTTGCAATTGTTTGATGTCCATGAGAAGAATATTTTTTTAAACAAAAGATCAAAAGGTTAAACAATAAAGACATTTTTTCACAGCCTTCTTTGCTCATATTTACCAAGCGTGCCAATATTAGTGGAGGACAACTAAGCATGAAAAATTTTGGAATACTGGCTAAGGAGTGTTACTTCCCTCTCAGTATGGATGCTTTAGGGACACCTTGTATAAATAACTAGTTTAGAACATTTTGTGCATCACATCTACTGTTTTTCTCTTTTTGTTCATTGTTTCAAATATCCAGCACACATGCCATTTCTGCAGCGCTACAGCTCTGTCCTTTTCCTCAGTATGTGACTCGTGGCTCATTTTAGCAGCTTGCATCTACAAAAATATATATATATATATATATATATATATATATATATATATATATATATATATATATATATATATATTTTTTTTTTTTCCCCAGTTTAAAAAAAACAAAACAAAAACAACAAAAAAAAAAGGCATATTGGGTTCACTTTCTGCTGTTGGACTCGCTCACTGAAATTAACCTGCACTAGAGTTCACTTGTAACCGGACTGAGAACACCTTACTCACGTGTTTTGGTCCACACCCACGTGTGATTGCTGTGTTCTCACCTGCCTGAACAATCTCAGCAAGAGAGAATTGCACCATGGTTTAAACACTGTATATCTGAAAGCACCCATATTGTTCTTCTTTTGTTTCTTGTTTAATTTGCAAGTTGACTAGTGCTAGCAGCCAACACTACAGATGAGGGTCTTCAAGAACTGAGATGGTTGTTCAACAAAAAAAAAAAAAAAAAAAAAAAAAAAAACACTTTACTGCTCTTATTTTTGAATTCAGGTCGGCATTTTACAAAGACTGTGGAAAATATCTGCAATGTTTTTATACATTATAGTTAATAAAAAGTTGCTATGGACATTGTAAAAGGCATGTATCTTCACTGTTCTACTTTGGATCTTAAACTACACAAAGAATATATAGAAAGCTAAAGTCTCAGCAAAGCGTCATCTAAGATCAAGCTGCAGTCTGGAAAATGAAAACAAGCCAAACTGCTTTAAACATTTTGCCCCGGATCTTTATTCTTTTTGTTTGCAACTTCATGTATCATTCGGTCTCTCTGCGCCCCAATCTCATTCTGTGCCATTAGTGCTCTCTCTCTCTCTCTCTGTAGGGTAGTCATAACAGAGGTATGGGAGCGCTGCTGGGTCTGATTGGTGCCATGCGAGATCAAACGGCTGCCAGAGACCCACACAGCGCTTCCCTGCAATGAGACGACAAACTCCACAGCTAATAGCGGAGGAGCCACATCTGACAAGTGCTCTGTGTGTGTGTGGACCAGAGAGTGTGCAAATGTGTGTGAAATAGAGAGAGCAAGAGAAAGCAGGGAAGCGTGAGAGACATGAGGTCAATTTAGTTAAAGCTTATTTATTCACACTTCTATGTGAATAAACTAAAAGCAGACTTAGATTATAGGATATACACTGCCAGGCAAAGGTTTCTGAACAGCTGGAGTTTCTGATGTTTTATTACTGTGCAAAATGTAAAATAAGCAGAAATACTACACAAATGTTCTACCAAAGATCTACATCTAAGAATGAGTAAGCACTCCGATCCAACCGAATCTCTAACTTAACACTTTGAGGAAAACCGTATTAAGCATACTGATGATTAGGGGGAAGTAAATAAATACAAAATTCACTCTTGGATGGGTCTACTTGTCCCTTTAAAGGGAAGTGTGTTTCCAAATCAGTACAACAACCCCTTTTGAGTGATCACTATCATATTGGGGGGGGGGGGGGGGGGAATAATATCCTGATGGGATCCCCCCCAGGGGTTGGGGGCTCATTAAAAGGGTTGATGAGGATGAAAATGATGATGCCCTTCACACTCATCAGATCGCGAGCACATCGAACACTTGTCGGAGACTTTGCAGAGACGCGTTAGACAGTGCTCGCAATCACCATCAAAACACAAACAGAGGGAAAGTGATTTGGACGAATAGTGTGGTGTGCATCGCATCATTACGGTTACCAATGCTGAGGTGCACAGAAGTTGTTCTGGTGGCTTGTGGTGGTCCAAAACCTTTCTAACACATGTTATGTCGGTTTTTCCTGTACATTTATGGCATTTGGCAGATGCCCTTATCCAGAGCCACTTACATTTATCTAATTTCTACAGCCGAGCAGTTGAGGGTTAAGGGCCTTGCTCACTGAGATAACACTGCCTTTAATTTGTCATCTGTCTATAGGTTTTAAGAATTGAAACTTGAGATGCAGCAAGATGTGAAACAAATAATTTTATAATTAGTGTGATAAATACCTAGGCACTTTTGGTATAATATATATATATATATATATATATATATATATATATATATATATATATATATATATATATATATATATAAAAGCTGCATTCTAAGATTGAAAAACTAACAGCAAGTCTTCTCAGAGTGCCTCGGCCCTGCAAGACAGTCAGATCATCTCTGATGAGGCGTGATCATCCTCGAGTGTAACGATCGGCCTTGCCCGAGAGGAAGTGGTTCAGAGAGAAGAAGTGCTCAGCACTCAGCAGTGCTCTTGGGGAATACTGCAGCAGGGCCAGATGGTTCAGATCAGACTCTACAAGGAGCCTAAATGCAACCAGCAGAGGATCGGCGAGACTGGCAACATGCAAGACACGTTAAGATGAGAGAGGGGACACAGACACGACTTTAGATTTGTCTCAACCTTCAATTCGAGACAGGAGGGACCACAGACAGGGTGTGTGTGTGTGTGTGTGTGTGTGTGTGTGTGTGTGTGTGTGTGTGTGTGTGTGTAGCACCTCATTTTGGGGCTGATTTATCCAAGATGATTAGAGTTTTGGAGTAGAAAATGAGGTGGATAAATAATATGTGGCGGTGATGAACACATTGCTCACAGCTGGAGGTGGGAAGATGGAAGAGAAAGAGAGGAGGATGAAGACAAATAGCAAATCCTAGAAGAGTTAGGAAAAGATGAGAATGTAGAAAGAGAAACGATAGATATCCTTATCTAGGTAGAGATAAGAAAGAAGACACAGAGGTAGAAACAAAGATGGCATGGGAAAGGTGGAAGGATGAGCTGAAGGTGGGATGAAAAGCGGTGTATACAGACAGACAGAGAGAGAGAGAGAGACAGAGAGAGAAAACATGCAGTAAAAGTGGAAAGATGAAGGAAAGATTGAATCAAAAGGAATAGAGATAATTAAAGATTAAAAAAAAATAAAAATAAACTGCTAACAAAATGTCCTTTGAACAGAAACACAATGTAAAATAAATAAATAAATAAAACGGTTACTACTTTATGTGTTTACACACCGCTCCTCAGTAAAACACACTTGACTGTGTAACTGTGCGTGTCTTTAAAACTTACTCCGGTTTCCGTAAACTAGCTCCCTGTAAGTGGAGAAGGGTGTAAGCGAGCGAGAGTGAGTGAAAGTGACAGGATGAGTGCCAGTAAATATCAGAGTTTGGTTAATCTGGTGGCCCCGAGGCGGTGTGTATTACCTCGCTGGTCTTTTCGCAGCTTCAGCAGATCTTTAGTAAAATCCTCAAACTTCATCTGAGATGCCTGGAACAGGTCGTGTGGCTCGGGCAGAGGGTACACACACGTCTCCCGGCCAGCGTCCTGACAACAAGCACAAACATTGTGTTATACTTGTGAGGACTTGCACAGCACTCGAGTGATACAGAAACTACCAAGTCACTTAGAAAATACGTAAATGTTTTGGCACTGAATAGGGGAATAAAAAGCAGTTACTTTAAAAATACATGCACAGTCATGAATATGGTATAAAGGTTAACCAACACACACAAACACACACAGAGTGAGAGTCTTTGAAGTGGTTCTGCTGCTGGTGCGAGAGCAAGAGATAAAAGCGTTGTGGGGAGGGCAGGCAATGTTGCGTAGCTGGGAACAAGACCGCAAGTGACCACCGACTCAAAACACAGATCTCACAGACACACAGCACTCCTCTATATTACACAAACTCCTCGCCATTAACATACATGTACGCAAACACACACGAGAAGGATTAAAGGAAACCCTAAAGAACCCCTCAGCTCGCTTCTGGAGAAATAAATTGCATAATAAATGCAAATCAGCAAAAAAAAAAAAAAAAAAAAAAAAATGCACTAAAAACCATTTGCCAAATAATTTAAATGATGTGCGGGTCTGTGTATGTGTGTTCTTGTCATTTAAGTAAACGTTTAAATAATAAATACAGTCAATGATCGTGATTTCAATACTGAGCAAAATAATTATGATCATCAAATCGACCATTATTGTGCAGCCCAAAGAAACATTTTAATGAAATACTTGAAAGGGTTACATGACATTTTAAGTGTTTACATCTCACTTCACACAATTTTAGTGCTCTTGATACAATACTTTAAGATTTTCTTTCTGCTGAGCACAAATGATGTGGATACCTCATCGAAGTGTCGCAGGTGGTAAGCGACGATGTAAGACAGCAGACTCCTGGTGTTGTCCTGAGGAATAACAAACAAACAAAAAAAAAAGTGACCGTCAACAAGACATCTGAAAAAACATAACTAAGGAAGATTTTTTTTTTGTGTGTGTGTGTGTGTGTGTGTGTGTGTGTGTGTGTGTGTGTGTGAGTGAGTGAGTGAGTGAGAGTGAGTGAGTGAAAGAGAGAGAGAGATGATGCTCACGCTGCTTTTGACGTCCTTGAGCTTGGGCAGGATGTCCAGTGCAAAGCCGTCTGCTTGTCCTCTGGTTCGGTTCCCACCATTCATGAAGTTTCCAAAAGCCAGAATCAGACCCAGAACCCGCATCACGCCAGAACCACTTTGCAGAGTCTGTAGAGGGACAGAAATATGATCTCAAATCTAAAGGCTGCTTATAGACACTTCTAGGCGGAGACTGAGATATGAGCGAGTGTATGCAGCGTGCTGACCTTACACACTCTCTGTAGGATTTCCAGTTTGCGCAGGATGGAGGAAATGCATTCGGAAAACGTGGATTGAAACAGGATACAAAAGACCCTTCCTGAGAACTCGGGAATTTGGGAGAGCTGGAACAGGAACCTGCACAGAAAACAAGACATAAGTGTGTTAATTAAATGGGGGGGGGGGGGGGACTGCACAGCAGTACACTTTTGGGGGAAAATGATTTGTCAAGACCCATTCTGATGGTCAGTGGGTTCTAGCATTCTGAAGGGGTTCTAATCGGACCCTTGTAAGTTGTAGGAGTCTACATAAAACCTTTAACAGGCAGAGATACACAGAGAGAGTCAGGCAGACGGATAGGAGAGTCCGAGACAGCGAGAGAGAGATAGACAAACAGATAAAGAATGAAACAGAGTGACTGAGTGAGAAAGCGAGTGAGACGGGCAGACAGGAGAGTGAGAGAGAGTGTGTAAGGTAGACAGATTAGTGAGAGAGACACAGAGTGACAGTGTGAGAGAGTGATAGAAAAGGGGAAACAGAGTGACTGACTGAGAAAGAGAGTGAGACAGTCAAACACATGGGCAGACGAGAGAGAGAGAGAGAGAGAGAGAGAGAGAGAGAGAGAGAGAGAGAGAGATCCATGTGAGACAGGGAGAGAGACAGTTCTTACTGTTCAGGTTTGTCCAGAGGTTTGGCTCCCTCCTTCTCCTTGGTTGACCTGATGTGCTTGTCGATCTTCTCCACCTCGTCTGCCTGCGCTCTCTGAAACAGCAGCACAATCAGCACCTCAACTCCAGCGCCAACACAGACTCATTTACATCACAGACTCAACTACACACCGGCACTTACTATCTATTATTACTGCTCATAGAGGAACCAACTCCTTTAACACCACTGCTCTTGAATAAAAAAAAAACAACTTTGCAAAAAATGTAAAATATGTTCCTCTACAGCCACTTTTTTTCCCCTTTTCTTACAAAAACAAAAACAAACAACAAAAAAAAACCCCAAAACACTAAGTGACATAAAGCACTTCATCACCAGCTGGCCAATCAGGTTGAAGAACATGGGCAAGTAAAAAAATGTTCCCAATGGAAAAGTGAATATGAAAATAATAATTATTAATATCAATTCCAATAATTATTAGAACCCTGATCTCAATTCTAAGCCAAACAAGAAGAACTCGACGCCGGCGGTGTCAATAGCGATGCCTCCTCCTCCAAGTCTAGTCCTTCTTGTTACTAATTTGTACAGGTGCATCTCAATAAATCAGAATGTCGTGGAAAAGTTCGTTTATTTCAGTAATTCAACTCAAATTGTGAAACTCGTGTATTAAATAAATTCAATGCACACAGACTGAAGTAGTTTAAGTCTTTGGTTCTTTTAATTGTGATGATTTTGGCTCACGTTTAACAAAAACCCACCAATTCACTATCTCAACAAATTAGAATATGGTGACATGCCAATCAGCTAATCAACTCAAAACACCTGCAAAGGTTTCCTGAGCCTTCAAAATGGTCTCTCAGTTTGGTTCACTAGGTAAGCCACAAACATTCATTGCCAAAGAAGCTGGCTGTTCACAGAGTGCTGTATCCAAGCATGTTAACAGAAAGTTGAGTGGAAGGAAAAATTGTGGAAGAAAAAGATGCACAACCAACCGAGAGAACCGCAGCCTTATGAGGATTGTCAAGCAAAATCGATTCAAGAATTTGAGTGAACTTCACAAGGAATGGACTGAGGCTGGGGTCAAGGCATCAAGAGCCACCACACACAGACGTGTCAAGGAATTTGGCTACAGTTGTCGTATTCCTCTTGTTAAGCCACTCCTGAACCACAGACAATGTCAGAGGCGTCTTACCTGGGCTAAGGAGAAGAAGAACTGGACTGTTGACCAGTGGTCCAATATCCTCTTTTCAGATGGGAGCAAGTTTTGTATTTCATTTGGAAACCAAGGTCCTAGAGTCTGGAGGAAGGGTGGAGAAGCTCATAGCCCAAGTTGCTTGAAGTCCAGTGTTCAGTTTCCAGAGTCTGTGATGATTTGGGGTGCAATGTCATCTGCTGGTGTTGGTCCACTGTGTTTTTTGAAAACCAAAGTCACTGCACCCATTTACCAAGAAATTTTGGAGCACTTCATGCTTCCTTCAGCTGACCAGCATTTTGAAGATGCGGATTTCATTTTCCAGCAGGATTTGGCACCTGCCCACTCTGCCAAAAGCACCAAAAGTTGGTTAAATGACCATGGTGTTGGTGTGCTTGACTGGCCAGCAAACTCACCAGACCTGAACCCCGTAGAGAATCTATGGGGTATTGTCAAGAGGAAAATGAGAAACAAGAGACCAAAAAATGCAGATGAGCTGAAGGCCACTGTCAAAGAAACCTGGGCGTCCATACCACCTCAGCAGTGCCACAAACTGATCACCTCCATGCCACGCCGAATTGAGGCAGCAATTAAAGCAAAAGGAGCCCCTACCAAGTATTGAGTACATGTACAGTAAATGAACATACTTTCCAGAAGGCCAACAATTCACTAAAAATGTTTTTTTTATTGGTCTTATGAAGTATTCTAATTTGTTGAGAGTGAATTGGTGGGTTTTTGTTAAATGTGAGCCAAAATCATCACAATTAAAAGAACCAAAGACTTAAACTGCTTCAGTCTGTGTCATTGAATTTATTTAATACACGAGTTTCACAATTTGAGTTGAATTACTGAAATAAACGAACTTTTCCACGACATTCTAATTTATTGAGATGCACCTGTATGTCTCAAATACACAAACAATATTTCAAACAGGAAATAAGCTATTGGAGAGAGAGAGAAAAAAAAAAAAAAAAACTATTTCAGATATTTGATCTTTCTGTGACCTCGACTCTGATTGGATTGATTCCAAAATCTAATCAGTTCATCTGCTGGTTACAATGACAACTCCATATAACATAACACATAACATTCAATCACTCCTTCCTGAGATACTGCGCTGACGGGAATCTCGGATGGACACACTGACGACTCGAAAACATGGACAGGAACCGAATGGACAGGCATGAAAATGAAAGCACAGTCAGTTTAATCAGACATACAGTATCTCTCAGATTTGGATCCTACTTGACAGAAAATCCACCAGACTGCTGGTTTCAGAGGCAAATTATAGGTAATTTGGTGTTCAACAAGGTTCTGCTTTAGGTTCTGTTTCTCTCCAATTAAAGATGCAACCATCAACTTTACAAACATTTGTGGAACACCTGATAAAACGCCGTTACCTTCACCTCGTGTCACATGCTAGTCAAAGAGATACTGGTGATGTTATGTATTGTGTATCAAAACTGAACGCATTGTTGCCTGTTCTATCACATGCGATCAAATCAAAACTGAATGTAAGCAAGTATTTAGCAGCTTTGCACTGATGATACGCAACCCTGCAATACATTTACCTGTCCATAGTCCTTCAAGGCCTTAGACAGTCCATTCCCACCCCCCTCAAAAACACAGCTAGAGCCAGATAATGATGGCCCAGGTGGACACAAAAGCAACATGACGTCCAGCAATCAACAACCTGCGACTCTAAACATGAGCGAGAAGAAGGCATCAATTTTACTCAAGCATGTTGACCACTATTGTTCTATTGTGCCCAGAATCATCATTCAAAAACAGAAAATGCAGCATTCTGTTGACTTTGTAGGTCTGAGAGGAAAAACAAGCCTGCAGGAAAACCCCAAAACCCGATAAACCCCACATGGTCTAAAGCATTTCCTCCTCTGCACGGCCTATAACATGATAGAAAAATGTGGTTGAGGCACAGAATTATGGAAAATGTGGAGTTAAGAAACAAACGTCAAAGGGCCAGTCAACTGAGATGCAGATGAGAGGGATACACGCATTGCTGTGGTCTGCATGCTGACAAAGGACAGTTTTCTAAAACAAACTGTGGACAGACCCCAAGACAGCTAAGTTTCCAGCTATTTATCTCGGCTCATCCATTCTGTCAGTTATTTTAGAAAGAAGACCATCCTATCAGACAACTGCAGTAATCCAGACATTCAATATTACTTTCACTGTAGCCAATCAGGCTTGACACGCTTAAGGACACACTGATCCCGCAGTCGTTTGCCGCATCGCTTGTGCACGTCCTCAGAAATTAAATGTGACGTGTCCGCGTGCTGCAATACCAACATAAATAGTGGAAGAGTGTAGCACCATGTGACACTGTGTCCAGATCTGAACAAAAAAAACCTAACGTTGTGTCTCAAATCGCATACTTCTGTACTACTCTAGGCTGTCACTGAGTACTATTACAGTTAGTGTTTGAATTAAAATCCTCTTGAAACCTACTGAAAGGTCCACTTTTTTGACTGTACGGTGAGGGTTTTTGACTTGAGATGCAGATCATGACACCAATCACGATGACGGCAGGCAGAAAGTTTTAAAGAAACTGAGCTCGTGATTACGAGTCTGTGATTATGTTAAATTCACAGCAACAAAAAGCAACAACGAATTTTAGAAACCAAATACGTCTAGTCTGAACATATTTGGAGTAATAAGAACATTGTGTAATTTCATTAACTGTTCCTTTAAAAACGCAAACAATGCTAACAATGCCGGACAGAAAGTCCCCGTTAGGACTGCGAACGTGAGATCAGGCTGCCGGCTTTTATTTGCCATTAGGCCATGTTGGTACATTTGGGTGAAGTGCTCCTTTAGCCGAGAGCTCTACATATTCGAGCTTAACTGAGCTAAGCAGGAGGAGTCACAGCATCCATCAGTGATGGATCCCAATGTCTACGTAAGAGGCAAAAAAGACGAAAGCCCCAGTTCGCGTCCTTCCTCTGCCTTCAAACGGCCCAATCAATCACGTTAAGTGGTGGACGCTCCGGCGCACTGGGACGTAAGAGCTTCTCCAGACTCCCTGAGAGAAAGTAAACACCTCGGTAAACATCCCACTCCAACATCAAACGCTGCCCCGGGAGCAACAGACACCGACTGGAGCCTCAAAATGGCCGTCGTCCTGAAAGGTGATCAAAGTGCGGAGAGACAGAGGGTTTCTCTTAAAGAACTGAGGAGAGAAAAGAAAAAAAAAAAAAAAACCCAAAAGAAAAACAGAGCAACAAGATACAAATGCGCTGGTTTACAAGCTTGGCTCACGTTTCGAATGGCAGACCTTGGAGGAGCTGGCAATGCCCCTGTGTATGAGTGCGTGTCCATATGTGCCAGACTGCGTGTGTGTGCACGCATACATGTTTGAGGGAGGAAGACGTGTGAATGTAAACTCTGGAAAAACACTCTGCAGCATTAAGCTCTATCGCAGCATCAATCAAGCCGGGCGCATACTTCCACGGCACTTCAAACGGCCGCATCAAACGCGCTGATTAGCATTCAGCTCACTCCGACATCTGTCCGCGAAGGCACGTTCTGCTCTCCCTGCAATGCCTCCAACACTCAAACTACTGCTAATGGGAAGCAGCCTTGCTCACACTCGCTCACTTTTAAGCCTTGCCCTTTTAGGAGTCCACGACTAATATCAAAAAGACAATATGCAGGATATCGGTTATTCACGGCCACGGTGCACACGTCTACAAAGGGAACAGCTGTGTGAATTCAATTTCATTATAAAAAAATAAATAAATAAATAAATAAATAAATAAAAAAACACATTAGACAAAGATCATTAGGTGCATTACAGCTAAACGGTCTTTTCCAGTGTCTTTCGCTCTGTATGTTTTTCTTTTATCCCCCTGAACAGGCCTGGGTTCTGCAATTACCGAACGGGCCGTCCAGACACAAACATCTTAATGATTCTGCGCAAACAGTCACATTATTCTTGAAGAATCCACAGGGGGCAGAGAATAAACGAGAGAGCTTTCAGCTGGTGAGAGACATTCTCTGCCATCGAATGCCTGGAGGCATCTTTTTTACCGCTCTTCAGACACTCAGAGGCCAACGACTATGACCCAAGGCTATGGAACCTCAGTCCAGCAATATGTAGGTAACATGGAACAATGCGAGTGTCCAATCATTCACACTCCTGTAAATGCAGAACACATACACACACCTATAGCATGGTTTAATTTCACAGCTCACTAGGAGGAGTTTGATAAACCTGCAGTATCGGCAGGGTCAAGCCAGCGTTGGTGGGGCACAACTTACTGAGCTCAAACTTTTACAAGGCAAACTCCCAGAAACAGCACACACATTCCTGCGCTTTTGTGGCTTTTGCATGTTTTGATATTAATGCATTTCTCGTTTGAAGTTTCACAGACTTTTCCTCTGGGTCTAGAGCCTCCAGAAGCATGTTCCAAACATCCTGATTCCCCAAATCCCACCACCCCCACCCAAAACTCCTCAAGAACGAGGCCTTTTCAAAAACTCATAACCGAGCCTGAAGGTCTTGGCAGCGGCTCTGAGCGCCATGATTACTGATGAAATGACAACTCAAATAAATATAATTAACTCAAATAAAGTGCTGGACATTTGGAAAGAATAGATCATAGATTTTTATTCATTAAAAACATTACCCTGCCTGCGGTTCCTACAACACGATGAGCTGTTAGAAGCAGAGTTGTGTCTTAAAGGAAAACTGCATCCTGAAACGCATTAAATGTGTTTATATTGAAACATTTGAGATGATCTGAGTAGAAGTTAGTGGTTGTGTGCCGTACTAATGTCGGAGGGAGACACTGATGTGCGGTTATAATGGCTTTTAATAGAAGATAAATTCAACAACCTGAAACATAAGTGGTAACGGTCAGGTTTTGCTGTTCGCTCCCAAAAACCACAAAGCAAAAGCTTCTTTTCTCACTCACCAATTTCCAGCAAGGGTCAAATATCTGTTGGGAAACTTGGCTGATGAAAAACTAGTGTGACCCAGTCTAGAAAAAAAATCAGGATATTATGTATATGATATGAGATTTTGGAGAGGAATTCAGCAGTAACATGAGCTAGCTAGATTAATAACCTTAAACCCCGCCCAATCTTCCCACGCAGCAGCCAGCTGTCCCCTTTTGAATGTAGGCTACCAGTGTCAGAGGGCGGCATGACACACGGGGCGGTTGTGGCTCAGGTGGTAGAGCGGGTTTGTCCACTAATCGCAGGATTGGCCGTTTGATCCCCGGCCCACATGCCTACACATGCCGAAGTGTCCTTGGGTAAGATACTGGACCCCAAGTTGCTCCCGCCTTACATGGCAGCTCTGCTGCCACTGGTGTGTGTGTGTGTGTGTGTGTGTGTGTGTGTGTGTGTGAGTGAATGGGTGAATGAGAAACAGTGTAAAGTGCTTTGTAGAACCGCTACGGTTAAACGGCGCTATACAAGTGCAGACCATTTACCATAATTCACACTTGAAGGAAAAAGCTATTTACCCTCTTCCGCATGCGTGAGGCTCGAAAACATCCACGATTGGCTAATGCAGCTGTGATTGACAGGGGAGAGAAGGTATGCCATCTCATGGCCAATTTCGCATTCTAGACTCCTGGCCATGGATGGCTGTGGCATTGCCAGGATTCAAACTTGCCGACAAATTTCCCGACAATGGGATCTTTACTGTTGTGCCATTCTAGGTT